>UESW01004805.1:12207-33829 GCA_900491605.1 Calamus simplicifolius
TGATATTATGGATTGCCTGTAGTAGGGATCGTTAGCATAGCCATCCTATGAGAAACTTGAAATAATAGATTGAAATTTCTTGGACTTAGAGAGATATTTAGATGATTTAAATTTCAGGTTTGTCAAAATTTTCAGATGAATGATATTGAGACAGAGATATGAAGCATGAAAAGAAATGCATAGAATCTCTAAGTTTTAGCAACATTATTAGCGCAAATTAGTCCGTAGATACAGAGCAATGTTGTTGACATAGTTAATCTTCTACCAACAAGAGAATCCAATTTGGAAACAGAGTTGATTGTGAAGGGAAATAAAGCATGCCACCATGAATTCACAACATTCAAGCACTTTATGTTTGACTATTTGGTAGGTAGTCTTCAGTGATCAAGTAGCAGAAAAAAAGTGGTTTACTAACCGGAAAAATGATTTAAATAGGGTAATGCCCTTGGATAAGATGTGCTGGCTGTCAACAATAAGTTTGATCTTTTACTAATATTAAGTGAACAAAATTGAAGGTGATTTTATGTATCATGTATAGTTTGGAGGACCATGCTATTTTAGACTTCATGTAAGGGACTTTAAAAGTTGTCTAGATGCTTTATCTTTTGGATGCATAGAGATTGTCATGAGATTGGAAATTATATTGAAGAAAATATATTGATGCGGTCTAAATCCAGTGACATCTCTAAATAGCAACAGGAGATCAAGAAATGAAGAAGCCAATGCGACCAATGAAAGACACCACTACAAATAGAGAGACCTAGGGAACCAATGGTGAAGCCTGCGGGACCAAAAGAGAATGGCGGAAGAGGAAAGGCCTCAGGATTTACTTGAGTGAGGATCCTCGGACCCTTGACTTAGTGGAGAATTTTTGGTGATGGCAGCTTAGAGAGATCTATGAGGCTCTAGGGTTTTCAAGCAGTAATAAAAGAAAGATTCTTTTATGTGTGTGGAGGGTCAAATTCACTCCTTTTATATATTGGTATGAGGTATCCTGCTGGGTCAATGATTCTTTTTTGCCTTAGACTTCTCATAGTCCATTCTTTCTAGAGCCGAATGTGTGTCGACCTATTTGGTGTCTGACTCATTCTGCTGAAGTAGACTCATTTGCCACGTGCCCTCCCATTAGAGGCCGATAAAAGTCCACATCATCATATATGCATATGAAAAGCAATATAATAAAATTATTTACAAATTCTAAATTTTTGTATTTCATAACTGGATGACAAAGGCCCACTTGGTATTGGCTTTGTTTTTTTTTTTCATTTCCAAAGTCCGAGAAGAATAATGAACTGGACAAAAGAGCATGCATGATAAATTTCGGCAACACATCAGAACAAGTTCCCTGGTATCTTGCATCCTATTCAGTACCAACTAGATAACGGAAGACAATAAGAAGAAAGAACCCAGAACAAATGGTGCATTAAAACACAATGAAAGGACTCTCTGGAGAGGGAGGAAGCTAAGGTAGTAGCAAAACTAAATATAATACATGACCGATGGAATTTGCAACATAGAAGATCCTAAATTCCAAACATAAAGGTGTTTTTCAGAAGTCCAATCCATCTAAGTAGTTATGTCTATTATCAAGCCCACTATATGAAGTTTGAATTAAAGTAAAAGCCAAAGGTTTATAAAAGGATAAACCATTTACCCTCTTGGTAAGCACTCCAATATAAGACATTTCTTGGTAAATGCTTAGTAATAAATCAGAAGGATGGAGATGCTTATCCAACTCCTATATTGGTTCAAGAGTAAAGAGGATTGAAGGGCAATGCAAGTTGAAGTCAGCTTCATGGCAACTAATTGCATGGCATGGGATCGTGTAGAACATTAGATCTCACACTGTACTTTTTGTTTTTGCGACATTTAATAAAAAAATGAAGGGAAAAATTTACAACATTATTGTATCACAGTATGGGAATCAACTGGCAAAGAAGTTCAGAAAACCACACTGAAGGCACAATAATATGCCCACCCATAAAGCTTCAGTCATCATGCCTTCACCTATCTAAAGATATCTCCACTTCATCGAAAGATGAATCTCCTTTGTTATCTCCAGCAACTTATTTCTTACCTCCTAATATATATTCTTTCAACTCATCCTTTTTGGGTATCCTAGATAGTCAGCATTTTTATCAAGTGCACTACTTTAGAATCTAATTCCAGATGATTCAAAGAAGAAGAATTTCCTAATGGTACTAAAAAAGAAAAAAAGAGAGCTGGAAGTTGAAGGAACAGGAAAGTTGTAAACTCTTTAACTGCAGAGATATGGGGGAAAAGTTCCACCAAAGGCTTGAAACTTTATACAACTAAATAAACAAATCATCATCTCTAGACCTCTGCAACTATATTATGCTCAATATATTTATAACTGGAAGAGAAGAAAATGCATTAAAGCTCGATTAAAATCCATGAACTCCTGCTCGACTCTGAATAGCCTAATTAGACATACCCTGGATCTATTACCAAAGTTATTTGGCATTTCTAAATGGTATAGGAGACATGTAAAACCAACCAAAGCAAAGAAGAAAGTGTTGTCTCAGATTAATTGTATTGAATGTTGATCCATGCTCTTCATATTAGCATCATTTATAGCAATGATTCTGGTACCAGTAGGCATGCTATATTTTGTCTATAACTTGTCTAGACTCTGTTCGGATGATATGGTTGTACAAACTCAGGTTTACATCCTATCCAATGGTGTGAGGTTTTTCTTCAGTTATATTTTCTTATGGGGAACACATCATCTTAGCCATGCTTTTGGCAATTGGAGGTTGATTGATCTTCATGCACTTGTTTTTTCTTTTTTTCTTTATTCATTTGATAAAATAGGGGGGGGGGGATGATAAAAAGTTGACCAATTGAGGAGCCAAGACTAACAAAACAGAACCAGGAAAGGGTCATCTCAGCCTACAGACTTGCAACCCTAACAACAATTAAGAGGTCATTCATTATAGGAAGCCATTTAGCTTTCCTTTGGCAACAGCCAAACATTCATTTCTCCACTTCATGCTCATGATCCATTGCCATTATAGCATCTAAGTGTTGTACTACAGTGTGTGTGTGTATTCCTTGGATCATAGCCAAACATTCATTTCTCCACTTCATGCTCTTTTCAGATCATCTAAGACTTATACTGCAATGTGTGTTTATGTGTTGTCCTCAGCTAACAACCAAGGACAAAGGCAGATAGCATGTGTGTATTGTCTTTTTTTGACTGAGAACAAAGCGTGTGTGTATTGTCATCTGTATGGTTGTATTGCTGTAAACATTGATCCTTTTGGAAAGTCTTATTTATATCCAAAAACAAATCAGGTTACTGAAAAGACTGGATTTCCCAGAGGGGAAGTTGAGCTTGTACTATATGGGTTATGAGGTAACTTTTTTAACCTCTATTGATATACTCAAACGAACTGATGATTGATAACTCATCAGAACACAATAACATCTCATTGTCTTTTCATGCATAGAATCCTGCTTCAGCACCAGCTGATCCAGCCCAACGATTGGTGTGGACTTTTAGTCAAAAGGTTACGCTTGAGCTTAAGCAGTAAGAAGGATAATAGTTACACTGGCCTTTTTTACCAAATAGCCTTTTTTTCCCAAATAAGTTCTGTTATTGATACTTCTTGCTTTGATATATATTTTTTCCTTATATACATTGACATCAAAATGCAATGTCATTTCTTTTAACCTTTTATTTGATGACTTTTCAGCAACTGGGGTACAGAAAATGATCCTAACTTCAATGTCTATCCTCATGGCAATTCAGAACCCCATGGCTTTGGTGCGTAACTGTGGGAGTTGGACAGAAATATTACATGTGACTTTACCATTTTAGATCATGGGCACTATACATCCTCCCTCCTTGCAGACCATGAATTACTTTTTAACATTTGATTCTGTAAATGATGTTTGACTAATGATTGCATTTTTTAAATGCTTTTTCTGCAAACAGGACATATAGGCATAATTGTTGATGACACATACAAGGCATGCGAGCGGTTTGAGAGGCTAGGAGTGGAGTTCATGAAGAAACCCGATGAGGGTAACTTAGTTTTTTATAATAAATTCTCTTGTAATGCAGCCTGTTGTTTTTTATCAATTTATCTGAATAAGTTTTGGGCATCTACACAATTTGAATTTTAAAGACAGTAAATGAATCCATTATGCGATGCAACACACGTGATCCCTAAATTGTTTTGGAAACTAAAGATGAACACATGTTGATCAATGAATGATAGCTAACATCATAAGCTGATGAACAGATGCTGTTATATTCATTATCCTACTGGTGTATTATTTCAAGGATGACTTCTAATTTAGATTTAACATTTATATTGCACATTCATTGATTAGCATGTTTTTGGGATTATTCTAGGTAGGTACTGTCATAGAGGGCTTTGATGTAACTAGTGATTGTCTGGTCACATCCAACAATGATCACAATGTGACATGCTTAGGAGTAACTCTCAGATTTTTCCCCTGTTGTTACTCAGTTCTGCAATCTAAGATGGAAGAAGATACACCATTCAATCTTGAAAAGGTGGACAATTCATGACAGTTCCTTTAACTTGATGCAAATCTGATTGAGTTCACTTTAGGACAAGTTATACATAGTCATAAAAAAAGTTCAACTAGTTTTCTTAGGCTAAACAAAGTGTTCATAGCCGTGTGTCCCTCTTGCATTCTGCATTTTAATTTTCCTGGATCAAAAATCTTCTTCTCCTTTTAAGTGTTCATAGCCCTGTGTCCCTCTTGCATTCTGCCTTTTAATTTCCTGGATCAAAAATCTTGTTCTCTTTTAAGTTTTCTTTCCAAGATTATGAAACAAAATGTGCTAGGAAAGATCTTTATGAGTGGTCCATTTCATGGCAAGCAAGCCATCTGATTCTCATTTCTTCTTCTTTTTGAACTCCACTAGCTCCCCTTGCTGACTTCACTTGCTAAAGGTAATGAAACAGAAACATTCAGAAAACAAAATGCCGAAGGATCTAAAGATTTTCAGTGTAGAACTTTGTAATCCTTTCCTCAGCTTTCCTAATCCTTTGCGACTAATGTGTTACATCAATGGAACCATGTCATTTAATCTTAAAGCAAATTCTCTGTTTCAATAAAGTTTTCTTTCAAGTGTTGATGAGATTGCTTCCTTCAGAACCAATTTTCCATTTTTAATATCAACTTACTGCTTTTACTTTTCACTTATATTGTTGGTTTGTGTATATGCTTACCAATCCCCATGCTTTCTAATCTCCAATATAACGATGTATGGAAGTTTGATCAACAGCTTCTATCAATATTGCTCATTGCTGCTGTGTAAACGTTCTATGCCAGCATTCAACATTGCCCATACCATTTTCTACTTCTAAGGTTATCTGGCTGGCCTACAATCTTCTTTGTTAGCATTAACTTCTAGGTGTGGCCTAGCCATCCCATCCTCCACTTGTATCTGAAATAGGTTATGTGTACCTACCCATACAGATTATTAACATTATATAATAATTGCATCATGACTTTACTCATGATGAGCTGTCACTGAACATAATTTGGGTTGAGACTGCCACCTATGATGCCAACATATTATTGCATCTTCTTTTGAATTTCATTTAGGCATCTTCTTTGAGTGTCCTATAATATCTCCATGTCTAATTCGAAGCATCTGAAAAATTTATTTTTGGCTCACCAAAAAATATTTATTCTTGCACTATTCTCCTATAAATATTGGTAAGGACCACACTGACTAAGATCTGTTTAACCAGCCCATATTTATACTTATTTTAGTCCTAATAACCTAAAAATGCATTACCATTGACATTTATATGAATGCATTTAAGGTTTCATGCTGTTACAATATATTCCTTTTCTTTGCAAATCTTGTCTCTTCCATTTATTTGTTATCAGCCAGATATGTTTATATATGTGTATATGATTGTTCTAGTTCTTAATTTTGCATAACATATTTTTCATCAAAAAATTATGTTAGCATATTTTTCATCTCTCTCTCTATCTATTTAGCTCATGTATTTTTTTTGATGGCGGCAATTTCTATCATGCCCCAACACATCATCCAAGTTGACCATGTGACATGGCCGCATAATCCCCAAGGTATGATCCTAGGAAGTATGCAAAGCCTTCATTTTAAACCAATATTAACATAAGCAATTACTATGATATATCAAATATTTCATTATTAATTTATTAGTCCCAAATACAGGGTTCATATACATTCGTTATCATATATAAAATACTAACTATGGTCTTACCAAAATCCTCGAGCATGAACCTTAAAGCTAAGCATCTTGCAGCTCTAAAAAAAATATAACAATAATAATGTGAACTAATAGTTCCATAAGAAATCTTCTCATATACACACTAGCATGAATTAAATACACATATATCATAATCATCAATAATAAAGTCAATAATATTATCCCCATGTCAATTAATTCAAATGCCAAGGTTAAACAATATAAATTTGCAATTCAATTAAATAATAAAATGATCACAATTATAACTCATAATATTACTCATAATAACTCATAATAAAATAATAATGCATATTTGCCAAATTTCATAATCGATATAGTAACATCATGCCGCAATAATTTTAGATTCATGGTTTATATATCCTCAATCCATAAGAGTTTCAGACTTATTACATGTTTGATCTAACACTTTGGTATCTAGACTAGTCACGGTTACACTAGATAATAATCCATGCTACATTAGGTAATAATTTGTGCCACACTAGGTGATGCCAGGCTAGGCAATAATCTGTGCCATGCTAGGTAGTGATCAACACCATACTAGGTGACACCACATTAGGCAACAATCAATGCTACTTGAGAGTGAAGAAAAGGAGGGAGAAGAGAGAGAGTGAGAAAGAAGCGAAGGAAAGAGGAAAGAGAGAAGGGATCAGAGATGGAACATGGTTCAATTTCATGTTTCCACTGTCCCCTACCCCTCTTCTATTTCTATTAATTTTATTCTTCTTTTTCTCTGTATACTTTCCCTCTCTCTCTCTCCCCCCCTAAGCTTCTCTCTAGAATTTTCTCTCTAGCCTCACTTTCTCTAGAGTCTCTCATATTGTTAGCAATATGTTTTGATGACTTGCAGCGATCTAGTGATGCTTAGCCTAGGGCTCTTTTCTTAAGCATCTAATAGAGGTAAAGTTCTGCCCCTTTAGTTATTATTATTAAATCAATAGGCTACAAATCAATTAGGTTCATCATTAAGGATGAAAGGTCAATTTAAAATTTATAAAATAAAAAATTATGACTTATTTATCTATTTAAGAAATTGTTGGTGAAGCAATTATCAGATTTTATTGATTCAATATAAAATTGCCTTGCAATTTGTGAGTAATGGTACTTTCATTTGAGGTAAGAAATCCGAAGCATAATTACCTACATGATTTTAATACTATATTTATATCATTAATTACTGCATAATTGTTCATATATTATAAATATTTTCATAAGATGTTATTATTATATATCATAAGATTATGAAATTTAATTTAATGAAGTATGCATGTTATTAATTAAATTATAAAAAAATTATAAAATAAAGTCGATGCGATTGGACTAGCTTAGTGAGAGGATGACCGCGAGGCCCTACTTGGCCGCATCCCTCCTGCTAGCATCAATGTGAGCAGGGCAATGAGACGATGATCGGTTGGGCTTGGACTAGGAAGAGAAAGAGAGAAGGAGAGGGAGGAAGATTAGGGGAGGCAAAGATAAAGATAGAGAGAGAGCCAGTTCCATAGATCAATTGACTAGTGAGAGACAAAGATAGAGATAGAGAGAGCCTATTCCATAGATCAATTGGTTAGGGAAGAGAGAGGTAGAGGTAGAGATAGAGAAAGCCCTATTCCATAGAGTGATCGGCTAGGGAGGAGAGAGAGAGAGAGGTAGAGATAGAGAGAGCCCTATTCCATAGAGTGATTGGCTAGGGAGGGGAGAGAGAGAGTAGAGATAGAGAGAACCCTATTCCACTTATCGATTGGCCCCAGGGGAGATGTAGAGATAGAGGGCTAGGGGGCTCTTAGATGCCGAAACGGGGGTGTGTGTAGTCAAATAGGCCTCTTTCGCTCATCGCGGTTGCAGTAGGGCGGTGGAGGGGAGGTTGAGGAGGGAGAGGAGGCGAAGGATTTTCAAGGCATGGGCAAGGCAGCCTAGAAGAAAGAGAGATGGAGATAGAGAGAGCAGAGTGAGGAAATTGGAGGGTTGGCTTCGAGCATGGGTAGGGACAGCCCTTCTCACTCTGAATTAGTTGAGAGCAACAAAGAGGGGATAATAGAGAGAGATAGCGGGGGACCTCGCTCACTGGTGGAGGGAGAGAAGGGGGTTTGATCAGTGATTTGAGAAGGGGAAGTAGGGGGCTATTGAATAGAGAAGACACAGCCCTCTTCTCTGTTCAGTCGCATCACTGACAGAGGCTTGAGGGCAGCTCAAGGGAAGGGTGTCCTATTCACATTGGCAAAGAGGGGGCCAGTGAACAGGACCTGGCTTTTTCCTCCATGCTTATGAACCAGTTGATCTAGCTAGGTTGGATTGGGCTTCACAATATTTCTATAGTAAACCTTTTTTTTTTTTTGCCTTTTGGAATAAGATACTAACATTGAGTGTTCAATCAACCAATTATCTTCGTTACTTTGTATTACTTTTTTTTATGTTGAAGCTAATTTTGTACTATCTATATTATTTTTTGGGTGCAGGAAACTTAAAGGGCATTGCTTTCGTTAAAGACCCTAACGGCTACTGGATTGAAATTAATGACCTGAAAACAATTAAGGGGGTGGAAAATGTAAGGGTTATCCTTATTTAAATACCACTCTTGCCTCTTGGAAAAGGGCTTATGGAGCAACCTTTTCTTTCAAAATAATTTTCATGAGATGATAAGTCATAATAAACCTGGCATTTTGTTTTGTTGTAACCAAACGTATGTCTTGACATATGCTATATGCATCAGTGTTATAGTGGTAAAAATTGAGATCCATATCATTATGCTAAGACAATTACATGTTTTAACCTGGCAAAAAGCCTTAATCTTGTAATTATCAAGTAAAGCTGATCACTTTAGTTAGAGCAATCTAAATTTTGAGATATAATTCATGGAATTTGAAGCTGAGAACTGATATGACCATATGGATGTCTGTTTTGCAATGTTATTTGACCTTCCTTGTCATCTTCAGAGAATGTAATGCAGGATCTTGTGACTTTCATTTTTCTTTAGGAAAAAAAAAATCACCATTTGAGCTGCGGCTTAGCAGCCTGGGGGTTTTGGATTTGAATCTCCAAAAGATCTGGACCTGAGAATATATATAATCTATTGACCACACCTTGGACATGGATGCTTAGAGATGGAGGTTTATGAGGGGTTGTCATTGGGGTTGAAAGGGAATTAGGTGGTCTGGCTGAAGCTAATTCTGTCATTGAGGGGTAGACAGGCTCTCACCAATTGGATAAACCTGCTCTTCTTCATCAATTTTTCTTTTTATTCTTTTCGGTGCTTTCTTTGAAAGATAATAATGGGCTGGGGACCAGAAGAAGGATAGAAAGATTAGCAATTTTGGTAGAATGCTTTTGGGAGATCAAACTAGCAACTGTTGTTTTAGTTTTGGCCATAAGTTCTAGTTAACAGATTGTACATTACTTAATGATGTTGATATGCTTTCCAAGAACAATCAAGAATTAGAGGGAGAGGGGTAAATCTTTGATATCTAACATCTGACTAAGGATGTTAACCATATGTTGCTTAATGTTAAAGCTCACAATATAGTGTTCGTGCAAGCTGGTTCTCATAATTTTTACTACTATGATATGGTATTCTTAGTATAGAGTGGTATGTTCCATAATACCATAATCACGGTAAATATATGTTTGAGAAAAATCCATCTTCTAAATGAAAAAAGCTAATGGATCACCTGCTAGTCATGATCATTGTTCAGTTTATCAGGAGATGTGGAAGTCAGCTACTGGCTTAGCATAGGCAGGGCCCAATGAGTGATGCCACTATGTTTGGGACCAATAACTAATTACTACAACTTGAGTGAACTGAACATTAGTGAGTGATCTATGGTGGTAGTCATCGTAACGTAAGTTGGGAGATGAGAAATAGGGGTTAGGATTGGACTTAAAGAAAGTAAATGAGGTGGCTGGGTTGCAATGTGAGCTTTAGGAAAAGTCTTTGTGCACTGCCTTCGGTGCATGAAGATGCGCACCGGGCGAAGTGCATGTGAGGCATGCGGGCTCGCACAGGCGGGTGCACCTGGGCCATGGCGTGCGCGCTCGCATGGTGCACGCCCGGTGCGCATCTTCGTGCACTGAGGCGGTGCACAAAGACATTTCCGTTAGCTTCAAGGAAAGTTGGGCTTTCAACTTTCCTGTCCTATGGGATGAAGAGGGGGTAGGATTATCTTTTGAAAAGATTGTTGGTTCAGTGTTCATGCTCTTATTCCTAAACTTTTTTACTTGGCAGAGAATAAAAATAATCTGGTCAAACATTATGTGAGATGGGATAATAAAATGCCTACAATTTGGCCAAAATTTAGGTATTTATTAACAGCAGAGAAGTGGGAGGCTTTGAACTTGGCCAAAATTCAGTTACAAATACGAATGGTCATAGAAGACCAAAAGACCAAGAGGTTGCAGTTCTCTAAACACATCCATAAATATCTACTTAGTTTATTTAAAAAAATCTCAATACTTGCCTCGATCCCACGCCAAAGATTCTGACGAAGGTGGTTGTTTCGGAGATGATCCCTATGGCCCGTACCCTTGGGAATCCACGAACTCATCTAGTGGACCAAGTATGCCCTCCTCTCTCTATTTTTAGTTCTATGAGGTGGATTGTAGTCTGAATGGCTGCGCTTTAGGACACCGCTAGGAATTCGTTGGATTGCAAGCGTCGAACTCCATTATATCCACACAAAACTGTACCAGTAAACTGGATTCTAGAGAATCCAAATAGGCGTAGTGCTAGATCAAGTGCCCACAAAAAGCTTCATGCATCGAAGGCTCTATTTCCAACATAGAGCCGAATAACTTCTAGCATCCCACTGTTGGTTGTGCAGATGATGGCTACCTAATTGATAAGACTGAGGCTAGAGTTATACTCTATATCCTTAAGATAATTTCATCCCGTAATGGTGCTTACGGTCAGTATAACGATTGTCTTCCAGGATACAACAGTCTCCTTTTGATAAAGCAGCACTACAATTCATCAAAAATTTCAAACCAAGAATGCTACTCTCTTTTTAATGCACTATTGCTATACTACCCTTAGGAAAGTATGCAAATGCCTAAGAGGGGACTCAATTCGGAATGGAATTGGATTGAATGAAAATACTTAGTTTAGGGTTCTATTTATAGGTTTTAGGTGCCCCTTGGAAGCAACCCTACGAAATTGATCTGTACCGTTAGATCTGATCGGATCCGATCAACGGTCAGATCAATAAGCCTTTACATGATGTGATAAGCCGATCCATGGCCGTGATCTGAAGATCAGCCAATTAGATAAGCCAATCCACGTTCCGATATGCTTTTTATCATCGTGATCTGATGATCATGTTATCAGATAGGCGGTTGCATGGCTTTGATACGCCGTTTCAAGTTGGCTTATCACAACGGCCTAATCGGAGCGATTCCTTATCTCAACCATATGATCGGACGGGTGCCTTATCACCAACCGCAGGATCTGACGAGTCTTATCACCAATGGTCCTGTTGATTGGTCAACCAACGGGAGCCATTGGATCGCGATGTGATTTGATCACCACATCTCGACCCTTCATCGATCGATCAATGATCAATTTGATCCTGATCCGATGATCAACGATCAATTGATCTCAGCCCCTTATCTTGATCTGATCAGTCTCCATCATCGGATCCTTATGATCTAGAAAAAATTTAAAGCCCCTCAAACTCCTCGCGACGATGGGTGTGAGCCGTTGGATCGCGATCGCAATCGTGATTTGATCACCGCATCTCGACCCTTCATCCGATCGATCAATGTTCAATTGATCTCAGCCCCTTATCTTGATCCAATCAGTCTCCACCGTCGGATCCTCATGATCTAAAAAAATTTAAGCCCATCGTGATGATGGGCACGTGCAAAGTGCATCTACAAAGCGCCCATTGCACCTTTCGCAAGCATCACCCTCAAGCTCATCACTTATGGTGAGCCTAAGGAACTTAAGCTTCAAGGAAGAGGTTTCTATATAAGTGAACCTTCCTTTCTTGTTCTTTCCAATGTGGGACTAAATGTCCTCACAATTTCTCATTACACACTAAAGAGAGGTGATGGGCTTTCAAGGTCCATTAGGCCTATTAGCCTATTTAGGCCTAATAGCCTATTTACCCAACAACTCTAATGAATCATGAGCTAAAAAGACCCATGTTTTCTCTTTCGCTTTCGACTCCAGCTCTCCCCTTCGAGCCTCCAACCTTCTTCCTCTTGGAGCGTTGCGGCCAAAGGTATAAACCGCTGGGAAAGGCTAGCTTTCATCGTCACCGACGATCCGTTGCTTCCATTATTCGCCTACGATGAGGTGAGTCCTCGTTAATTAGTTGCCTTCACCAACAATCCAAAGCAAGAAAGCCGATGGGTATGGAGTAGAAAAAATTTGAGTTTGAAAATTTCAAAAAGCATAAATAACAGGAAAATAAAAAGAAAAGAAAAAGAAGAAGAAGCAGAAGCAGAAGTTGGAATTGAGGCAAAATTTTCTTTCATCTCTTTTCCACTCTGGATCGAGTTGCAAATGAATTCGTAAATCTCAGCCTTTCATGCTTCCGCTCATATTTTTATTTAGAAAATCTAAATTGAGAGTCTAAATTTTTGAAAATCTAGATGGGTTTATTATAGCGATCAATGCTTTCCACCCACCTGTGCACGGTACATTAATGAAAGGCTAGTGATTGTGAGAGTTCTGCCTAACAAAAGTTAGTCAACAATTGTGCCTTTGAAGCATCCTAGTCCTTAGAAAAGCCTATATATCAATTCAATAGCCTTTAAGCCCAGGAAAGTGGTGGGAGAAAATTCTCGTCCATTTTCTTACATTTGATTGGTTAAAAAAGAAGAAAATTATATGTAAAATTTGTACATATTTTTTATTTTTATTAAAAAATGAAATATTAGGAGAAAGATAGTATTTCTTTTTTGTTTTTTACTTTTTAATAAATACTTAATGAGTACTCAGAGGAAAGCAAAAGAAAGACAACCGATTCAATAAGCTATGTATTGAAACAATTCATAAGGATTTCAGCTCGACTGATTGCCCGAGTCGGTCATCAATCCATTACCATGAGCCACAGCTACTCAGTACTCACTGCAAGCTAATCATTTGTAGTTAGTGCTTTAGTTCAAGGAGGAAGGATGAAAGGATAAGGCAAATGCCTCATTGATGAAGGATGAAAAGATAAGCTCGACGGTAGAAATATATTTATGAATCTCGGTAATAAATATTTCTTATCATGGACATGACAACATCTGTGCATTTGTTCCAACCGAACGAAAGATTATTCTCTTGGTAAAATAATCTAGACCATAAAAGAAGAAGAGAACCATATATGGGAGGTTCGTATAATTCACCAAGAGTAATTCGCAAAGTAATGAAACAGATAAAAATAAGATAAAATTAAATAGTAGATACCACAAGTAAAAGTGATAAAATAAAATGGGGTGATGATGCTGATGTGGATAATGAGTTAATTAGAAACTCCTGAAAACTTTTCTTCCTCTCAAACTTTTTAATTTTATACCTCCTAATTAGCATAGCTTTTGATGGAGCCTTAGTCTTTAATTAAAAAATTTACCACCAAACTGCTCCCAAAAGTCATAACCACTTAGCTTTTTTTTAATCTTTATTTTTAAAAGTTATTAATTTTTTTCCTAAAAGTATCTTATTCTTTCTTTCATTATTATAAAAATTATTAATTTTTACCCTATTTGTATTTTGCATAATTCTATTCTTTCTGTTACTCAACCTTATTTTATGTACCAAACATAGATTAAGATTCAAGAAATGATTTAGGTTTAAAGCATGGCCAAAACAAAGTTTCATTTGAAGGTAGATGCCACTTGCAATTGACCATCAAGTTTGTGCAAGGCAAAAGATCACATCGATATGAACATACCCACAACCTTAATTGCATCATTAATTTGCTTGCATAAATTTGAAACAATGTAATCAGCGGCATTTCACCCAAATGAGGCTCTTTTCTACCTGTGGACTCAAAACCGCAAACTTGATTAATCCCAACCCATTTCTCATCCAACTCTTATGATCTTATAGAATGTCCTTCGATGCTTACTAGCTCTCATTTTGTTTAGGATGGTTCTGTTGAGAATATTTATGTAATTTAAAATTTAAAACTCTAAGTAAATAAATATTATTATTTTAAGTAGCATAAAATTATAGGATTTTTAATGGATAAAGTTTTATATATATATTCTTTATCATTGATACTAATGTGCTATTGGTGGTAAAAAGGCATGGTATCTCATTATCAATATTTTAAATGATATGAGATACAATATCTCTTAGTAAAAATAAAGGTTGCGTACGAAGAAATGTAATGCATCCTCTATTTTTCATGCATGCTTTCTTTGTATCTATAAATAGGGATTATATTAACGCACAATTGAGAGCTTTTACCTTTTAAGATTGAGTCAACTTAGGTGCATCCTTGAAACATTTAAAAAGAAAGGATTAATCCATGTAAAGAATTTTTTTCTATTTTTCAGATTTTATTCGCATCTGGATTTGATTGGTTTGTAATCACCTAATTTTTCTCCGTGCACTTTAAGAAGAATGTGCAACGGTTCATGATATTTTGAAACTGTTGCCACCTACATAGCACGAATTCTACTCTCTAAAAGGAGCATTGTCCATGCCTCAAACCAAATAAGAGTATTTTATTTATTTATTTATTTTAGTGAATGCATAAAAAAAAACTTATATAAAAAAGAAACCACAATCTTTTTCACCAGGGTTAAGTTGTGGGTCAAAATTAGGACAATTCTACTACAACCCCATTTGATATCAGGTTGGGAATTTTTATTTTTCAACCTAACCCCCAACAAGTTGAGTTAATGCCAAGTTAGGCCAACTGAATTGGATTAATTATATTATATTAAGTCATATAGATAAACGTGAGTGAAGAAACATTTTGAACATTTTTGTTAGATTAGTTAATCAATATCTTAGATTAATTATATTATATCAAGTTATATAGATAAATGTGAGTGAAGAAATATTTTGAACATTTTTATTAGATTAATTAGTCAATATTTTATTCACATGCATCTAAAATTTTACTTGTTTCTTTATCATATTACTTGGGACTAGATATAGAAGTAAAATATATGAAGTATTCTACATGAATCATAATTATTTATTTATGAATTAATTCTATTTAGCTCCTCTTAATTATGAAATATTTGCTTATCCCTTTTTAAACTAAAAAAAATTGCAATCAACCCTTCAATTTTGATTTAAGTTGCAATTGATCCTACCATTTAAATTGAACATTAAAATAAATAAAAAAGCAATCACATGAATCTCACGTAACAACTAAAGATATTAGATTTTTACAATAAACAATGTTGTAAAGAGCAACAATATTCATCATTTAAAAAATTATCTTAATATGGGGTATATTTTTTTATTTTTTTAAATATGCCAAAATATGCATGTGTCTACTTCTTTATTACTTTTAACTCCAAATTTAAATAGTAAGAACTAATTGGAATTGAAATCAAAATTGAAGGTTAATTATAATTTTTTTTAGCTCAAAAAGAAATGTGAAAATATACTACAGTTAAGAATAATTAAGCCAATTATTTATTATTGGATCAAGTTAAGTTGACTTTTGATTGAATTCTATTTGGTTTAAGATGAACCTGGATGAAACCCAACCTGGAGTCATGCCAAGCTTGAGTTCAGGCATTCTAAATATTACCTCACCGAATTAGCACATTAGGTTGGTCTAGTCAACTTAAGCTCGACCAATACTTTAATTTTAGTTACCGCTTAAGGCTTTGTTTGGATCTTTGGATGAAAAGAAAGGGAAGGGTAAAAAGAAGAAAAGGGATGGAAGGAAAAAAAAGGGAAAGGAATGGTTCTTCTTCTTCTCTTATTTGAAAAGGATGAAAGAAAAAGAAAGATGATCAATTGACTTTTCTATTCCGTTTCGTCTCAAAACGTGTGGCCTTCATTGACTAGAGATGCGTGTGGATTTATTGTTGGTCCCTGGCGATCGTTCACACGTCGGCGTCTTTTTAGTCCCACATCAACCATTTACAAAACATTGTTGTGCTTTAAATAAGGCATGATTGGCTTCCACAATTGCCGAGCTCAGTAGCGTGAGCTTGTAACCCGAGTGGGGGCAATGGGTGGTTTGGATGGTTGGTTATGCTCTTTGGGTCTGGGTGCTAAAGGTGTCTAATGTTGGCTCGCCTGTTCCAAGTTGGGTAGTAACAGACAAGGCTCGGGCGAAAGCCTGGGTTTCTTCTATCCTGAAGAGGAGGGAGCGCGCGAGGCTGGTTTCACAGAGCAGCGAATACCTCTGTTCTCAACGGTGGAAGGAAAACGGGCCAATGCACCTTGTACCCATTACGACCCACGAGCCTATCAATATCAGACAACCATCTTTTTTAAAAAAAAAAAATTATTTACAACTATATTTTCGACAACCACGTTCGATCTAGTCTTTTTTTTTATTTATTTATTTACAACTATGTTTTTCGGATGACAACCACATCAGATGTAGAGTATTCTGATGAGGTAAAATGTTTTTATTTCAACTTTTAGTGAATTTATATTTGATTATCAGATATCATTACATTTTGCGGTATAAAAGAATTGCTGCCAAATTGCAGGCACCAGCTGAAACAGTCTGGTTTAGAGCAAGCACGTTAGAGGAAGCCTGGAACTTTGACCAAGTAAAAAGAATAACCTTATTGGGATGATATGGCATTTAAAATGAAGACTAAACAAGCCTTAATGAAAAAATTGCTAAGCTTAGGTTGATATCGAAGCATAAAACTGGAAGGAAGTTGTGAGAATAGTCTGAATACCTCTGTCAACAAATTTTAGAGCTCATTTCAAAGAATGTTGAAGGACTTGAGATTGATCGGTGCTAATAATTATAAACACGGGAAAACAACTAGGGTGTTGAACAAAAAATGAAATATGGGAAGGAAAAAAGAAAAAATTATGCAAACCATCAAAAACTGGAAGAAGGGGAGAAAATAGTTATCTTGAACAGTAAGTGGGGGAATAACTAGGATGCATTTGAGATAAACTAGGATAAGTGGGGAATAACTTCTTTGCTATTTTTAAAGGCAACCATGTGAACATGCATAGTATTCTATGGGACAAAGATATGACGCAAAAGATCTATGCTCATCAGAATTAAGATTACATTAGGATGCTACATTTTAAAATTTTATAAAATTTTAAAATATAATATTTCAAAATATAATTTTATAAAGTTTTAATATGTATAAATTCCCTATTTAGATGATTATTCTTAAAAATAAAATTTTGTGTAATGATTGTGAATTTTGAAATGTCTAGATTTTATAAATTCCTTATTTGGATAGTTATTCTTGAAAATAAAATTTCTTATTTGAATCGTTATTCTATACATACGAATGTGAGGTGCGAATCTTTTTTAATCCTTCTTTATAAATACTTGAAAGCGCTACTTTGGTTCCATGTAGTTAAAAATAGGAGAGAGATAAATCTCACCACAAAGTTTTGTCCTTATTTTTTTTACCTCATGCCAGCAATGTGATTTTGTTATTTATCATTTACTTATCACAAGTAATTCCAAGCTAGAAATATCACATTTAACTATATGCTTATGTATGATTTTATATAGTAGGTTTTATTATTTTATACATAGGAATAAAAATGAGTGGATAAGGACAATTTTTGCTTACATCATTCCCACCTTTGACTTTTTATATTCCATGTCATGCCTCATCGGGATAATAATTAATAACTTTAGTCTCCATCCTAAACTGATGGAGAATAATGAATCTACTTCTACTTTTTTTTAAATTATTTTATACATATTTTAAAAATATTTAAATATTTAAAACACTCAGGACTCGTTTGGTTTGTGAAAATGAACTCATAGAATCCGAAACGAAATCACTAATTTCCTTTCCAAGTGTTTGTTCAGAAAGAATTAAAATCCAAATTCCAATTCTTCTTGGAATCAAAATCCTTTATTGATGTGGATTTGAAATCCGAACCCTCACTGAGGATTGCAAATCTATTCCAGTCAACCATTGTCTAATGTATTTGACATATAATAATATTTATTATATAATATATAATATATAATATATATATATATATATATTATATATTATGTTATATTAATAACATAATATATATATATATAATATATTTATTATGTGTAATAAATATAAATAATAATTATAATTATTAATATTATTTTTAATATTATACTTAATTATAAAAATATTATAAATAATATTATATAGTTATATTATATATTATATGATAATATATTTATATATTTTTATATAATTTATATAAATAATAATTTTAATCAGGTTTTATTCAAAGTTTAGAGCCAATTTGGTATTATTTTCATTTTCAAAGCGAAGCAGGTGATGGAACAACATGTATGGTAAAACTTTTTAGTTAATCTTTTTTTTCAAAATTATTACTTAAATCTTAGATTTTTTTGATAGAAAAAAATTGTTGCTTTAAGAAAAATGAAAATAAAATTAAAGTTGGCAAAATTTTATAAAATACACTTTTAGCATCAATTTTCATTCGCATTATACTTATTTTATAATAAATAAAGATATAAAAATAATTAAAAAATATGAAATTAGATCCCATGTAGGAATAGCAACGGTCTGGGGACGGTCCAGAGTAGCCTCTATCGGTCCCTAACCCTATTAGGAAAAATTTCCCGTTTTTCGTTCCGTTAAGTCGTTATAATTAATGGGCAGGGACGAGGATACCCAGTCGGGTAAACCGGTATCCGTATCCCATAATTGGTTGTTTACATAAAAAAATAAAATTATTTTATTAAACTTATAATTTACTAAAAGCTAAAAAAATATTACTGAGAGATTGGTTCACTAGGGTTTTGACTTTGATGTTCAGGGTGGCTGCGTGAAAGAAAAGATGAGACAGGGAGATTAAACGTATTTTTTTATGGTTTTTTTAATATATGTTTTATTTATTTTAAAATTTAATATATTAATGATAATTTAAAATTTAATGTATTATTAAAGTTAATGGGGATGGGGATGGGTAAACGGGAATAGGGCAAGAGATATCGTTCTCAGCCGTTTATCCATTTAGCCGTTAAATAGATAATTTTTATACCCATTAAGCCATTAGATCAAGGATTTATCGACTTGTTAGAATAGTATCGATCAGGTAAACGGAAAAAATTGCCATCCCTATACGCACGCGAAGAAAAAAGGGAATGCAAAGATGCTCAAACCCATGAAGGAAGCTTTTCCATTGGGGTGGATTGGGTTGGGCCAAAAGGACAAAACATAGCATGAGAAATAAGCGGACTCTAAATGTCATGTATGATTAATCCGAATCCGGACGTATGGAAATTTGTTACAGCCCGGACCTAACTCGAGCTAAGCCTTTTATATATATATCCGATTATCTTTCTATCCTTAAATTCTTAAAATTCATATGAATTTGAAACCATTCTATACACATATCATAATCATCAATAATAAAGTCAATAATATTATCCCCATGTCAATTAATGCAAAGCCAAGGTTAAACAATATAAATTTGCAATTCATTAAATAATAAAATGATCACAATTATAAACGCATAATATTACTCATAACTATAATAAAATAATAATGCCATATTTGCCAAATTTCATATCTATATAGTAACATCATGCCGCAATAATTTTAGATTCATGGTTTGTATATATCCCTCGATCCATAATAGTTTTCAGACTTATTACATGTTTGATCTAACACTTTGGTATCTAGACTAGTCACGGTTACACTAGATAATAATTCATGCTACATTAGGTAATAATTTGTGCCACTAGGTGATGCTAGCTAGGCAATAATCTGTGCCACGCTAAGTAGTGATCAAACACCATACTAGGTGACACCACATTAGGCAACAATCATGCTACTTGAGTGAAGAAAAGGAGGGGAAGAGAGAGTGTGAGAAAGAAGTGAAGGGGAAGAGGAAAGAGAGAAGGATCAGAGATGGAACATGGTTCAATTTCATGTTTCCATTGTCCCCTACCCCTCTTCTATTTCTATTAATTTTATTCTTCTTTTTCTATATACTTTCCCTTTCTCTCTCTCCCCCTAAGCTTCTCTTTAGAATTTTCTCTCTAGCCTCACTTTCTCTAGAGTCTCTCATATTGTTAGCAATGTTTCGATGACTTGCAGTGATCTAGTGATGGCTTAGCCTAGGGCTTTTTCTTAAGCATCTGATAGAGGTAAAGTTTTGCCCTTAGTTATTATTATTAAATCAATAGGCTGCAAATCAATTAGGTTCATCATTAAGGATGAAGGTCAATTTAAAATTTATAAAATAAAAATTATGACGTATTTATCTATTTAAGAAATTATTGGTGAAGCATTATCAGGTTTATTGATTCAATATAAAATTGCCTTGCTATTGTGAGTAATGGTACTTTCATTTGAGGTAAGAAATCCAGAGCATAATTACCTACTGATTTAATACTATATTTATGTCATAAATTATTGCATATTGTTCATATATTATAAATATTTTTCATAAGATGTTTATTATATATATCATAAGTTATGAAATTTAATTTAATGAAGTATGCATGTTATTAATTAAATTATACAAAAAATTATAAAATAAAGTCGATGCAATTGGACTAGCTTGTGAGGATGACCGTGAGGCCCTACTTGGCCGCATCCCTCTTGCTAGGCCACATCTCAGGCATCAATGTGAGCAGGGCAATGACGATGATTGGTTGGGCTCGGACTAGGAAGAGAAAGAGAGAAGGACAGGGAGGAAGATTAGGGGAGGCAAATATAAAGATAGAGAGAGAGCCAGTTCCATAGATTAATTAACTAAGTGAGAGACAAAGATAGAGACAGAGAGAGCCTATTCCATAGATCAATTGGTTAGGAAAGAGAGAGGTAGAGGTAGAGGTAGAGATAGAGAAAGCCCTATTCCATAGAGTGATCAGCTAGGGAGGAGAGAGAGAGAGGTAGAGATAGAGAGAGCCCTATCCATAGAGTGATCGGCTAGGGAGGGAGAGAGAGAGGTAGAGATAGAGAGAACCCTATTCCACTTATCGATTGGCCCCAGAGGAGATGTAGAGATAGAGGGCTAGAGGGCTCTTGTCGAAATGGGGGTGTGTGTAGTCCAATAGGCATGTTTCGCTCATCGCGTTTGCAGTAGGGCGGTGGAGGGGAGGACGAGGGAGAGGAGTGGAGGATTTTTAAGGCATGGGCAAGGCAGCCTAGATGAAAGAGCGATGGAGATAGAGAGAGGCAGAGGGAGGAAATTGGAGGGTTGGCTTCGAGCATGGGTAAGGACAGCCCTTCTCACTCTGAATTAGTTGAGAGCAACAAAGAGG
>UESW01004805.1:40882-164810 GCA_900491605.1 Calamus simplicifolius
AGATAAAAATAAGATAAAATAGTAGATACCGCAAGTAAAAGTGATAAAATAAAATGGGGCATCAGATGGGGTGACGATGCTGATGTGGATAATGAGTTAATTAGAAAGACATGTTAACTTTCCTTTCTCTTATACTTTTAATTTATGTCCCCTCATTGGTATAGCTTTTGATGGAGCCTTAGTCTTGCATTAGAATATTTATCACCAAATTACTCTCAAAAGTCATAACCACTTAGCTTCTCTTTTCTTTTTTTAAATTTTTATCTTTAATATTTGCTACTATTTTTTTCTAAAAGTATAATTATCTTATCTTATTTCTTATTTATTCCTCTATCGATATAGTTGTCATATCTGTATTTTATGCAACCCTATTCTTTCTTTTATCCAATCTTATTTTACATACCAAACATAACCTAAGATTCAAGAAATGATTTAGGTTTAAAGCATGCCCAAAACAAAGTTTTCTTTGAAGGTAGATGCCACTTGCAGTTGACCATCAAGTTCATGCAAGGCAAAAGATAACTTCGATATGAGCATACCCATAACCTTAATTGCATCATTTGCTTGCATGAATTTGAAACATTGTAATCAGTGGCATTTCACTCAAAATGAGGCTTTTTTCTACTTGTGGACTCAAAACCACAAACATGATTAATCCCAACCCATTTCTCATCCAACTCTTATGATGTGATAGAATGTCCTTTGATGCTTACTAGCTTTCATTTTGTTTAGGATGGTTCTGCTGAGAATATTTAAGTAATTAAAAATTTTAAAACTCTAATTAAATATAAATACTATTATTTTAAGTAGCATAAAATTATAAGATTTTTAATGCATAAAGTTTGATTTTTATCTTTTTTATATCTCTCTTCTCTATTGTTGAATATGAATGTGCTATTGATGGTAAAAAGGTTCGATATCTCATTATCAATATTTCAAAAGATATGAGATATAGTATCTCTTATGAAAAGATGCAATGCATCCCTATATTAGATATTGTAAAAATAAAGGGCACATGTGAAAAAAGTAACGCATCCTCTATTTTTCGCGCATGCTTCTTTGCATCTATAAATAGGGATTATATCAATGCACAATTGAGAGCCATTTACCTTTAAGATTGAGTCAACTTAGATGTATCCTTGAAGCATTCAAGAAGAGAGGATTGATCCATATAAAGAAAGTTTTTTTTTTTGCTGATTTTATTGCATTTGAATTTGATTGGTTTGGAATCACCTAATTTTTTCTTCATGCACTTTAAGAAGAATGTGCAACAGTTCATGATATTGTGAACTATTTGCACCTACATAGTACGAATTCTACTCTCTAAAAGGAGCATTGTCCATGCCTCAAACCGAATAATAGTATTTTTTAATTAATTATTTATTTTAGTAAATACATAAAAAAACTTATAGAAAAAGAGACCACAATCTTTTCCACTCGGGTTAAGTTGATGGGTCAAAATTAAGCCAAATCTACTACAACCCCATTTGGTATCAGGTTGGGATTTTTTTTTTAACCTAACCCTCAACAAGTTGAGTTAATGTCAAGTTAGGCTAACTGAATTGGATTAATTATATTATATTAAGTCCTATAGATAAACATGAATGAAAAAAAAATAAAAATTAGTAATAACTATTACTAGTGATAAAAGATATGTATTTTATATTATAGTAGGCTTTAGAGAAAAAAAAGAGTTACCAGAATATACACAAAATTGATAAAATATATATGATAGATTAATAACTATTATTAAAATAATCGAAGAAATTAGTGAGTTTTCAATTACTGTAGGTTTACATCAACGATCCGCCTTAAGTTAGTATATTTTTACACTAGTTATGGATGAATTAACAAACATATTTAAAATGATATTCCATGGTGTATGTTATTTACAGATGATATAGTGTTAATTGATGAAACTAAATCGAGTAAATGCTAAGTTAGAGATATGGAGAGAGGCTTTATAATTTAAAGGTTTCAAGATTAGTAGAACTAAAACTGAATACATGAAATGTAATTTCAATAGAATTAGAAATATAAATAAAGAGACAGTAAAGATTGCAAGCCAAGAGATAACAAAGAGTAAGAAATTTAGGTATTTATGATCAATTATCCAACAAAAAGTAATGTTGATGAAGATGTGAATCATAGAGTTAAAGAATGATGGATTAAGTGAAGAAGTACTTTGGGAGTATTGTATGATCGACTCATCCCATCAAATTAAAATTTTTTTTTATAAAATCGCTATTAGACTAGTTATGCTATATGAAATGAAGTGTTGGATAATACTAAAATAATATGTGAATAAAAAGTGTAACAAAAATGCGCATGTTAAGATAGATACATGGTAAAATTTTAAAAGATAGAATTAAAAAAAATATACAGAAAATGATAGGAGTAGCCCCAATTAAAGATAAAATGAGAGAAATTCGATTATGTGGTTTGGACATATACAACGAAGACCTTTAGATACTCTAGTTAGAAAGAGTGATTTTTTAACAGTTCATAGTAATAATAGGTAGAGGTAGACCTAGATTAATATGGACGAAAATAATTAAAAAAAACTATTTATAATTTGAGTATCGACTTAGTTCTGAATAGAAAGAATGGAGGAAGTAGATTTATATAGCTGAACCCATGTAGTTGGGAAAAGGCTTAGATGAGTTGAGTTGAGATAAACGTGAGTGAAGAAACATTTTCAACATTTTTGTTAGATTAGTTAGTCAATATCTTAGATTAGTTATATTATATCAAGTTATATAGATAAACATGAGTGAAGAAATATTTTGAACATTTTTATTAGATTAATTAGTCCATATTTTACACATGCATCTAAAATTTTATTTATTTATTTATCATATTACTTAAGACTAGAGATAGAAATAAAATATATGAAGTATTCTACATGAATCATAATTATTTATTTATGAGTTAATTCTACTTAGCTCCTCTTAATTATGAAATATTTGCTTATTCCTTTCTAAACTAAAAAAATTATAATCAACCCTCCAATTTTGATTTAAGTTGCAATTGATCCTACCGTTTAAATTGGACATTAAAAGAAATAAAAAAGTGATCACGTGAATGTCATGTAACCACTAAAGTTATTAGATTTTTACAATAAACAGTATAGTAAAGAGTAACAATATTTGTCATTTAAAGAAAATTATCTTAATCAAGGATATAATTTTTTTTTTTAAATATACCAAAATATGCATGTATCTACTTCTTTATTACTTTTAACTTCAATTTAAATAGTAAGAACTAATTGAAACTGAAATGAAATTGAAGGTTAATTATAATTTTTTTTAGCTTGAGAAGAAATGTGAAAATATACTATAGTTAAGAAGAATTAAGCTATTTATTTATTATCGGTTCAAGTTGAGTTGGCTTTTGATTGAATTCTATTTGGTTTAAGATGAACCTAGATGAAACTCAACCTGGAGTCATGCCCAGCTTGAGTTCACGCATTCTAAATACTACCTCACCTAATTAGCACGTTAGGTTGGTCTAGTCAACTTAAGCCCGACCAATACTTTAATTTTAGTTGCCGCTTAAAAGAATATCATATTAGAGAAGAAGCTCTTCATTTTCTTCATTAAAAAACAATGGCAAATTTTGTTTGAATTAATGGAAAGGAAAGCTAATAACTATACCTAACTCATTGCACCACTTTGACAAAAAGACATGGCTTAATTTTATATTAGGTCGCACTGAGGTGCGGATCGTTAGATACGAATTATTTTTATTTCTTTTTCTTTCTTTCTTCAATCATCTAAATCTAAAGAGGAATAGAGATCGAAAAGAACCGAATGGCTCAACCAACGAACCACACCTAATCTTTTGTAGACACACGTCATTAGCAACACCATAATCACAATAGACTATTCTCTGAGTAGTCGATGTGTACTCCAAATTATTTGAAGAAATAATTTTTTTGATATTATTCTCAAATTTAGTTTTCTTTTCTGGACATTATATTTAAAAAAAAATCAGATGAATGCAAGCATAAAGTAAAGGGGTATCTGTTTGGCCATTTACATAAATAAATAAAATTATTTTATTAAACTTTTAATTTACTGAAAGCTTAAAAAATACTAATGGAGAGAGAGTTCGGTTCGATGGGGTTTTGGCTTTGATGTTCAGGACAGCTGCATGAAAGAAGAGGAGAGACATGGATATTCAAACGTGTTTTACTAGGATATTTTAGTATATATGTTTTATTTATTTTAAATTTTAAAATTTTAATATATTATATATATTTTAAAGCTTAAATATATTATATTAAAGTTAATAAGGATAGGGACGGATAAACGAGGATGGGGCGAAGGATACCATCCCTTTCATTAATGGGTAATTTTCATACCTGTTAAGCCGTTTAAATTGAAGATTTTTTGATTTGTTAAAAATGATACCGATTGGCATCCCTAGCACTCATAATTTGGCATGTAGAAACAACTTAGTTGTGGTATACATTAATTATGTCATACGTTAATGAAAACAATCAGCTTTATCACATGCTGATTAGTTTAACAAAATTTCACATCATTTAAATTAGATAATGCTTGTTTGTTGAAAAATAAATAAATAAAAAAAATAAGGTGATACTGAATATTGAGTTTGAAAATTTCAAAAAGCATAAATAACAGGAAAATAAAAAGAAAAGAAAAACAAGTAGAAGAATAAGGAGCAGAAGCTAGAATTGAGGCCAAATTTCCTTTCATCTCTTTCCCACTCTGGAGTTGCAAATGAATTCGTAAATCTCAGCCTTTCATGCTTCCACTCATATTTTTATTTAAAAAATCTAAATTGAGAGTCTAAAATTTTGAAAATCTAGATGGGTTTATTATAGTGATCAGCGCTTTCCGCCCACCTGTGCACGGTACATTAATGAAAGACTAGCGATTGTGAGAGTTCTGCCTAACAAAAGTTAGTCAACAATTGTGCCTTTGAAAATCGTTAAGTATCCTAGTCCTTAGAAAACATTATTCTCTTGGTAAAATAATCTAGACCATAAAAGGAGAAGAGAATCATGGGAGGTTCGTATAATTCATCAAGAGTAATTCGCAAAGTAATGAAACGGATAAAAATAAGATAAAATATTAGATACTGCAAGTAAAAGTGATAAAATAAAATGGGGCATAAGATGGGGTGATGATGGCTGATGTGGATAATGAGTTAATTAGAAAGACCTGTAAACTTTCCTTCCTCTTAAACTTTTAACTTTATATCCCCTCATTGACATAGCTTTTGATGGAGCCTTAGTCTTGCATTAGAATATTTATCACCAAATTACTCTCAAAAGTCATAACCATTTAGCTTCTCTTTTCTTTTTTAAATTTTTATCTTTAATATTTGCTACTATTTTTTTCTAAAAGTATAATTATCTTATCTTATTTTTTATTTATTCCTCTATCAATATAATTATCATATCTGTATTTTATCCTATTTGTATTTTATGCAATCCTATTCTTTCTTTTATCCAATCTTATTTTACGTACCAAATATAGCCTAAGATTCAAGAAATGATTTAGGTTTAAAGCATGCCCAAAACAAAGTTTTCTTTGAAGGTAGATGCCACTTGCAGTTGACCATCAAGTTCATGCAAGGCAAAAGATCACTTCGATATGAGCATACCCACAACCTTAATTGCATCATTTGCTTGTATGAAGTATGAATTTGAAACATTGTAATAAGTGGCATTTCACTCAAAATAAGGTTTTTTTCTACTTGTGGACTCAAAACCACAAACATGATTAATCCCAACCCATTTCTCATCCAATTCTTATGATGCAATAGAATGTCCTTTGATGCTTACTAGCTCTCATTTTGTTTAGGATGGTTCTGTTGAGAATATTTAAGTAATTAAAAAAGTTTTAAACTCTAATTAAATATAAACACTATTATTTTAAGTAGCATAAAATTATAAGATTTTTAATGGATAAAGTTTGATTTTTATCTTTTTTATATCTCTCTTCCCTATTGTTGAATAGGGATGTGCTACTGATGGTAAAAAGGCACGGTATCTCATTATCAATATTTCAAAAGATATAAGATATAGTATCTCTTATGAAAAGATGCAATGCATCCTATATTATATATTATAAAAATAAAGGGTACATGTGAAAAAAAGTAACGCATCCTCTATTTTTCGCGTATGCTTCTTTGTATCTATAAATAAAGATTGTATCAATGCACAATTGAGAGCCATTTACCTTTTAAGATTGAATCAACTTAGATGTATCCTTGAAGCATTCAAGAAGAGAGGATTGATCCATATAAAGAAAGTTTTTTTTTTTTTCTAGTTTGCTGATTTTATTTGCATCTGAATTTGATTGGTTTGGAATCACCTAATTTTTTTTTCATGCACTTTAAGAAGAATGCGCAACAGTTCATGATATTTTGGAACTATTTGCACCTACATGGTACAAATTCTACTCTCTAAAAGGAGCATTGTCCATGCCTCAAACCAAATAATAGTATTTTTAATTAATTATTTATTTTAGTAAATACATAAAAAAACTTATAGAAAAAGAGGCCACAATCTTTTTCACTCGGGTTAAGTTGATGGGTCAAAATTAAGCCAATTCTACTGCAACCCCATTTGATATCAGGTTGGGATTTTTTTTTTTAACCTAACCCTCAACAAGTTGAGTTAATGTCAAGTTAGGCTAACTGAATTGGATTAATTATATTATATTAAGTCCTATAGATAAACATAAATAAAACAAAAAGTAGAAATTAGTAATAACTATTACTAGTGATAAAAGATATGTATTTTATATTAGGGTAGGCTTTAGAGAAAAAAAAAGGAGTTACCAGAATATACACAAAATCGATAAAAGATATATATAATAGAGTAATAACTATTGTTAAAATAATAATAAGAAAAATGAGTTTTCAATTACTGTAGGTTTACATCAACGATCTGCCTTAAGTTAGTATATTTTTACACTAGTTATAAATGAATTAACCAAACATATTTAAGATGATATTCCATGGTGTATGTTATTTCACTACAAGAAAATAATGAAATAGCGACGCAATTTTAGCGACGCAAAGATGCGTCGCTAAAATTGCGACTACATTGCGATGCCTCCGCGTAAAAAAACATTGCGACGCAAATAGTGACGCATTAGCGACTCAATAAACCATAAAATTAAAAAAAAAAAATTTAAATTTAGCGACGCAAAAATGCATCGCAATATTTAAAATATTTTTTTTAAAATATTATTAAAGGAATAAAATATTGCGACGAAGCTAAGTGCGTCGCAATGTTTTTAAAAAATTAATTATGTTAAATAGCGACGCATTAGCGATGCAATAAACATAAAATGAGAAAAATATATTTAATATAGTGACGCAAAAATTGCACAAATATTAATAAAAAAATTAATTTTTATAAATATAATTATGAAATAAAAATATTGCAACGAAACTCAGTGCGTCGCAATATATTTGAAAAATAATAATTTTAAATAGCGACGCATTAGCGACGCAATAGACCAGAAAATTATAAAAATTAATTTTAATTTAGCGACGCAGTAATTGCATCGCAATTATTTTAAATGAAATTAATTTTTATAAATATTAATATGAAAAAAAATATTGCGATGCAAAACAGTGCGTCGCAATGTTTTAAAAAACTTAATTATTTTAAATAGCGACGCATTAGCGACGCAATAAACCAAAAAATAAAAAATTATTTTTAAATTTAGCGACGCAATAGTTGCATCGCAATTAATTTAATAAAATTTATTTTAAGAAAATAGTATTATGAAATAAAAATATTACGATGCAATCCAGTGCATCGCAATGTTTTGTTAAAAATAAATATGTTAATTAGCGACGTAATAGCGATGCAATAAAACAGTAAAGTAATAAAAAAAATTTATTTAACGACGCAAATTAATGCGTCACATATTTTTAAAAAAATTATAATGCCAAATTAGCGAGGCATTAGTGACGCAATAAATTAAAAATATAATTAAAAATTAATAATGTTCGAGATCGGTCGTCGTCGACCGTGATCGATCATGGCTTCGATCGATCGCAACCGTCGGGTCGTCGCCGATCGGATCGATCGCGACGGTCCGAGATCGGTCGTCGCCGACCGGGATCGATCATGGCTTGGATCGATGGCAACCGTCGGATCA
The DNA here is from genome assembly GCA_900491605.1 of Calamus simplicifolius. NCBI lineage: Eukaryota > Viridiplantae > Streptophyta > Magnoliopsida > Arecales > Arecaceae > Calamus > Calamus simplicifolius. Next base: position 49,039 of record UESW01004805.1, read on the forward strand.
TCGCCGATCGAGATCGATCATGGCTTCGATCGATCGCAACTGTGGGATCGTCACTGATCGATCGATCGCGACAGTCCGAGATCGGTAGTCGCCGACGGGATCGATCATGGCTTCGATCGATCGCAACCCTCGATCATCACCGATCCGATCGATCGCGACGGTCCGAGATCGGTCGTCGCCGATCAGGATCGATCATGGCTTGGATCGATCGCAACCGTCGGATCATCGCCGACCGGGATCGATCATGGCTTCGATCGATCGCAACCGTCGGATCGTCACCGATCCGATCGATCACCACTGTCCGAGATAGGTCATCGCCGACCGGGATCGATCATGGTTTGGATCAATCGCAACCGTCGGATCGTCGCCGATCGGGATCATCATGGCTTGGATTGATCGCAACCGTCGGATCATCGCCGACCGGGATCGATCATGGCTTCGATCGATCGCAACCGTCGGATCGTCGCCGATCCGATCGATCGCCACGGTCCGAGAGAGGTCATCGCCGACCGGGATCGATTATGGCTTGGATCGATCGCAATCGTCGGATCGTCGCCGACCGGGATCGATCATGGCTTGGATTGATCGCAACCATCGGATCATCACCGATCGGGATCGATCATGGCTTCGATCGATTACAACCGTCGGATCATCGCCGATCCGATCGATCGCCATGGTCTGAGAGAGGTCGTCGCCGACCGGGATCGATCATGGCTTGGATCGATCGCAACCGTCGGATTGTCGCCGACCAAGATCGATCATGGCTTGGATCGATCGCAACCGTCGGATCATCGCCGACCGGGATCGATCATGGCTTCGATCGATTGCAACCGTCGGATCGTTGCCGATCCGATCGATTGCCACGGTCCGAGATAGGTCATCGCCAATCGGGATCGATCATGGCTTGGATCGATCGCAACCGTTGGATCGTCGCCGACCGGGATCGATCATGGCTTGGATCGATCGCAACCGTCGGATCATCGCCGACCGGGATCGGTCATGGCTTCGATCGATCGCAACCGTTGGATCATCGCCGATCCGATCGATCGCCACGGTCCGAGAGAGGTCGTCGCCGATCGGGATCGATCATGGCTTGGATCGATCGCAACCGTCGGATCATCGCCGACCGGGATCGATCATGGCTTGGATCGATCGCAACCATCGGATCATCGCCGACCGGGATCGATCATGGCTTCGATCGATCGCAACCGTCGGATCATCGCCGATCCGATCGATCGCCATGGTCCGAGATAGGTCATCACCGGGATCGATCATGGCTTGGATCGATCGCAATCGTCGGATCGTCGCCGACCGGGATCGATCATGGCTTGGATCGATTGCAACCGTCAGATCATCACCGACCGGGATCGATCATGGCTTCGATCGATCGCAACCATCGGATCATCGCTGATCCGATCGATCGCCACGGTCGAGAGAGGTCGTTGCCGACCGGGATCGATCATGGCTTGGATCGATCGCAACCGTCGGATCATCGCCGACCGGGATCGATCATGGCTTGGATCGATCGCAACCGTCGGATCATCGCCGACCGGGATCGGTCATGGCTTCGATCGATCGCAACCGTCGGATCATCGCCGATCCGATCGATCGCCACGGTCCGAGAGAGGTCATCGCCGATCGGGATCGATCATGGCTTGGATCGATCGCAACCATCGGATCGTCGCCGACCGGGATCGATCATGGCTTGGATCGATCGCAACCGTCGGATCATCGCCGACCGGGATCGATCATGGCTTCGATCGATCGCAACCATCGGATCGTCGCCGATCCGATCGATCGCCATGGTCCAAGATAGGTCGTCGCCGACCGGGATCGATCATGGCTTGGATCGATCACAACCGTCGGATCGTCGCCGACCGGGATTGATCATGGCTTGGATCGATCGCAACCGTTGGATCATCGCCGACCGGGATCGGTCATGGCTTCGATCGATTACAACGTCGGATCATCATCGACCGGGATCGATCATGGCTTGGATTGATCGTAACCGTCGGATTGTCGCCGATCCGATCGATCGCCACGGTCCGAGATAGGTCATCGCCGACCGAGATCGATCATGGCTTGGATTGATCGCAACCATTGGATCATTGCCGACCAGGATATCATGGCTTAGATCGATCGCAACCGTCGGATCATCACCGATCGGGATCGATCATGGCTTGGATCGATCGCAACCGTCGGATCATCGCCGACCGGGATCAATCATGGCTTGGATCGATCGCAACCGTCGGATCATCGCCGACCGGGATCGATCATGGCTTCGATCGATTGCAACCATCGGATCGTCGCCGATCCAATCGATCGCGACGGTCCGAGATAGGTCGACGCCGACCGGGATTGATCATGGCTTGGATCGATCACAACCATCAGATCATCGCCGACCGGGATCGATCATGGCTTGGATCGATCGCAACCGTCGCATACTCGCCGACCGGGATCGATCATGGCTTGGATCGATCGCAACCGTCGCATCGTCGCCGATCCGATCGATCGCCACGGTCCGAGATAGGTCGTCGCCGTGGCCTGGCCACGGTTGCCAGGCCACAAAAAAAAATAAAAAAAGTCTTTTACAGGGGTGGGGAAAACCCCCCCTTTATCTTCTCCGGCCACGGCTGTAGCCGCGGCCGGAGAAGCCGGCCACGGCACCGGTGGTCAGGACAAAAAAAAAAAAAACATGTCTGTTACCGGGATGAGGAAAACCCCCCCTCCCCTTTTATCTTCCACGGCCACGGCCGTGGCCTGGCCACGGTGGCCAGGCAAAAAAAAAAAATTTATTTATGCAATAATTTTTGTGCATTTGTAGTTATTTACAATTTTTATGTCTTGATTTTTTACATTCTGCTTCAAATTGAATGATGCATTAAATTATGTAATGCTTGAATGAAAGTCATGTTGTAGTTTTATTTAATTCTCAAGAACACATTAGTACTTTCAATGATTTATATTTTAGTCTTCATAAACAATTATATTCGACATAATAATCTTAAGAAGCCATTGACTATATATAGAATACTATGCCTCTATTTGTAGAATTGACAAGAATTTATGAATAACAAGCATAAGTTCGATTGTCTTCGGATTTTCATATTATTAATCACAGCACTATAACCTTTAGATCCATTTGAGAATTTGTAAGATTTAGTCTTGCAAATTCTCAAATTGTCCTGGTGGACAGTTTGAGAATATTTTTTGCGATATGGTAGTCTGCTATTAATCATCTTTGGTTGAGATTGCGGTTTGTATTTGCTCATACGTTCTCCTAGTGTGGCATATATGCCACACATTTAGGAGAACATATGGGAAATGCTGCTGAAATTTCAACATAACCGATCGATGATAATCAATAGTAGACTACCATATCGCAAAATATATTCTTGAATGGGATAGGGCCTTACCTTTTAGACATGGAGTGAAGGTTTAATTAATTTAGGACACTTGAAAGCATGTGAAGTCTCATGATTGAACGAACCGCCTTGCGGCCCGACCCGAACTCAAGCCCTACCATTAGCCATGAACCTGTGCCTCGGTCCTTGCTAGCACGCCAAGGATCGTAGCCGTGGCTCGCCCTTGCATGGTAGGGACCTTAGTTGCCTAAAAGAAAATTGGTTTAGTTATAAATGATTTAAATGGTTGTTATTAACCTTAGTTGTGTAAAAGAAATAATTTAGTTATATATTTAGTAATACTAATATAGTTTTATTTTGTGGTTTCCTTTAATGGTTTACCAGACTTTGTATAAGTCGGTCAAAAATGAGCGGGGCACGCTCATGGATGTATGCAAGGATAAAAGATGGCTTGCTTAATCCAGATTTTCTGAATGGATTGAAAGAATTTATCGCATTTGCATGTAGCCAACCTGACTGGATGGATGGCCCTAGGATTAGGTGCCCATGCAACTTCCACAGGTGTCAGAATAAAGCCTACAGAGATGTTGAAACTGTTAAGGTGCATTTGTGTAAGAAGGGGTTTGTTCCTGATTACTATGTTTGGTACTGTCATGGTGAACCAGAGGATATTCCAGCAGCTGTTATAGGCCAATAAGAGTCAATTCCCGTAGATGAACCATTGTGAATTTAAACACATATGAACAAATGGTGATGAATGCATCGGGTAATGAATTCAATCAGAATACATTTATGGAAGAACCAAATCCAGATGCACAACAATTTTACGATATGTTGCGTGCTGCAAATCAAGAATTGTATCCTGGTTGTGAGGGTCATTCCCAGTTGTCTACAGCTGCTCGAATGTTGAATATTAAGGCAGAACATCGATTATCAGAAAAGGCGTTCAATTCTGTAGCTGGGTTAATCAAAGAAATTTTGCCAAATGACAATGTTGCAGCAGACAGTTTTTACGCAACAAAGAATGTTGCGTGGGCTTGGGCTCCCAGTAAATAAGATCGATTGTTGCTTGAACAATTGTATGATATTTTGGGGTGAAGACTCAGAGCTGAGATGTGTAAGATTTATGGGCAATCGAGGTACAAAAACAGCGAAGGAGGAGCTAGTACAAGTAGGAGGAAAAGTGTGCCTTACAAGAGGATGCATTACTTTCTCTTACCCCACGCCTGCAGAGATTATACAGATCTGAGGCAACAGCTGCTGATATGAGATGGCATGCCAAACATGAATCTAAAGAGGATGAAATGCGGCATCCATCAGATTCAAAGGCTTGGAAGCATTTCAATGAAAATCATCCTGATTTCGCTGAAGATATAAGGAATGTGAGATTAGGTCTTTGTACCGATGGCTTCCAACCATTTGGTCAAGCGGGGCAACAGTATTCATGTTGGCCTGTGATACTGACTGTATATAACCTTCCTCCATGGAAGTGCATGAAAGATACTGCAATGTTTTTAACCATTTTGGTTCCAGGGCCATCAAATCCAAAGGAAAAGATTGATGTCTTTCTGCAACCGTTGGTGGCCGAATTGAAAATGTTGTGGGAAACAGGAGTCGTAGCCTACGATATTTCTATGAAACAGAATTTCATCATGAGAGCTGCTTTGATGTGGACAATAAGTGATTTCCCAGCATATGCAATGTTGTCTGGTTGGAGCACTGCTGAACGTCTGGCATGCCCTCATTGCATGTATGATTCGGATGCATTTACATTGCAGAAGAGTGGTAAGCAGTCATGGTTTGATAACCATAGGAAGTTCTTGCCCCCAAATCATCCTTACAGGCGTAACTTGATCGCCTTCCGGAAGAACAAAGCAGTCACAAAATTTGCCGAACCGGTTAGGTCCGGCACGGATATATTTGATACTATAGAGCATTTGGGGTTGATGTATGCATGGGAACCGGATGCAGATAGAATAAATGGCCGTATATGTAAAGAACATAACTGGAAGAAGCGAAGTATATTTTGGGATTTGCCTTATTGGAGCACAAATCTCATCCGGCACAACTTGGATGTTATGCATATCGAGAAAAATTTCTTTGATAACATATTTAACACGGTGCTAAACATTTCGGGAAAAACAAAAGATACTGCAAAGTCAAGAGAAGAACTTAATCAGTACTGCAGAAGAGGTGATTTGAGAAGGAGTGCCGACGGGACCTATCCTAAAACATGTTACACTCTTGACAGAAATTCACGAGAAGTTTTATGTAACTGGCTTAGAGGGTTAAAATTTCTAGATGGTTATGCCTCAAATATCGGTAGGTGTGTGACATGCATAAGCTTAAGTTGTTCGGCATGAAGAGTCACAACTGCCATGTTTTTATGCAACGTTATTACCTGTAGCTTTTCGTGAGTTGCTTCCGCAACATGTCTGGAAGGCAATTACGGAGCTCAGCTTGTTCTTCAAGGAGTTATTTGCCGCAGTCATTACTTCTGCATCCATGGCAAGGCTTGAGGAGGAAATTCCAATTATTTTATGCAAGCTTGAGTGAATATTTCCTCCCAGTTTTTTTGACTCAATGGAGCATTTACCGGTTCACTTGCCATACGAAGCGAGCATAGCTGGTCCCGTGCAGTATCGCTGGATGTATCCTTTCGAGAGGTAAATATATACATCATTAAGATATGTTGACATTTCAAATATTATTTCATTGCAAGAAAATTGGTTAATTTTTTGTTTCAACTTTACATATAGGTATCTTAAGAAGTTAAAAAATAATGTGCGTAATAAGGCAAGGGTTGAAGGTTCTATATGCAATGCACACTTGGTCGAAGAAGTTTTAGCTTTTGCCTCGCATTACTTTGAGGGTCACGTCCACACGAGGAGCCGAAATCTTGGTCGTAACGATGACGTATGTGTGGACGAAGGAGAACCTAATGACGGTAGAATATCAATTTTTAAAGGTATCGGCCATTCATTTGGTGGGCAGAAGTCAAGAAATCTTAGCGATATGGAGTATAATGCAGCACATTATTACATCCTAATGAACTGTAGAGAAGTCGATCATATATTGAGTAAGTGTATACTTCAATGCTTAATTAGAAATTTTAATTTAAATTACAATATACCACAATATTTAATTGCTAACATCAGTTTTCATCCTTTTCATCCCATAAGGATGTTTTGTGATAGACAACGACAGATGAATCCCGACATCAGTCAAGTTGCAATTGGGCAGAAATTAGAAACGGAGTTTGCTTACTGGTTTTATGAATTTGTGAGTAGTATCACTCAATCAATTTCAATAATGGCTTTTATTTTTTGAATTGGATGTGAATAGCTTATTAATTTATAGGTAAACGGTCCATGGTCCACAACCGACAATATTTTCATTAAATGTCTATCGCAATGGCCATTGAAGACCGTAACAACCTCTACTAGCTATTTTGTAAATGAGTACAAATTTCAGATTGAACGATTAGCAGCTTCAAGAGGCATGCAGAACTGGGGCGTGTGTGTTAAAGGAGAAAGTGTTGGAGCAAATATGCAGGATTATTATGGAAAGTTAGTAGAGGTGGTTGAAGTTGAATATCCCGGTTGGCCTATGAAACGAACCGTATTGTTTCGTTGTGATTGGTTCGATCCGATAATTCCTGTGGGCAAAAGGGTTCATAACGACTACAATTTGGTTGAAGTGAACCATCGACGAAGATTGCGGAAATATGACCCATTCATCCTTGCATCCCAAGCTCAGCAAGTCTTTTACTGCGGATATCCAAGTTTGCGCAACGACAAGCGAGATTGGTGGGCTGTTTCTAAAATCGTCCCACGTTCAACAATCGTATTAGAGGAGAGTTCATCAAGTCAATCAGCCGAGTGCCCTGCATTTCAAGAGGATGAGATGGAAATGCATGCAATTGAGGACGACACAAGGGCTCCTGAAACATCACTTAGAGATCCAAATGGTGATGTCCAAGAAATTGCGGATGCAAATGTTCGGTTTCCTTCCAATGATAATGAAACTGAATCGCAGTCCGATACGGCATCGGATGTTGAACAACATTTCACGAAACAAATGACACCGATTAAACATAGAGGTTTTTTAAAATTTAACTTTTTTTATAAGTGTTAAATTTTTACATAGTCAATCATTAATCGTAATTTAATTGTATGAATCTTTAGTATTTTCAGTATGACGGGCATAGGTAGATCTACCGACGACAGACGGAGTGAGCAGGGACGTAGCCCTGCTGCATCAGATCACATGAGCGTCGGAGATGGAGAGTTCGGATCTCCAGCAGTCGCACAGCCTTCGATCTCTCCAGCAGTATTACCATCCAGCCGATCGGCACATACCTCCGAGAGTTCTTCCACCATCGGCCGCACCGTACTTCGACTTGATGCTCAGGGGCTGTAAGTATATACTAATTAAAAATATATCTTTATGTTTTTAAGTCAATTACTTATAAACATGCATTTTTTTAACAGATTTATTGAGCAGCATCATGTATCCAGCCACATCAGCGCCATATTTCAGAGGCGTGCAGATCCCAGTGGCTACGATTGGCGCCACGTATCTCCAGCCACGAGGGAGTTTTATTTTTCTAAGTTTCAGGTAAACTTATTAAATATAATTTATCACTGATATAAAATTTCTTAATCTTAATAAATTCAGAAACTAACTGTTTATTTTAATGCAGAAAAAGTTTACGTGGGATCCTGCCAGCCATGATGCCATTAGGGCAGCATGGGAGGCTCTGACGGAACGCCGATACTCCGACATGCTTCATCGTTGGAGGTCATCGGGTCAGCGTCCTGCGCACGTGCCAGAGGGTATTTGGCATGAGTGGCAGCAGGCCTGGCAGTCCGATGGCTGGCGCAGGAGGTCCGCATCAGCCAGCACGAACCGCCGATCTAAGAAGGGCGGTCCTGGCACGGGTCTCTCCCGCCATACTTCGGGCTCCATTTCGATTCAGGAGCACAGACGGCGTATGGTAAGAAAACATAAATATTTTAATTACTATTTTAGTTATTTACAAATATTTGTATTAATATCAATTTTTTTATTGTTATAGTCTGAGCAGGAGGGCGGAGATCCTGGTAAGTTTCGTCTATTCAGGGCGACACACACCAGGAGGGACAGTTCCTGGGTCGACACGCGATCACGGGAGGTTGCGGTAAGAAATTAGATTTATGTAGTATCTGTTTAATTTCTAAAATTTTATTTCGAGAAATTTATTAACTCATTTATTGTTGATTTCATAATTTAAAGACACGAGTCGAGGAGCTTCGCTCCCAGGCATCGCAGGTCGACTCTACTGATGGGGAGACGCCCGTCGAACTCTCAGCAGAGGAGAGTCGGCGTGTGTTTTTGGAGGCTGTTGGTGCCCAGCCGCGAGACCGCAGGGTCTATGGTCTGGGCACTAGAGCTTCTACATATTTTCCCCATCAGGCCTCCAGCTCGCGAGTTTCTGGTGATATTCCTCCCGAGCGTTTAGACGACCTTCGGAGATCTATTGCAGAGGAGGTTCGGCAGGAGGTCGAGCAGGATTTCGAGGATCGTATGCGAGGCCGGGATCAGGAGATTGCAGACATGCGAGATGAGATGCATCATTTGCGGGATATGGTTAGCCGCTTGTCGCAGAGTCTCTAGCCTCCACAGCCTCCACGTGATCGCTCAGATTCTTGATGTATTTTTTTTCTTTTTATATGTTGTACATGAAAGCTTCAAAATTTTAATATATTATTTATTTTTGTAAATTGAATGATTATTGTTTGGATCAATATGAGTGAAGAATGTTTCGATCAATATTTAAATGTAACGAAATTGTATTAACCGTTTTAATTTTAAAATTTTTATTTTTTTTAAAAAATATTTATTTAGCGACGCATTAGCGACTGCAATTGCATCGCTAATATTTTAAAATATTATTATTAAATATTGCGATGCAATGAGCTGGCGTCGCAATATTTAAAAAAAAATTAATTAACGATGCATTAGCGACTCAAATTGCATCGCTAATATTTTCATAATATTACTATTAAATATTGCGACACAACGATCTGGCATCGCAATATTTTTTAAAAAAATTTAATTAGCGACGCATTAGCGACTAAAATTGCGTCGCTAATATATCTAAAATATTATTAATAAATATTGCGACGCAGTGACCTGGCGTCGCAATATTTTAAAAAAATTTTATTAGCGACGCATTAGCGACTAATATTGCGTCGCTATTATATTTAAAATATTATTATTAAATATTGCGACGCAGCTAAATGCATCGCAATATTGTGACGCAATTGAATGCGTCGCAATATTTAATATTAATATTTAAAATATTAAATTTAGTTTTAAATTTAGCGACGTATTTTGGTGCGTCGCAATATTGCGACGCATCTCTGCGTCGCAGAGAGTCGCTGTTTTGTGACGCAATTGCGACAAATTATGGTTGCGGTGATATTCTCAGCGACGCAGTCATTGCGTCGCTAATGCGTCGCAATAGCATGTTTAGCGATGCATTTGAGCGTCACAATATTTTTTTTCTTGTAGTGTTTGCAGACGATATATTGTTAATGATGAAACTAAATCTAGAGTAAATGCTAAGCTATAGATCTGGAGAGATGCTTTATAATTTAAAGGTTTCAAGATTAGTAGAACTAAAATTGAATACATGAAATGTAATTCTAATAGAATTAGAAATTCAAATAAGAGACAGTGAAGATTGCAAGCCAAGAGATAAAAAATTAAAATTTAGGTATTTATGATTAATTATCCAACAAAAAGTAAAGTTGGTGAAGATGTGAATCATAGAGTTAAAGCATGATGGATTAAGTGGAGAAGTACTTTGAGAGTATTGTATGATCGACTTATCCCATCAAATTAAAAAAAAATTATAAAATCACTATTAGACCAGTTATGCTATATGAAAAAATGTGTTGCATAATACTAAAACAATATGTGAATAAAAAGTGTAACAAAAATGCACATGTTAAGATGGATATGTGATAAAACTTTAAAAGATAGAATTAAAAATAAACACATACAGAAAATGATAGGAGTAGCCCCAATTAAAGATAAAATAAGAGAAATCTGATTATAGTGGTTTGGACATATACAATGAAGACCTTTAGATACTTCAGTTAGAAAGAGTGATCTTTTAACAGTTCATGATAATGATAAAGGTAGAGATAGACCTAAACTAATATAGACAAAATTAAATAATTAAAAAAGATATAACTATTTGTAATTTGAGATCAACTTAGTTCTGAATAGAGTAGAATGAAGGAAGCATATTCATATAGCTGACCCCATATAGTTGGAAAAGGCTTAGATGAGTTTAGTTGAGTTGAGATAAACGTGAGTGAAGAAATATTTTGAACATTTTTGTTAGATTAGTTAGTCAATATCTTAGATTAGTTATATTATATCAAGTTATATAGATAAACATGAGTGAATAAATATTTTAAACATTTTTATTAGATTAATTAGTCCATATTTTATTCACATGCATCTAAAACTTTATTTATTTATTTATCATATTACGTAAGACTAGAGATAGAAATAAAATATATGAAGTATTCTACATGAATCATAATTATTTTTTTATGAGTTAATTCTACTAGCTCCTCTTAATTATGAAATATTTCTTATTCCTTTCTAAACTAAAAAAATTACAATCAACCCTTCAATTTTGATTTAAGTTGCAATTGATCCTACCATTTAAATTGGACATTAAAATAAGTAAAAAAGTGATCATGCGAATGTCACGTATCCACTAAAGATATTAGATTTTTACAATATTTGTCATTTAAAGAAAATTATCTTAATCAAGGATATAATTTTTTATTTTTTAAATATGCCAAAATATGCATGTATCTACTTCTTTATTACTTTTAACTTCAAATTTAAATAGTAAGAACTAATTGAAACTGAAATCGAAATTGAAGGTTAATTATAATTTTTTTTAGCTTGGGAGGAAATGTGAAAATATACTATAGTTAGAAGAATTAAGCTATTTATTTATTATTGGATCAAGTTGAGTTGGCTTTTGATTGAATTCTATTTGGTTTAAGATGAACCTGGATGAAACCTAACCTGGAGTCATGCCCAGCTTGAGTTCACGCATTCTAAATACTTACCTCACTTAATTAGCACGTTAGGTTGGTCTAGTCAACTTAAGCTCGATCAATACTTTAATTTTAGTTTAATTTTAGTTGCCGCTTAAAAAATATCATATTAGAGAAGAAGCCCTTCATTTTCTTCATTTAAAAACAATGGCAAATTTTGTTTGAATTAATGAAAAGCTAATAACTTTACCTAACTTATTGCACCACTTTGACAGAAAGACATGGCTTAATTTTGTATTAGGTCGCACTGAGGTGCGGTTCATTAGATACGAATTATTTTTATTTTTTTCTTTCTTTCTTTTCACAATCATCTAAATCTAAAAAGGAATAGAGATCGAAAAGAACCGAATGGCTCAACCAATGAACCGCACCTAATCTTTTGTACACACACGCCATTAACAACGCCATAATCACAATAGACTAATATCTGAGTAGTCTGACAAGTATTCCAAATCACTTGAAGAAATAATTTTTTTTGACATTATTCTCAAATTTAGTTTTCTTTTTTGGACATTATTTAAAAAAAAAAAAACAGATGAATGCAAGCATAAAGTAAAGGGGTAATAGGCTCACGATTTACTGACTAAACGTTTGGAGGTCTCTGGTTGGAAGTCTACACCAACCAAGGCTGAGAGACTTTGGATTGCAACTAGACGAATGTTCGGAGGATTAAAACATGTCACATGAGAGATATCTTGAGAGGGGGTCAAAAGGAAGACGAGGTTTGATTTGGAGAGACGAAGTAAGATAGAGAAAGGATGAAAGAATAAAGCAGCGGCCACAGCACTGTGTCGAACGTTAATACGGATAGCAATGGCTCGGGAACGGTCCGAAGGCAGGCTCTATCGTTTCCATCTTCGTTGAAAAAAACTTTTCAATTTTCTGCCTCCATTAAGCCGTCATAGTTAACAAGATGAAAACAAGAATACTCAATCGGATAAACAGATACCCAGTAGATATCTATTTAATTATTTATATAAAAAAAATAAAATTATTTTATTAAATTTATAATTTATTAAATTTTAAAAAATACTAATGAAAGAAAGATCGATTTGATGGGTTTTATATCCAGGACGGTTGCAAGAGACAGAAAATTCAAACGTATTTTACTAATTTTTTTAATATATATATTTATTTATTTATTTTAATTTTTTAATATTTAATATATATATATATAATTTAAATATATTATATTAAAATTAATAAAGATAGAAAAATAAAGATGGGATGAAGAATATCGTCTGGAGTTATTTATCTATTTAGTCATTAAACAGATAATTTTCGTATCTATTAGCCGTTTAGATCGAGATTCCTCGACCCATCACTCAATACCAATCAGGTAAATAGCTTAAAAAAAAAAAAAAAAAACGCATTACCATCCCTAATTCTGTGCAACAAAATATGCTCATAATTTGGCAAATAGAGATAATTAGTTAAGGTATTCATTAATTATGCCATCCATTAATGAAATCAATAAGCTTTATCGTATGCTGATTAGTTTAAGAAAATTTTACATAATTTAAATTAGATAATGCATGTTTGTTGACAAATAAATAAATAAATAAAATTAAGGTGGTGCCGAATGTTGATTTTTTTTTATATCCTCGTGCTCATGAGCTGAATAGCTTAGCAATACTAACTGACTTTCCTATTAACGTGTCGGTCCCCTAGCGATCGTTCATGCTATTCAAAGCTTCGTCGGCGTCTTTTTAGTCCCACATCGAGCATTTACAAAACATTGTTGTGCTTAAATAAGGGAAGAGTTGCTACCTACCGCCGAGCTCAGTAGCTTGAGCCTGTGACCCGAGCGGGGGCCATGGGTGGTTTGGACGGTAGGTTAGGCTCTTGGGGTCTGGTGCTAAAGGTGCTTAATGTTGGCTCGCCCGTTCCAAGTTGGGCAGCAATTGGTAAGTTTCAAGCGAAAGCTTGGGTCTTGCCTGTTCTAAAGTGGAGGGGAATGCGTGAGGCTGGTTTCACAGAGCAGCGTACACCTCCCTCTCTCAACGGTGGAAGGAAAACGGGCCGCTGCACCTAGCACCACTACGGCCCATGAGCCTGCCTTTATCGGACAACCACTTTTTTTTTTTTTTTTTTTTTTTTTTTTTCACAACCACATTAGATCTAGTCCTTTTTTTTTTTATTTACAATATGTTTTCCGGATGACAACCATGTTCGATCTAAAGTTTCTTTTTTTTTTTATTTACCACTGTTTTTCAGATGACAACTACGTTCTTCGGCGAGAGAAAAATGTTTTTATTTCAACTTCTAGTGAATTTATTTTTGATTATCAGCTTATTATTACATCTTGCTATGTATAAAGAATTGCTCGTCAAACTGCAGGCATGAGCTGAAACATTCTGATATTAGAGCAAGCTCGTTAAAGGAAGCCTTGAAAAACATTTTTATTTCAACTTCTAGTGAATTTATGTTTGACTATTAACTATCAGTACATCTTGCGGTATAAAAGAATTGCCCACCAAACTGCAGGCACGAGCTGAAACATTATGGTATTAGAGCAAGCACGTTAGAGGAAGCCTGAAACTTTGACCAAGTAAAAAGAATGAACTTTATTGGGATGATATGGCATTTAAAATGAAGACCAAACAAGCCTTAATGAAAAAAATTGCCAAGCTTAGATTGATATCGAAGCATAAAACTGTAGCATAAAACTGAAAGGAAGCTGCGAGAATAGTCTGAATACCTCTGTCAACAAATTTCAGAGCTCATTTCAGAGAATGTTGAAGGATTTGAGATTGATCGGTGCTAATAATTATAAACATGGGAAAACAACTAGGGTATTGAACAAAAAATGAAATATGGGAATGAAAAAATAAAATATTATGCAAACCATCAAAAATCGAAAGAAGGGGGAAAAATAGTTATCTTGAACAGTAAGGTAGTGTTTGATAGCCCAAAAGCTATCTCTGGATAAATGTACAGGATAGCATTTATCCAGGGATAGCTGAGGGAATAAGCATCTTTTTAAAATTACAAGTCCGCCATCAAGGGATAACTTTAGTTATTCCTGGGTTATCTAGGGAATAAGTTCATGGGATAACCTATGTTAAACATGGGTTATCCCCTTTGGTTAAACTTTTTCAGACCTATTCCCTCTAGCATAGCATTTGAGAATAAGAGGGGATATCCAGAGGATATCCTTCCTTATCCCCCGTATCAAACACTCCCTAAGTGGGAGAATAACTAGGATGCATTTGAGATAAACTAGGATAAGTAGGGGAATAACTTCTTTGCTATTTTTCAAAGGCAACCATCTGAACATGCGTAGTATTCTATGGGACAAAGATATAACACAAAAGATTTGTGCTCATCAGAATTAAGATTGCATTAGGATGAGACATTTTAAAAATTTATAAAATTTTAAAATATAATATTTTAAAATATAGTATTATAAAATTTTAATATTTATAAATTCCCTATTTAGATGATTATTCTTAAAAATAAAATTGTGTAATAATTGTGAATTTTGAAATGTCTAGATTTTACAAATTTCTTATTTAAATAATTATTTTTAAAAATAAAATTTTACAAAAAAATAAAATTTCTTATTTGGATAGTTATTCTATACATACGGATGTAAGGTGCGAGTCTTTTTTAATTCTTCTTTATAAACACTTGAAAGCGCTACTTCGATTCCATGTAGTTAAAAGTAGGAGAGAGATAAATCTCACCACAAAGTTTTATCCTTACACGTCACAAGTAATTCCAAGGTAGAAATATCACATTTAACTATATGCTTATGTATGATTTTATATAGCAGGTTTTATTATTTTCCATATATAGGAATAAAAATGAGTGGATAAGGACAATTTTTGCTTACATCATCCCCACCTTCGACTTTTTATATCCCATGTCATGCCTCATCAAGATAATAAGTTTAGTGTCCATCCTAAACTAATGGAGAATAATGAATCTACTTCTAATTTTTTTCAAATTATTTATACATTTTTTAAAATATTTAAATATTTAAAAACTTAGGACTCGTTTGGTTTGTGAAAATGAACTCGTAGAATCGAAAACGAAATCACTAATTCCCTTTCCAAGTGTTTGTTCAGAAAGAATTAGAATCCAAATTCCAATTCTTCTTGGAATCAAAATCCTTTATTAATATGGATTTGAAATCCAAACCCTTCACTGAGGATTGCAAATCTATTCCAGCCAACCATTATCTAATGCATTCGACATGTATAATATTATATTTAATAACATAATTATATTGTATTAATATATTTATTATGTGCAATAAATATAAATACTAATTATAATCATAAATATTATTATTTTTTAATATTATACTTAATTATAAAAATATTATAAAATAGTATTAAATAGTTATATTATATATTATATGATATATATATTATATATTTATTATATTTATATAAATAATAATTGTAATCACATAGTTTATTTAAAGTTTAGAGCCGATTTGGTATTATTTTCATTTTCAAAGCCCATGAAGCAAAGGTGACGAAACAATATGTATGGTAAAACTTTTTAGTTAATCCTTTTTATTTAAATTAAATTATTACTTAAATCTTAGATTTTTTTTTGATAGAAAAAATTGTTGCTTTAAGAAAATGGAAATAAAAATTAAAGTTAGCAAAAATTTTATAAAAATACACTTGTGGCATCAATTTTTATTCGCATTATACTTATTTTATAAATAAATAAAGATATAAAATAATCAAAAAATATGAAACAAGATCCCATGTAGGGATGGCAATGGCTCAAAGATGGTCTGGGGCAGCCTCTACCGGTTTCCATTCCTGTTAAAAAAACCTTTCCGTTTTCCATTCCGTTAAGTCGTTATAGTTAATGGGACGGGAACAGGGATATCCAGTCGGATAAATGGGTACCCACTGGGTATCCATTTGATCATTTACATAAAAAAATAAAATTATTCTATTAAACTTATAATTTACTGTAAGCTTAAAAAAATACTAACAGGAGAGAGATCAGTTTGCTAGGGTTTTGGCTTTGATGTTCAGGATGGCTGCGTGAAAGAAGAGAAGAGACAGAGAGATTCAAACGTGTTTTACTAGGGTTTTTTTAGTATATATTTTATTTATTTTAAATTTTAAATTTTTATATATATATATATATATATATATATATATATATATATATATATATATATATATATATATATATATAATTTAAATATATTATATTAAAGACGGATAAATGGGGTTGGGGCAAAGGATAACGTTCTCGGCTGTTTACCCATTTAACCATTTAATGAATAATTTTTGTACCTATTAAGCTGTTTATACCATAAATTTTTTAACCAGTTTGAAATGATATTAGCTGGGTAAACGGTCAAACGGAAAAAAATTGTATTAACACGTGAAGAAATATGGGAATGCAAAGATGCTCAAACCCATGAAGGGAGGGAGGCCTTTCCATTGGGGGTGGGCATGGGCATGGGCTGGGCCAAAAGTACAAATGAGAAATTAAGCCGGGCTCCTAACTCATGTCAGGTATGATCAATCCAAATCCAGACGTGTGGAAGTTTGTTAGAGCCCAGACCTAGCTCGTCCCAGCCTTATATATATATATATATATATATATAGATATATATATATAGAGAGAGAGAGAATAGATTAATTCGATCCAATTATCCTTTCTATCTGTAAATTCATATGGATTTAGAAACCATTCTATGTTTTTAATTTTTTTATCTTTGGGATCTATCGATTACGTGGATACAAAGATAAGGGGATGACCGAATCCTGATTTATATACATTCAAATATGGTCATATATATATATATATAATATTTGTTTTGGTTTTGTTGTATACCCTAAACTTTAGATTCTCTGTTGAAGCCTACCTTTCATCAATTTAAAAGAAACCCATTTGTATATAAATGTATATAAAATAAAAAAAACATATATATAATATAAATTTAAATTTCACACACACACACACACACACACACACACACACACATATATATATATATATATATAAGGGCTCAAGCCGGGCGGGCTTTATTTTCTAAGCCGGGCCGGGCTTTATTTTCTAAGCTCCGGGCCATAACCGATAGGTATTGGATAATGTGCTATTATTTTGAAGATTTAGGCCACACAAAGAGGTATTAAGACATATTTAAAACAAATATTGATATAGAGTGGTAACATGGGGTATTGCATGAGTGTGTCGTCATAATGGCAACAAGGCTAACAATGTTCCACCATTGGCATGCATTCTTTGGTGCAGCAAAGAGATGATGTTGATATTTTTATATAAAAGAATGATAGGTTGAGTAAATACAAAATTTATGTGTTTGCACCTGTTAATGATAAATATAAAATATTGTTATTCAACAAAACAAATAGTGATGATGATGAATAAAAGGAATAAATAATCATTTAATCATTTGTAAAACAACAGCTTTATGCATTGAATTTTCAGTTAATAGTTTTTATTTTCTTAATTGTTGGTGAAATTTAAAGTCATTACAAGAGTATCGATGTTGCCCTTCATCATGAAAAGGAGGATAAAGTTTTTTTTTAGAATTAAAAAGATAAAGTTAAGTGAAAGAGGATGCTTTTCATTATTGTTTTGTATGTATCAGTTGTTATCCGGTAACAAATATTCTGATGGGTCGAGATATAACAAATAAAATGGACCCGAAAGAAGAATAATATAAGTATTATAATATACAAAATAATATAATAAAATATAATATTATTATACATAATCTAATATAGTACAATATATTACAATATATTATATTATAATAAACAAATTATAATATTATATATAATGATTTAAATAAAGTATAATATAATATATTATAATAATAGGGCTCAAGCCGGGCGGGGCTTTATTTTCTAAGCCCGGGCCATAACCGATAGGTATTGGATAATGTGCTATTTTGAAGATTTAGGTGGCCTATATGTGTTACTTAATAAACACAAAGAGGAATTAAGCCATATTTAAAACAAATATTGATATAGAGTGGTAACATGAGGAATTGCATGAGTGTGTCGTCATAATGGCAACAAGGCTAACAATTTCCAGCATTGGCATGCATTCATTGGTGCAGCAAAGAGAGATGATGTTGATATTTTTATATAAAAAAAAATGATAGGTTGAGTAAATACAAAATTTATATGTTTGCACCTGTTAATGATAAACTTAAAATATTGTTATTCAACAAAACAAAATAGTGATGATGATGAATAGATAGAATAAATAATCATTTAATCATTTGTAAAACGACAGCTTTATGCATTGAATTTTCAGTTGATAGTTTTATTTTTTAATTGTTGATGAAATTTAAAGTCATTTAAAGAGTATCGAGTTGCCCTTCATCATGAAAAGGAGGATAGAGTTTTTTTTTAGAATTAAAAAGATAAAGTTAAGTAAAAGAGGATCGAAGCTTTTCGTTATTGTTTTGTATGTATCAGTTGTTATCTGGTAACAAATATTCTCATGGGTCGAAATAATAACAAATAAAATGGACTTAAAAGAAGAATATAAGTATTATAATATATGAACTAATATTATATTATATATAATATTATATTCATAATATAATATAGTACAATATATTATATAATAAAAATATAATATTAAAATGATTTAATAAATTAATATAATATAATAATAATAATAATAGGGCTACAATCAAATCTTTATATTCGAACGTTAATTTTGGATTCAGAACTAATCCATTATTAATCGGATCAGTTTGGATGGAGTCTATGTAAGGAATTTTAAATTTAACATATCATTCGGGTCCAACCTAAAGCATTTAAGACAAACATCTAACTATTATTTATAATTAAAATCTAATAATTAATAATTTAATTTAAATTTATTAAAAAATTAAAATTAAATTAAAAAGAATTCACTTAAACTAAATATTTTATTCAAAAACTCTTAATTTTATCAAGTAAATGATTATTATCAAGTTTATAAATTATGTTTTTAAAATATTTATTGATATACTTAAAGGCATTATAAATAAGAATTTATTAAAATAAATAATAAAATATAAATATTTGATATAATTAAAGAAAAGATCCGAGGAGATCTGATGGTCAAGATTAAAAGGATAGCTTAAATTAGATTTCATTCAATAAATTTATGAAGATAATTGAAGTGAAGGACAATAAGATTTACACAATTAACATTTATGGATTGATACAAACTAAGTTTAGGTTGGTTGAAAAAAAAAAAAATTGGATCTAACCCGCAATTTAGATTGTCTAATTTTTTAAACCAAACCTAAGCCATGGATCTTTAAATACAGATCAAATCGAAATTAATCAGATTAGAGCCAAATCAGGTCAT
Source organism: Calamus simplicifolius (assembly GCA_900491605.1). NCBI lineage: Eukaryota > Viridiplantae > Streptophyta > Magnoliopsida > Arecales > Arecaceae > Calamus > Calamus simplicifolius. Next base: position 68,867 of record UESW01004805.1, read on the forward strand.
CGATCAACCTAACCTATTCGCAACCTTAAATAATAATCATATATTATATCTTATATAATATATCTAAATAAAAAATAATAGAATATAAAATATTAATTTATATTTATAGTATAATAATATAATATAATATATTATGTTATGTTATATATAAATTATTATATTATAGTATATTTATTATAAATAAGAAGTATTTTAGTTTGTATATTTTAATCTAAGACCACTTTAAGGGGGTGGATCATCACCTTGAGGCCAATGATAAGATTACCTCTTGGGAGGTGATCCATGAGATGAGGATAATCTTAGATCACTGCAATGTAAGATTATCTAGTGTAACCTAATAGGATGATTCACTTATTATCTCATAGATAAATAGTAATCTTAGTTGAATCATTCCATACTGATGGAGCCAGTTGACCCCATGGAGAATGAAAATTTTTTTGGACGGCCCCAAAGACCGTCGGCCCCAAAGGCCGACGGCTCCAAGACCGACGGCCCCAAAGGCCGATACCTCCAAGACCGACGGCTCAAGACCGACGGCCTCAAAGGCCGACACCCGATGGCCCCAAAGGCCGACACCTTCAAGACCGACGGCTCAAGACCGACGGCTCCAAGACCGGCGCCTCCAAGGCCGACACCTCGAAGACAGTCGGCCCCAAAGGCCGACACCTACCAAGACCGGCGCCTCCAAGGCCGGCACCTCGAAGACAGTCGGCCCCAAAGGCTGACACCCACCAAGACCGGCGCCTCCAAGGCCGGCACCTCCGAGACAGTCGGCCCCAAAGGCCGACACTTACCAAGACCGGCGCCTCCAAGGTCGGCACCACCAAGACAGTCGGCCCCAAAGGCTGACACATCCAAGACTGGCGCCTCCAAGGCCGGCACCACCAAGACAGTCGGCCCCAAAGGCCGACACATCCAAGACAGTCGGCCCCAAAGGACGACACCTCCAAGACCGGCACCTTCCAAGCTAGGCGGCCCCGGTACTTCCAAGCTAGGCGGCCCGGCGCCTCCCAGGCAGTCCCGATATCTTCCCGGCCGGCCCCTACTTCTTTAAGCAAGTCTGCCCCGGCATCTTCCCAGCCGGCCCCACTTCCTAGCCGGCCCCTACGTCTCCAAGCTAGGCGGCCCCGGCACAACCCAGGCGGCCCCGGCATCTTCCTAGCCAACCCCTACTTCTCCAAGCAAGCTGGCCCCGCCTGATCCAAGTCGGCCCCGGCGCCTCCATCCCAGCCGGCCGCAGCACCTCTCAGCCGGCCCCGGCGCTTCCTTCCCAGCCGGCCCCGCCTGATCCAAGTCGGCCCCCGGCGCTTCCATCCCAGCCGGCCCCGGCACCTCTCAGCCAGCCCCAGCGCTTCCTTCCCAGCCGGTCCCGCCTGATCCATACCAGGCAGCCCCGGCGTCTCCTATCCCGCCGAGTCGGCCAAGGCCATCCTCGCCGGCCCGACTCGGCCCCGGCGTCTCCTGTCCTACCGAGTCGGCCAAGGCCATCCTCGGCCGGCCCGACTCGGCCCCGACGTCTCCTGTCCTGCCGAGTCAGCCAAGGCCATCCCAGGCCGACCCGACTCGGCCCCGGCGTTCCCAGTTCCCGCCGAGTCGGCCAAGGCCATCCCCGGCCGGCCCGACTCGGCCCCGGCATCTCCTGTCCCGCCGAGTCGGCCAAGGCCATCCCAGGCCGGCCCAACTCGGCCCCGGCGTCTCCAGTCCCGCCGAGTCGGCCAAGGCCATCCCAAGCCGGCCCGACTCGGCCCCGGTGTCTCCAGTCCCGCCGAGTCGGCCAAGGCCATCCCCGGCCTTCCCGACTCGGCCCCGGCGTCTCCAGCTCCGCCGACTCGACACTTCCCCGGCGTCTCCAGTTCCGCCGAGTCGGCCAAGGCCATCCCCGGCCGGCCCGACTCGGCCCCGGCGCCTCCAAGTCCGTCAACCCCGCCCCGGCACTGTCTTGCCAGCGGATTGGCCCCAGCCATCTCGGGTCGACCCGGCTTGGCCCTGACAAGTCGGGATCTCCCAGTTCCCGCCAGATCAGCCCCATCGGCTCAAGAAACCGCCTCTCTGACGCGCACCGCCCAACAGCCCACCGACTGATGGACGTAGCCCACTGACCAGCCCAGATTCACGCAAGGGCTCAGCAGATCTTCTGACTCAAGCAATCCCACGTGATCGTGCCAGAATCAACCCCTATAAAAAGGTGAATCCACACACCAAACAGGTACGCACGATAACCCCCAAAATCGCCATCTCAACTCTCAAAAAGGGATTCCTCCTCCCTAAGATCCCCTTTTTTTTACATACAAAACAGGGCTCACTCGAACCCTTCTTCAGCTGTGACCTCAGTCACTAACTTGGCCGTCGAAGGGTCCCGCCAGAGCCCCCTCCGGCCCCGGGACTTCCTTGCAGGCAACCCGGCGAGGCGAGGATTCGAGGAGCGCCTCCGTTCCTGACAACCAGGAGAGGTGATCGAGCGTCATCAGATTGGCGCGCCAGGAAGGGGGGCATAAGAAAAAGTAGCGAATGTTGTTCCTGAGCTACATCTTTCGTCCCCTCTCTTCTTCCAGAAGCCATGGTGGTGACTCGAGCCCAGGATGCCTCCGTCAGCTATCCGGCGGGGCTCCTCCCGCCAGCTAGGCAGCAGGAGGCCGATCCCCCTGCTACCAACCCTTCAGTTGTCGGCCCGCTGCCAGATGCTGCTGTTCAAATTAAACAGCGGAGCAGCTGGAAACCCTCTCCCAGCAAGTCCAGAATCTCACTGCCATGATCCACGGGCTCCAGCAACGACAGTCCGTGGCCACCCAGCTTTAGACCGCTCCACCCGCCAGCCAGCAGTCGGCGAGGGGAGGTTCTCCTCGGCGAGAGGCCGGTCGGCAAGAGACCGGCCGTCGTCAAGTTTCCCCTAGGAAGCCTCGACGCGAGCCCTCCAAGCGGCCACGGTCCCCCGACCACGGCCCCAGCGAATTTCCTGCCAAGCCACATCACCACGAGGAACCCAGGCGGAAGTCCCGACTTCCGTCTCCATCTCCTTCCGCCTCCTCTTCTTCTTCTTCCTCCGAGCCACCTCGGAGGGCCCCAACGATCAGCCGCCAGCGAAGGAACGCCTGGAGGAGTACAATAGGCGACTAGACAAGCTCGCCAAGAAGATCAACCGTCAGCCGGAGGAAGAGTTCGATACTCGTCCTCCTTACACTCGCCGCGTACTGGAGGAACCGGTTCCCCCCAGGTTCCGCTTCCCTAGGTGGACCCGTACGACCGACCCCCTCGACCACCTCGAAAGTTACAAGGCTATGATGCAAATCCAGGGCGCCCTAGACGCCCTCCTCTGCAAGGCCTGCCCCGCAACTCTGGGAGGGCCACACGTGCATGGCACTCACACCTGCCCCCTCACAGCATCGACTCCTTTTGGGAGTTGGAGAGGACATTTTTGGCCCACTTTGATGCATGCCGCCGGATCCCAAGGGTGGCAGACAGCCTCTTCTTCATCCGTCAGAAGGAAGGAGAGTCACTGCGGAACTTCGTGTCCTGATTCAAAACCGCCGCCCTCGAGGTCTACCATCTCGACGATGTGGTGGCCTCCCTAGCGCTGAAGCGGGGACTCCTTCCGTCCCGCTTCACCTTCTTCCTGGATAAGAAGCCCCCAAACTCTTATTCCGACCTCCTCCTCTGGGCCCAGAAGTACATCCGTGCCAGCGAGGCTGACTCGTCCAGAAGGGAAGCAGGAGTTCCAATAAGAAGCCAACACCCACGGAACCAGCTGAAAAATGATCCAGGCAGCCCAAGCCACCCCGTCGCTTTGACCACCGGCCCCAGACGCTGGATCCTAAGGGGCGGTTTACTCCTCTCTCGGCTCCGATCTCCCACATCCTGCTAGAGATTGAGGAGGAGCCTTACTTTCAACGCCCACGTCCCCTAAAGTCAGTAAACCCCCACAACAAAGAGCTTTACTGCCGGTATCACCAAGACTATGGGCATGACACCGAAGATTGCCGTCAGTTGAAGAAGGCCATTGAAAAGTTTGTCCAGCAGGGCCACTTGGGCAGGTTCGTTCGAGGAAACCTCGCGGCCCCAGGTGCGTCGGCACCCCCAGCGCCTCAGATTTGCTTCAACAATGCCCCAACGGAAGGAACAATAGCATGACCTCATGAGGGGCGAGCAGCAGCTCGGGGAGCCGACGAAAGGAAGCAAGCTGGCATCAAAATGGGAAGCTTCTCCCCCGCATTCGGAATGCGGACGGTATTATCAGTAGCTTGCCGATTCTTTAATAAAGTATTATTCAGAATATCCTTGTCTTACCACGCTCTTGGGATGAGTATATTTCTTAGACAGAGACCGGCTCCATGTCGGCACCAAAGACCGGCTCCGCATCGGTACCAAAAACCGGCTCCGCATCGGCATCAAAGACCGACTCCGCGTCGGCACCAAAGACCAACTCCGCGTTGGCAACAAAGATCGACTCCGCGTCGGCACCAAAGACCGACTCCACATCGGCACCAAAGACCGGCTCCGCGTCGGCAACAAAGACCAACTCCGCGTTGGCAACAAAGACCAACTCCGCGTTGGCAACAAAGACCGACTCCGCATCGGCAATAAAGACCGACTTCGCGTCGGCACCAAAGACCGACTCCGCGTCGGCACCAAAGACCGACTCCGCATCGACACAAAGACCGACTCCGCGTCGGCAACAAAGACCGACTCCGCGTCGGCACAAAGATCGACTCCACGTTGGCAACAAAGACCCGCAAAGGCAAACAACTGCAAAAAAAAAAAAGCTAAGTATACTACACTGAGAAAAAGTTTCTTTAGTATCTGAATGCGTTACAGGAAAACCAGCAAAGACCGACTCCGCGTCGGCAACAAAGACCGACTCTGTGTCGGCACCAAAGACTGACTCCGCATCGGCAACAAAGACCGGCCTCTGCGTCGGCACCCAAGACCGGCTCCATGTCGTCACCCTCAAGCTCAAGACCTACGGATTCCAATCAACAGAGTTTCCTGGGGGGGCAGATCAACCCTGCAGAAGGAGACCAATTTCTTTAAAGAAAAAGGCACCTTAGCCCGGCCCAAGCGCCCTCTGGTCACCCTCCGGGGTTCAAAAGGTTCTCGACGGCCTCAACTTTGCCTCATCGGCTTCATATTTGCCTCAATGGCTAACTGACGAGCATCCCCCAAAAAAAAGTTAGCGTACGCTACTTTCAGTAGGGGGCGTGAGGTAATCAATTCGCCTCCAAAAAATTTCTTGAAGTTCTACACTCCTTTCGCTTAGCTGATGCAGAGCATGCAAGCTCAAGGAGTGTGGGGGGCATTTGATGGAGCCAGTTGACCCCATGGAGAATAAATTTTTTTTTGGACGGCCCCAAAGACCGTCGGCCCCAAAGGCCGACGGCTCCAAGACCGACGGCCCCAAAGGCCGACACCTCCAAGACCGACGGCTCAAGACCGATGGCTCCAAGACCGACAGCCCCAAAGGCCGACACCCGACGGCCCCAAAGGCCGACACCTCCAAGATCGACGGCTCAAGATCGACGGCCCCAAAGGCCGACACCTCCAAGACCGACGGCCCCAAAGGCCGACACCTCCAAGACCGATGGCTCAAGACCGACGGCTCCAAGACCGGCGCCTCCAAGGCCGGCACCTCGAAGACAGTCGGCCCCAAAGGCCGACACCTACCAAGATCGGCGCCTCCAAGGCCGGCACCTCGAAGACAGTCGGCCCCAAAGGATGACACCTACCAAGACCGGCGCCTCCAAGGTCGGCACCTCGAAGACAGTCAGCCCCAAAGGCCGACACCCACCAAGACCTGCGCCTCCAAGGCCGGCACCTCCGAGACAGTCGGCCCCAAAGGCCGACACTTACCAAGACCGGCGCCTCCAAGGCCGGCACCACCAAGACAGTCGGCCCCAAAGGCCGACACATCCAAGACCGGCGCCTCCAAGGCCGGCACCACCAAGAAAGTCGGCCCCAAAGGCCGACACATCCAAGACAGTCGGCCCCAAAGGCCGACACCTCCAAGACCGGCACCTTCCAAGCTAGGCGGCCTCGGTACTTCCAAGCTAGGCGGCCCGGCGCCTCCCAGGCGGTCCCGGCATCTTCCCGGCCGGCCCCTACTTCTCCAAGCAAGTCTGCCCCGGCATCTTCCCAGCCGGCCCCGCTTCTAGCCGGCCCCCTACGTCTCAAAGCTAGGCGGCCCCGACACAACCCAGGCGGCCCCGGCATCTTCCTAGCCGGCCCCTACTTCTCCAAGCAAGCCGGCCCCGCCTGATCCAAGTCGGCCCTGACGCTTCCATCCCAGCCGGCCCCACCTGATCCAAGTCGGCCCCCGGCGCCTCCATCCCAGTCGGCCCCGGCACCTCTCAGCCGGCCCCGGCGCTTCCTTCCCAGCTGGTCCCGCCTGATCCATCCCAGCCGGCCCCGCCTGATCCAAGTCGGCCCCGACGCTTCCATCTCAGCCGGCCTCGCCTGATCCAAGTCGGCCCCCGGCGCTTCCATCCCAGCCGGCCCCGACACCTCTCAGCCGGCCCCGGCGCTTCCTTCCCAGCCGGTCCCGCCTGATCCATCCCAGGCGGCCCCGACGTCTCCTATCCCGCCGAGTCGGCCAAGGCCATCCCCGGTCGGCCCGACTCGGCCCCGGCGTCTCCTGTCCCGTCGAGTCGGCCAAGGCCATCCCCGGCCGGCCCGACTCGGCCCCGGCGTCTCCTGTCCCGCCGAGTCGGCCAAGGCCATCCCCGGCCGGCCCGACTCGGCCCCGACGTCTCCTGTCCCGCCGAGTCGGCCAAGGCCATCCCAGGCCGGCCCGACTCGGCCCCGGCGTCTCCAGTCCCACTGAGTCGGCCAAGGCCATCCCCGGTCGGCCCGACTCGGCCCCGGCGTCTCCTGTCCCACCGAGTCGGCCAAGGCCATCTCAGGCCGGCCCGACTCGGCCCCGGCGTTCTCAGTTTCCGCCGAGTCGGCCAAGGCCATCCCCGGCCGGCCCGACTCGGCCCCGGCGTCTCCTGTCCCGCCGAGTCGGCCAAGGCCATCCCAGGCCGGCCCGACTCGGCCCCGGCGTCTCCAGTCCCGCCGAGTCGGCCAAGGCCATCCCCGGCCTTCCCGACTCGGCCCCAATGTCTCCAGCTCCGCCGACCCGACACTTCCCCCGGCGTCTCCAGTTCCACCGAGTCGGCCAAGGCCATCCCCGGCCGGCCCGACTCGGCCCCGGCGCCTCCAAGTCCGTCAACCCTGCCCCGGCACTGTCTTGCCAGCGGGATTGGCCCCAGCCATCTCGGGTCGACCCGGCTCGGCCCTGACATGTCGGGATCTCCCAGTTCCTGCCAGATCAGCCCCAGCGGCTCAAGAAACCGCCTCTCTGATGCGCGCCGCCCAACAGCCCCGCCGGCTGATGGGACGTAGCCCACTGACCAACCCAGATTCACGCAAGGGCTCAGCAGATCTTCTGACTCAAGCAATCCCACGTGATCGTGCCAGAATCAACCCCTATAAAAAGGTGAATCTACACACCAAACAGGTACGCGCGATAACCCCCAAAATCGCCATCTTAACTCTCAAAAAGGGATTCCTCCTCCCTGAGATCCCCTTTTTTTTACATACAAAACAGGGCTCACTCGAGCCCTTCTTCAGCTGTGACCTCAGTCACTAATTTGGCCGTCGAAGGGTCCCGTCGGAGCTCCCTTCGGCCTCGGGACTTCCTTGCAGGCAACCCGGCGAGGCGAGGATTCAAGGAGTGCCTCTATTCCAGGTGATCGAGCATCATCACATATCAAATGCTTCCTTACCAACAATATTGAGTGTCTACTTGAATGAAAGTTAATAGGGGAAAGCGAAGCGGAAGGAAGCAAAAAAGTTTTAAAAACTCTTATGAGAGAGAGATCCGTCGCTAGTCGAACGGAAAAGATTCTTTTGTCTGTAGTGGAAATGGAGAGGTGCAAGGCCACACTACTCTTATCGGTTTCTTTTGACAAGCGGGACCAATTAATGGGAACGCAGGCATCCCAAAGTCAAGCCACAGGTTAAAGCACATGCGCATTGCGCACCGACTCTATTAGACGAATCCTCTTCACACTTAAAACCATTTTATGAACGACAGCAGCATGGCTTTAAATGCCGGATTTGATTAATCGATCCACCCTCATAAATTTTAATGATAACTTGACATAGTTCGACCGTCCATCCTACCTTCTCTACATTCTTGACAGTCCATTTTTTCATCTTAACAGCATCTTTCAGTGATATATTTCAGTCCTCTTCCCTCGTTATTTATAAAAAAAATGAGCTATCGGTTCAAATACAACATGCTATCATTACAATATTCTGAGCATACACAATGAAATTGTAGACAATCAAATGAAATTTTATCTACAAAATAATTTGATACATGAACAGTATCATTATGATAAAGATCGCAATGCTAGAGAAATCATTACCATAAGGTATAAAGAGGGAGATCACAAGCATTTATACTGTAAAATTGATTTTTGATGGAATGAAAAAGATATATGTGATATAATCATAACTATAGAATATACATACGGATGAATATACGATCTAGAGCTGTAGAAAAAAAGATAGATAATATCATTTTTTTTTAAAAAAAGTTTACCCTTTGTCTTATTTGAGGAATGATTCTAGAATTTGGTTTTATATAAAATATGAATGATTTACATCATGATAGAAACAAAGAAAAAAAAGTTAATTAGTCTTCGTCATTATCATTATTGTTGTTGTTCTTCTTCTTCTAAAGTCGTACTATAAATTAAAGCCTCTTCACACTTAACCATTTGTGAATGGCAGAAGCATGACTTCAAAAGTCAGATTTGATTAATTGATCCACCTCCAAAAAAAAATAATGATAGCTTGAAATATTTCAGGCAAAAGAAAAGTTGATTACTTATTGTTATTATTATTATGTTACATGTATAAATGACTAAGATGTAATTTAAGTTACTAAAATTTGGATTATAAATCTTTTAATATATCATTAAATATTAAATTAAATATAAAATTGAGTATGAAAAATGAGACATCAATAAATTGAATATAAGGATATTTAATAAGAAAAAGATAAAAAATATAACTCAACTCTTGGGTTGCGTTTGGTGCATTGCCAGTAATCCTAAATGGTAATGTAGATTACCTATAACATAGATTACTACTAGATGGATTGCCAGTAATGTTGTGTTTAGTATGCACAGGTAATGTTACAGTAATATTGATTACTGTGTTTGGTATAACAAACGGATTACCAGTCATATAACATCAAATTCTTAAAATACCCCTAAATTAAATTCATATATTAAATCAAATCTATTGAAAATTTTTAAAATACCTCAAAATATCCCTAAATCAAGTATTTATATAAGTATAATATACTAGATTTAATTATTTTTAAGATTAAAATATATTTTTAATCTTTAAACATATATTCAAATTTTTTTTTGATTCTTAAACTTTCAATTATCATAATTTATTTATATTTTAAAAATAATTTATTTTTTAATATTTTATTATATAAAATTAATTAAGATTAATAGACTAATTGATATATTATTTTTAAATTTATTTTTAATATTAAATTAATTAAAAAAAATTAAAATTTAAAAAAATTAAATTAAATGACAAATAAAAAAATTTAATTAATTTAATTTATTTTTTAAAATAAATCTAAAAAAGTACTTTTAAAAAAAAATCAATTTAAAAAAATAAAAATAAAAAAATTATTTTAAAACTAAAATTTTAATTAATTTAATAATTTAAAAAATAAAATTTAAAATAAATTTAAAAAATAAATTTAAAAAAATTAAACAATTAATTTAAATTTTAATTTAAAAAATAAATATTAAATTACTTAAAAAATAAAAAAATTTATTATTTTTTAATTAATTTAATTTATATTTTAAAAAATTAATTTACAAAAATAAAAAATAAAATTAAAGGAAGACAATAAGAAGAAAGAACCCAGAACAAACAGTGCATTAAAAACACAATGAAAGGACCTCTCTGGAGAGGGTGGAAGCTAAGTTATTAGCAAAACTAAATATAATACATGACCGATGGAAATTTGCAACATAGAAGATCCTAAATTCCAAACATAAAGGTGTTTTTCAGAAGTCCAATCCTTCTAAGTAGCTATGTCTATTATCACGCCAACTATATGAAGTTTGAATTAAAGTAAAAGCCTAAGGTTTATAAAAGGATAAATCATTTTCCCTCTTGGTCAGCATTCTAATATAAGACATTTCTTGGTAAATGCGTAGTAATAAATCGGAAGGATGGAGATGCTTATCCAACTCCTATATTGGTTCAAGTGTAAAGAGGATGGAAGGGCAGTGCAAGTTGAAGTCAGCTTCATGGCAACTAATTGCATGGCATGGGATCTTCTGTAGAACATTAGGATCTCACACTCTACTTCTTTGTTTTTGCAACATTTAATAAAAAATGAAGGGAAAAATTTACAGCATTATTGTATCACAGCATGGGAATCAACTGGCAAATAAGTTCAAAAAACCACACCAAAGGCACAATGATATGCCCACCCATAAAGCTTCAGTCATCATGCCTTCACCTTATCTAAAGATATCTACCACTTCATCGAAAGATGAATCTCCTTTGTTATCTCCAGCAACTTATTTCTTACCTCCTAATATATATTCTTTCAACTCATCCTTCTTTGGGTATCCTAGATAGTCAGCATTTTTCTCAAGTGTACTACTTTAGAATCTAATTCCAGATGATTCAAAGAAGAAGAATTTCCTAATGGTATTAAAAAAGAAAAAAGAGAGCTGGAAGTTGAAGGAAGAGAAAAGGTGTGAAACTTTTTAACTGCAGAGATATGAGGAAAAGTTCCACCAAAGGCCTGAAACTTTATACAACTAAATAAACAAATAATCATCTCTAGACCTCTGCAACTATATTATGCTCAATATATATAGTTTATAACTGGAAGAGAAGAAAATGCATTAAAGCTCGATTAAAATCCATGAACTCCTGCTCGACTCTGAATAGCCTAATTAGACATACCCTGGATCTGTTACCAAAGTTATTTGGCATTTCTAAATGGTATAGGAGACATGTAAAACCAAGCAAAGCAAAGAAGAAAGTGTCATCTCAGAATAATTGTATTGAATGTTGATCCATGCTCTTCATATTAGCATCATTTATAGCAATGATTTTGGTACTAGTAGACATGCTATATTTTGTCTATAACTTGTCTAAACTCTATTCTGATGATATGGTTGGACAAACTCAGGTTTACATCCTATCCAATGGCGTGAGGTTTTTCTTCAGTTATATTTTCTTATGGGGAACACACCATCTTAGCCATGCTTTTGGCAATTGGAGGTTGATTGATCTTCGTGCACTTGTTTTTTCTTTTTTTCTTTATTCCTTTGATAAAATAGTGGGTTGGGGGGGGGGGATGATAAAAAGTTGACCAATTGAGGAGCCAAGACTAACAAAATGGAACCAGGAAAGGGTCATCTCAGCCTACAGACTTGCAACCCTAACAACAATTAAGAGGTCGTTCATTATAGGAAGCCATGCAGCTTTCCTTAGGCAACAACCAAACATTCATTTCTCCACTTGCTCATGATCCATTGCCATTAGAGCATCTAAGTCTTGTACTACAGTGTGTGTGTGTATTCCTTTGATCATAGCCAAACATTCATTTCTCCACTTCATGCTCTTTTCAGATCATCTAAGACTTATACTGCAATGCGTGTTTATGTGTTGTCCTCAGCTAACAACCAAGGACCAAGGCAGATAGCATGTGTGTATTGTCTTTTTTTGACTGAGAACAAAGCATGTGTGTGTTGTCATCTGTATGGTTATATTGCTATAAACATTGATCCTTTTGGAAAGTCTTATTTATATCCAAAAACAAATCAGGTTATTGAAAAGACTGGATTTCCCAGAGGAGAAGTTGAGCTTATACTATATGGGTTATGAGGTAAATTTTTTAACCTCTATCGATATACTCAAACGAACTGATGATTGATAACTCATCAGAAACTCATCAGAACATAATAACATCTCATTGTCTTTTCATGCATAGAATCCTGCTTCAGCACCAGCTGATCCAGCCCAACGATTGGTGTGGACTTTTAGTCAGAATAGGTTACGCTTGAGCTTAAGCAGTAAGAAGGATATCTATCAATCTTATAAAACTCTAATAGTAGGCCTTTTTACCTCTTATAATCAGTTACCTTTTTTTACCAAATAGCAAATAAGTTGTGTTATTGATACTTCTTGCTTTGATATGTATTTTTTTCCTTATATACATTGACATCAAAATGCAATGTCATTTCTTTCTAACCTTTTATTTGATGACTTTTCAGCAACTGGGGTATAGAAAATGATCCTGACTTCAATGTCTATCCTCATGGGAATTCAGAACCCCGTGGCTTTGGTGCGTAACTGTGGGAGTTGGACAGAAATTTTACATGTGACTCTACCATTTTAGATCATGGACACTATACATCCTCCCATGTTGCAGACCATGAATTACTTTTTAACATTTGATTCTGTAAATGAGTTTGACTAATGCTTGCATTTTTAAAATGCTTTTTCTGCAAACAGGACATATAGGCATCATTGTTGATGACACATACAAGGCATGCGAGCGGTTTGACAGGCTAGGAGTGGAGTTCGTGAAGAAACCTGATGAGGGTAACTTTAGTTTTTGAAAATAAATTCTCTTGTAATGCCGCCCGTTGTTTTTTTATCAATTTATCTGGATAAGTTTTGGGTATCTACACAATTTGAAATTGAAAGACAGTAAATGAATCCATTAAGCAGATGCAACACACGTGATCCCTAAATTGTTTTGGAAACTAATGATGAAGCACATGTTGATCAATGAGTGATAGCTAACATCATAAGCTGATGAACAGATGCTGTTATATTCATTATCCTACTGGTGTATTATTGCAAAGATGACTTCTAATTAAAATGTTGGTGTTGCAATTTAGATTTAACATTTATATTGCACATTCATTGATTAGCATATTTTCGGGATTATTCTAGGTAGGCACTGTCATAGAGGGCTTTGATGTAACTAGTGATTGTCTGGTCACATCCAACAATGATCACAATGTGACATGCTTAGGAATAAGTCTCAGGTTTTTCCCCTGTTGTTACTCAGTTCTGCAACCTAAGATGGAAAAAGATACACGACAATTCATGACAGTTCCTTTAACTTGATGCAAATCTGATTGAGTTCAATTTAGGACAAGTTATACATAGTCATAAAAAAAGTTCAACTAGTTTTCTTAGGGCTAAACAAAGTGTTCATAACCCTGTGTCCCTCCTGCATTCTGCATTTTAATATTCCTGGATCAAAAACTCTTGTTCTCCTTCTATGTTTTCTTTCCAAGATTATGAAACAAAATGTGCTAGGAAAGATTTTTATGAGCGGTCCATTTTCATGGCAAGCAAGCCATCTGATTCTCATTTCTTCTTCTTCTTGAACTCCACTAGCTCCCCTTGCTAACTTCACCTGCTGCATTAAGGTAATGAAATAGATACATTCAGAAAGCAAAATCTTGTCTCTTCCATTTATTAGTTATCAGCCAGATATGTTTATATATGTGTATATAATTGTTCTAGTTCTTAATTTTACATAACATTTTTTTCATCAAAAAATTATGTTAGCATATTTTTCATCTCTCTCTCTACCTATTTAAATCCCATATTTTTTTGATGGCGGCAATTTCTATCATGCCCCAACACATCATCCAAGTTGACCATGTGACATGGCCACATAATCCCCAAGGTATGATCCTAGGAAGTATGCAAAGCCTTCATTTTAAACAAATATTAACATAAGCAATTACTGTGATAAATCAAAATATTTCATTATTAATTTATTAGTCCCAAATACAAGGTTCAGATACATTCGTTATCAGATATAAAATACTAACTATGGTCTTACCAAAATCCTCGAGCATGAACCTTAAAGCTAAGCATCTTGCAGCTCTGAAAAAAATATAACAATAATAATGTGAGCTAATAGTTCCATAAGAAATCTTCTCATATGCACACTAGCATGAATTAAATACACATATATCATAATCATCAATAACAAAGTCAATAATATTATCCCTATGTCAATTAATTCAAATGCCAAGGTTAAACAATATAAATTTGCAATTCAATTCAATAATAAAATGATCACAATTATAACTCATAATATTACTCATAATAACTCATAATAAAATAATAATGCCATATTTGCCAAATTTCATAATCTATATAGTAACATCATGCCGCAATAATTTTAGATTCATGGTTTATATATATTCTTAATCCATAATAATTTCAGACTTATTACATGTTTGATCTAACACTTTGGTATCTAGACTAGTCACGTTTACACTAGATAATAATCCATGCTACATTAGGTAATAATTTGTGCCACACTAGGTGATGTCAGGCTAGGCAATAATCTGTGCCATGCTAGGTAGTGATCAACACCATACTAGGTGACGCCACATTAGGCAACAATCAATGTTACTTGAGAGAGAAGAAAAGGAGGGAGAAGAGATAGAGAGTGAGAAAGAAGCGAAGGGGAAGAGGAAAGAGAGAAGGGACCAGAGATGGAATATGGTTCAATTTCATGTTTCCACTGTCCCTTACCCCTCTTCTATTTCTATTAATTTTATTCTTCTTTTTCTCTGTATTTCCTCTCTCTCTCTCTCTCTCTCTCTCTCCCCCCCCCTAAGCTTCTCTCTAGAATTTTCTCTCTAGCCTCACTTTCTCTAGAGTCTCTCATATTGTCATCAATATGTTTTGATGACTTGCAGCGATCTAGTGATGCTTAGCCTACGGATCTTTTCTTAAGCATCTGATAGAGGTAAAGTTCTGCCCCTTTAGTTATTATTATTAAATCAATAGGCTGCAAATCAATTAGGTTCATCATTAAGGATGAAAGGTCAATTTAAAAATTATAAAATAAAAAATTATGACTTATTTATCTATTTAAGAAATTGTTGGTGAAGCAATTATCAGGTTTTATTGATTCAATATAAAATTGCCTTGCAATTTGTGAGTAATGGTACTTTCATTTGAGGTAAGAAATTCAGAGCATAATTACCTACATGATTTTAATACTATATTTATGTCATAAATTATTGCATAATTGCTCATATATTATAAATATTTTCATAAGATGTTATTATTATATATCATAAGATTATGAAATTTAATTTCATGAAGTATGCATGTTATTAATTAAATTATATAAAATTATAAAATAAAGGCGATGCAATTGGACTAGCTTAGTGAGGATGACCGCGAGGCCCTACTTGGCCGCGTCCCTCCTACTAGGCCACATCCCAGGCATCGATGTGAGCAAGGCAACGAGACGATGATCGGTTGGGCTCAGACTAGGAAGAGAAAGAGAGAAGGAGAGGGAGGAAGATTAGGGGAGGCAAAGATAGAGTTAGAGAGAGAGCCCAGTTCCATAGATCAGTTGACTAAGTGAGAGACAAAGATAGAGACAGAGAGAGCCTATTCCATAGATCAATTGG
Source organism: Calamus simplicifolius (assembly GCA_900491605.1). Classification (NCBI taxonomy): domain Eukaryota; kingdom Viridiplantae; phylum Streptophyta; class Magnoliopsida; order Arecales; family Arecaceae; genus Calamus; species Calamus simplicifolius. Next base: position 84,373 of record UESW01004805.1, read on the forward strand.
TTAGGGAAGAGAGAGGTAGAGGTAGAGATAGAGAAAGCCCTATTCCATAGAGTGATCGGCTAGGGAGGAGAGAGAGAGAGGTAGAGATAGAGAGAGCCCTATTCCATAGAGTGATCGGCTAGGGAGGGGAGAGAGAGAGAGGTAGCGATAGAGAGAACCCTATTCCACTTATCGATTGGCCCCATGGGAGATGTAGAGAGGGCTAGGGGGCTCTTAGATGTCGAAACGGGGGTGTGTGTAGTCAAATAGGCCTCCTTCGCTCATTGCAGTTGCAGTAGGGTGGTGGAGGGGAGGATGAGGAGGGAGAGGAGGTGGAGAATTTTCAAGGCATGGGCAAGGCAGCCTAGAAGAAAGAGAGAGGCAGAGGGAGGAAATTAGAGGGTTGGCTTCGAGCATGGGTAGGGATAGCCCTTGTCACTCCAAATTAGTTGAGAGCAACAAAGGGGGGAGAATAGAGAGAGATAGCGGAGGACCTCGTCTCACTGGTGGAGGAGGAGACGGGGGTTTTGATCAATGATTTGAGAAGGAAAGTAGGGGGCTATTAAATAGAGAAGACACAACCCTCTTCTATGTTCAGTCGCATCACTGGCAGAGGCTTGAAGGTCGCTCAAGGGAAGGGTGTCCTATTCACATGGCAAAGGGGGGGCCAGTGAACAGGACCTGGCTTCTTCCTCCATGCTTATGAACCAGTTGATCTAGCTAGGTTGGATTGGGCTTCACAATATTTCTATAGTAAGCCTTTTTTTTTATTTTTTTAATGCCTTTTGGAATAAGATACTAACATTGAGTGTTCAATCAACTAATTATCTTCATTACTTTGTATTACTTTATTTTTAATGTTGAAGCTAATGTTGTATGATCTATATTTATTTTTTTGGGTGCAGGAAAATTTAAGGGCGTTGCTTTCGTTAAAGACCCTAATGGCTACTGGATTGAAATTAATGACCTGAAAACAATTAAGGGGGTGGAAAATGTAAGGGATATCCTTATTTAAATACCACTGCTGCCTCTTGGAAAAGGGTTTATGGAGCAACCTTTTCTTTTCAAAATAATTTTCATGAGATGATAAGTCATAATAAACCTAGCATTTTGTTCTGTTCTAACCAAACGTATGTCTTGACATATGCTATATGCATCAGTGTTATAGTGGCAAAATTGAGATCCATATCATTATGCTAAGACAAGTACATGTTTTAACCTGACAGAAAGCCTTAATCTTGTAATTATCAAGTAAAGTTGATCACTTTAGTTAGAGCAGTCTAAATTTTGAGATATAATTCATGGAATTTGAAGCTGAGAACTGATATGACCATATGGATGTCTGTTTGGCAATGTTATTTGACCTTCCTTGTCATCTTCAGAGAATGTAATGCAGGATCTTGTGACTTTCATTTTTTCTTTAGGAAAAAAAAATCACCATTTGAGCTGCGGCTTAGCGGGGTTCTGGATTTGAATCTTCAAAAGATCTTGACCTAAGAATATATATAATCTATTGACCACACCTTGGACATGGATGCTTAGAGATGGAGGTTTATGAGGGGTTGTCATTGGGGTTGAAAGGGAATTAGGTGGTATGGCTAAAGCTAATTCTGTCATCTGAGGGGTTGACAGGCTCTCAACAATTGGATAAACCCTGCTCTCCTTCATCAATTTTCTTTTTATTCTTTTGGTGCTTTCTTTGAAAGATAATAATGGGCTGGAGACCAGAAGAAGGATAGAAAGATATTAGCAATTTTGGTAGAATGCTTTTGGGAGATCAAACTAGCAACTGTTGTTTTACTTTTGGCCATAAGTTCTAGTTAACAGATTGTGCATTACTTAATGATGTTGATTTGCTTTCCAAGAACAATCAAGAATTAGAGGGAGGGGTAAATCTTTGATATCTAACATCTGGCTAAGGATGTTAATGATATGTTGCTTAATGATAAAGATCACAATATAGGGTTTGTGCAAGCCGGTTCTCATAATTTTTACCACTATGATATTGTATTCTTAGTATAGAGTGGTATGTACCATTATCACGGTAAATATATGTTTGAGAAAAATCCATCTTCTAAATAGAAAAAGCTAATGGATCACCTGCTAGTGATCATTGTTCAGTTTATCAAGAGATATGGAAGTCAGCTATCGGCTTAGTGTAGGCAGGGCCCAACTGAGTGATCCCACTATGTTTGGAACCAATAACTAATTACTACAACTTTAGTAAACTGAACATTAGTGAGTGATCGATGGTGGTAGTCATCGTAACTTAAGTTGGGAGATGAGAAGTAGGGGTTAGGATTGGACTTAAAGTAAATGAGGTGGCGGCTGGGTGGCAATGTGAGCTTTAAGGGAAGTTGGGCTTTCAACTTTCTTGTCCTATGGGGTGAAAAAGGGGTAGGATTATCTTTTGAAAAGATTGTTGGTTTAGCGTTCATGCTCTTATTCCTAAACTTTTTAACCTGGCAGAGAATAAAAATAATCTGATCAAACATTATGTGAGATGGGATAATAACATGCCTACAATTTGGCCAAAATTTAGGTATTTATTAACAGCAGAGAAGTGGGAGGCTTTGGATTGGCTCAGCTATTTTAACAGGAGCTCCTACACAAGAATGTTTTTTTTTTTTATTGCTGTCTAACATGAGGCAGCAAGATCATCACGTATTACTTTTAATTTCCAACTACACTCATTTACAGTGTCATCACCTTTTTAGAGGAGATATTTCCTGTATCAATTGAATCTCTATTTCTTGGTAGCTTTATACAGTTGCCTGCACCAATGCATCGCAAACAGCCTTGATATTTGTTAACCCAACAATTAGGCCAAGAACTCTTCATTCACAATTCCCAGAATCTTAGCAGAAAGTCAAACTCTCCATGTGACATGGCTTGGATTGAAAACTTTCTTTGCTCTCTTCATAGGCGATCTCTCAGGAGCAAGCATTTGGAGATGGGTGTTTTAAGTAACATGAAGGAAAATAAAATTTTTCATATTCAAAGTTGAATGATATTGGTAGGATGATGAGGTCATGATCAATGGTATTGGTTGTCTTCCTTCACTGCAGACTGATACCATAAAGACATGAAGAAGTTTGCCTGAAAATTACTCTGCCTCAATGTGGGGGAAATGGAAGGCATCATATTTATTCACAGAGATTCATGTGTGTATTTGATAAGGATTCCTTAATAGAAGATTTCCTTTCAAAATTAAAAGAATTATAGCTATGTGAAGATTTTTTAACACTAGGAGACCTCCAAAACAAATACTCAACTCAACCCATCTAAACCTTTTCCCAACTACATGGGGTCAGCTACACGAATATGCTTCCTCCACTCTGCTCTATTTAGGACCAAGTCGACATTCAAATTACAAATAGTTATATATTTTTAATTATTTCTGTCCATGTTAGTTTAGGTCTATATTTACCTCTACCTTACCATGGATTGTTAAAAGATCACTCTTTCTAATTGAAGCATCTAAAGGTCTACATTGTATATGTCCAAACCATCGCAATCGATTTTCTCTCATTTTATCTTCAATTGGAGCTACTCCTATCATTTCTCTTATATGTTTATTTCTAATTCTATCTTTTAAAGTTTTACCACATATCCATTTTAACATACGCATTTCTGTCACACTTAATTTATTCACATGTTGTTTCAATATTGCCCAACACTCTGTTCCATATAGCATAGCTGGTCTAATAGCGGTTTTATAGAATTTTTCATTCAATTTTAATGGGATGCATCGATCATACAATACTCCTGAAACACTCATCCACTTAATCTATTCTGCTTTAACTCTATGATTCACATCTTCACATATTTCACCTTCTTGCTACACAATTGATCCCAAATACCTAGATATTTTACTCATTGATATCTCTTGGCTTGCAATCTTCACTGTTTCTTCATTTGTATTTCTACTCCCACTAAAATTATTTTTCATGTATTCATTTTTAGTTCTACTAATCTTAAAACCTTTAGATTCTAAAGCCTCTCTCCAAATCTCTAGCTTAACATTTACTTCAGATTTAGTTTCATCAATCAATACTATATCATCTAAATAACATACACTATGGGATATCATTTTGAATATGTTTAGTTAATTCATCCATAACTAATACAAAAAGATACGGACTTAAGGCAGATCCTTGACGTAAACCTACAGTAATTGAAAACAAACTAGTTTTTCCTATTATTGTTATAACAATAGTCATTGTTTTATCATACATATCTTTTATCAATTCTATATACCTTTTGGTAACTTCTTTTTTCTCTAAAATCCACATATTATTTCTCTAGGTACTCTATCATATACTTTCTCTAAATCAATAAAGACCATATGTAGGTCTTTTTTCTTTTTCCTATACCTCTCCATCAATCTTCTTAATAAATAAATAGTTTTCATGGGTGATCTTTCAGGCATAAATCCAAATTGATTATTTGACATCAAAGTTTCAGCTCTTATTCGATTTTCTATTACTCTCTCCCATGATTTCATTGTATGACTCATTAGCTTAATTCCTCTATAATTTGCACAGTTTTGAATATCATTTATTTTTGTATATGGGTATTAATATGCTTTTTCTTTAATTATCCAATATTCTTCTAGTTACTATAATTCTATTAAATAAATTGATTAACCACATGACTCTAATTTCTCCTAAGCTTTTCCAAACCTCAATAGGGATAGTATCTGATCCTAATGCCTTTGTATTTTTTTATTTTACTCAAAGCCTTTTTAACCTTAAGCATACTAAATCTACGAAAAAATTTATGTTCATTTATTACTCCTAGGTTATCACATCCTTTTACCCTTAAATTTACTAAATTAATTTTATTTAATAAATTTTTAAAATAACTTTTTCATCGTTCTTTTATCTCTTCTTCTTTTACTAAGACTCTTTCATCTTCATCCTTAATGCATTTAATATAGTCAAGATCTTTTTTTTTTTTTCTTTTAGTTTTGCTAGTTTATATATAGTTTTTTCACCTTCTTTCGTATCTGGTCTATTATATAAATCATCATAAGCTTTTAATTTGATATTACTTACTGCTTTTTAGATTCTTTCTTTGTGTCCCTATACTTTTTAAGACTTTCTTCATCCCTAGCCTTTTGCCAAATTTTGTAGTTTATCCTTTTAAGCTTGATAGCAGCTTAAACTTTCTCGTTCCACCATCAAGTTTCCTTTCATGCTAGTTCTACTCCTTTTGATTCTCCTAAACTTCTTTGCTATGTTTTTTATGCATTTAGTTACTTTTTTTTCACATTAAATTGGAATCACTATTTATATTATAGTTATTTCTCTTACAACTTTTCTTTAAATAATTCTAGTTTTTCTCCTTTCAACTTTTATTATTTAATTTTTGGATTAATAGTTTTACGTTTTACTCTAGATTTTATTTTTATCCATATATCTACTACCATTGTCCTATGTTGTGAAGTTAAACTTTCTTCTGGAATAACTTTACAGTTTTTGCATGTTATTTTATCTACCTTTCTAGTTAAGAAAAAGTATATTTGACTTTTATTAGATCCACTTTTAAATGTTATTAAATATTTATCTCTTTTTTTGAAACAAGTATTTGCTATTATTAGATCATATGCCACTACAAAATCTAATAAGCTTATGCCATCTTCATTCCTATCTTCAAATCCATATCCTCCATGTAGCATTTTATATCCATCCCTTTGTTTACCTACATATTTATTAAAATCTTCTCCCAAATATATCTTTTCCTTATGGTATTTCTTACATTACTTTATCTATGTCTTCCCAAAATTATGTCTTAGTTTGTTGGTCTAATCCTACTTATGGTGCATATGCACTAATTATGTTAATTATATTATTCTCAATTATAAGTTTTAGTGATATAATTTGATCTCTTTCTTAGTTACCTTAACAACATATTCTTTAAAATTCTTGTCTACAATTATTCCTACTCTATTTCTATTTTTATATTTTTCAGTATAATATAATTTATATCATGTATTCTCTACTTCTCTAGATCTTTCACCTACCCATTTAGTCTCTTATAAATATATATTTACTTTTCTCCTAATCATAGTGTCCACTATCTTCATAGCTTTACCTGTTAGTGTTCCTATGTTCCAAGTTGCTACTCTAATCTGACTATTATGGATTAACTTCTTTATCCGCACTCCTTCGTAGTGCAAAAATCTTGTTTACTTATCACCGCACCCGGGTGCCGGTGCGGCGGCCTTTGCTCATTTTTTAAAACATCCGAAGGCAGATGCAACACGTCTCTTAACGGGAACGTCCTAACCCTTCACAAAGTTTGATTTAATATATTCATATTTGAAGGGATCTGATTGAGTTTTACACTGGCTGTCAGCTACCTAACGCAACCATCCTCCTTTATCTGGGCTTGAGACCGGCTTTGGCGGATTGAGACCTCCAAAACAAATAAAATACATAAAATATTTACAAAGAGGAGATAAATCAAAAACACGAGTTAGCTCTATTTAATTGTAATTTATGTTATAACTATGGTGTCGTAATTTTACAGTTGGAGTATCGTAATTTTTTTTGGCTGGGATGTCGTAAAGCCGTCTTAACGTTTTTGAATGGGTGTCGTAATTTTATAACTACGGTGTCATAATTTTATAACTGGGATATCTTAATATTTTTTTGGAAAGCAAGCCGTCCTGTCCCATCCCATCAGGACAACCTATCACTTACGAATTCATAATCATGATTTTTGTTATCTCGTCCTATCGCATTAAGCCATATAGAATATATGTGGATCAATAAAAAGAGGTGGTGTAACCCATGTAGGATTTACAATGCATATTGTGTACAAAGTGTTTTCCAACAAAAGTTAGTCAACAACTGTGCCTTTGAAAATCGTCAAGCATCCTAATCCTTAGAAAAGCCTATCAATTCAATAGCCCTTGAGCCCATAGCCCATGATTGGTTGGAGGAAAGTGGGTGCGAGAAAATTCTCTTCCATGTTCTTACATTTGATTGGTTAAGAATGAAAAAATTATATGTAAAATTTACACATATTTTTTATTTTTAATCAAAAAATAAATATTAGGAGAAAGATAGTATTTATTTTTTATTTTTTATTTTTTAATAAATACTTAATGAGTACGCAGAGGAGAGTAAAAGAAAGCCAAACCGATTCAATAAGCTTTTGAAACGATTCATAAGGATTTCAGCTCGACTGATTGCCCGAGTCGGTCATCAATCCATTACCATGAGCCACAGCTACTCAGTGCATGCTAATCATTGGTAGTCAATGCTTTGGTTCAAGGAGGAAGGATGAAAGGATAAGGCTAATGCCTCATTGATGAAGGATGAAAAGATAAGCTCGATCGGTAGAAATATATTTATGAATGCTCGGTAATAAATATTTCTTATCATGGACATGACATAATCTATGCATTTGTTCCAACCGAACAAAAGATTATTCTCTTGGTAAAATAATCTAGACCATAAAAGAAGAGAACAATGGGAGGTTCGCCTAATTCACCAAGAGTAATTCGCAAAGTAATGAAACAGATAAAAATAAGATAAAATAGTAGATACCGCAAGTAAAAGTGATAAAATAAAATGGGGCATCAGATGGGGTGACGATGCTGATGTGGATAATGAGTTAATTAGAAAGACATGTTAACTTTCCTTTCTCTTATACTTTTAATTTATGTCCCCTCATTGGTATAGCTTTTGATGGAGCCTTAGTCTTGCATTAGAATATTTATCACCAAATTACTCTCAAAAGTCATAACCACTTAGCTTCTCTTTTCTTTTTTAAATTTTTATCTTTAATATTTGCTACTATTTTTTTCTAAAAGTATAATTATCTTATCTTATTTCTTATTTATTCCTCTATCGATATAGTTGTCATATCTGTATTTTATGCAACCCTATTCTTTCTTTTATCCAATCTTATTTTACATACCAAACATAACCTAAGATTCAAGAAATGATTTAGGTTTAAAGCATGCCCAAAACAAAGTTTTCTTTGAAGGTAGATGCCACTTGCAGTTGACCATCAAGTTCATGCAAGGCAAAAGATAACTTCGATATGAGCATACCCATAACCTTAATTGCATCATTTGCTTGCATGAATTTGAAACATTGTAATCAGTGGCATTTCACTCAAAATGAGGCTTTTTTCTACTTGTGGACTCAAAACCACAAACATGATTAATCCCAACCCATTTCTCATCCAACTCTTATGATGTGATAGAATGTCCTTTGATGCTTACTAGCTTTCATTTTGTTTAGGATGGTTCTGCTGAGAATATTTAAGTAATTAAAAATTTTAAAACTCTAATTAAATATAAATACTATTATTTTAAGTAGCATAAAATTATAAGATTTTTAATGCATAAAGTTTGATTTTTATCTTTTTTATATCTCTCTTCTCTATTGTTGAATATGAATGTGCTATTGATGGTAAAAAGGTTCGATATCTCATTATCAATATTTCAAAAGATATGAGATATAGTATCTCTTATGAAAAGATGCAATGCATCCCTATATTAGATATTGTAAAAATAAAGGGCACATGTGAAAAAAAGTAACGCATCCTCTATTTTTCGCGCATGCTTCTTTGCATCTATAAATAGGGATTATATCAATGCACAATTGAGAGCCATTTACCTTTTAAGATTGAGTCAACTTAGATGTATCCTTGAAGCATTCAAGAAGAGAGGATTGATCCATATAAAGAAAGTTTTTTTTTTTTTTGCTGATTTTATTGCATTTGAATTTGATTGGTTTGGAATCACCTAATTTTTTCTTCATGCACTTTAAGAAGAATGTGCAACAGTTCATGATATTGTGAACTATTTGCACCTACATAGTACGAATTCTACTCTCTAAAAGGAGCATTGTCCATGCCTCAAACCGAATAATAGTATTTTTTAATTAATTATTTATTTTAGTAAATACATAAAAAAACTTATAGAAAAAGAGACCACAATCTTTTCCACTCGGGTTAAGTTGATGGGTCAAAATTAAGCCAAATCTACTACAACCCCATTTGGTATCAGGTTGGGATTTTTTTTTAACCTAACCCTCAACAAGTTGAGTTAATGTCAAGTTAGGCTAACTGAATTGGATTAATTATATTATATTAAGTCCTATAGATAAACATGAATGAAACAAAAAAAAAAAATTAGTAATAACTATTACTAGTGATAAAAGATATGTATTTTATATTATAGTAGGCTTTAGAGAAAAAAAAGAGTTACCAGAATATACACAAAATTGATAAAAGATATATATGATAGATTAATAACTATTATTAAAATAACAATCGAAGAAATTAGTGAGTTTTCAATTACTGTAGGTTTACATCAACGATCCGCCTTAAGTTAGTATATTTTTACACTAGTTATGGATGAATTAACAAAACATATTTAAAATGATATTCCATGGTGTATGTTATTTACAGATGATATAGTGTTAATTGATGAAACTAAATCGAGTAAATGCTAAGTTAGAGATATGGAGAGAGGCTTTATAATTTAAAGGTTTCAAGATTAGTAGAACTAAAACTGAATACATGAAATGTAATTTCAATAGAATTAGAAATATAAATAAAGAGACAGTAAAGATTGCAAGCCAAGAGATAACAAAGAGTAAGAAATTTAGGTATTTATGATCAATTATCCAACAAAAAAGTAATGTTGATGAAGATGTGAATCATAGAGTTAAAGAATGATGGATTAAGTGAAGAAGTACTTTGGGAGTATTGTATGATCGACTCATCCCATCAAATTGAAATTTTTTTTTATAAAATCGCTATTAGACTAGTTATGCTATATGAAATGAAGTGTTGGATAATACTAAAATAATATGTGAATAAAAAGTGTAACAAAAATGCGCATGTTAAGATAGATACATGGTAAAATTTTAAAAGATAGAATTAAAAATAAACATATACAGAAAATGATAGGAGTAGCCCCAATTAAAGATAAAATGAGAGAAATTCGATTATGGTGGTTTGGACATATACAACGAAGACCTTTAGATACTCTAGTTAGAAAGAGTGATTTTTTAACAGTTCATAGTAATAATAAAGGTAGAGGTAGACCTAGATTAATATGGACGAAAATAATTAAAAAAACTATTTATAATTTGAGTATCGACTTAGTTCTGAATAGAACAGAATGGAGGAAGTAGATTTATATAGCTGAACCCATGTAGTTGGGAAAAGGCTTAGATGAGTTGAGTTGAGATAAACGTGAGTGAAGAAACATTTTCAACATTTTTGTTAGATTAGTTAGTCAATATCTTAGATTAGTTATATTATATCAAGTTATATAGATAAACATGAGTGAAGAAATATTTTGAACATTTTTATTAGATTAATTAGTCCATATTTTACACATGCATCTAAAATTTTATTTATTTATTTATCATATTACTTAAGACTAGAGATAGAAATAAAATATGAAGTATTCTACATGAATCATAATTATTTATTTATGAGTTAATTCTACTTAGCTCCTCTTAATTATGAAATATTTGCTTATTCCTTTCTAAACTAAAAAAATTATAATCAACCCTCCAATTTTGATTTAAGTTGCAATTGATCCTACCGTTTAAATTGGACATTAAAAGAAATAAAAAGTGATCACGTGAATGTCATGTAACCACTAAAGTTATTAGATTTTTACAATAAACAGTATAGTAAAGAGTAACAATATTTGTCATTTAAAGAAAATTATCTTAATCAAGGATATAATTTTTTTTTTTTAAATATACCAAAATATGCATGTATCTACTTCTTTATTACTTTTAGTAAGAACTAATTGAAACTGAAGAAATGTGAGAAAAATGTGAAAATACTATAGTTAAGAAGAATTAAGCTATTTATTTATTATCGGTTCAAGTTGAGTTGGCTTTTGATTGAATTCTATTTGGTTTAAGATGAACCTAGATGAAACTCAACCTGGAGTCATGCCCAGCTTGAGTTCACGCATTCTAAATACTACCTCACCTAATTAGCACGTTAGGTTGGTCTAGTCAACTTAAGCCCGACCAATACTTTAATTTTAGTTGCCGCTTAAAAGAATATCATATTAGAGAAGAAGCTCTTCATTTTCTTCATTAAAAAACAATGGCAAATTTTGTTTGAATTAATGGAAAGGAAAGCTAATAACTATACCTAACTCATTGCACCACTTTGACAAAAAGACATGGCTTAATTTTATATTAGGTCGCACTGAGGTGCGGATCGTTAGATACGAATTATTTTTATTTCTTTTTCTTTCTTTCTTCAATCATCTAAATCTAAAGAGGAATAGAGATCGAAAAGAACCGAATGGCTCAACCAACGAACCACACCTAATCTTTTGTAGACACGTCATTAGCAACACCATAATCACAATAGACTATTCTCTGAGTAGTCGATGTGTACTCCAAATTATTTGAAGAAATAATTTTTTTTGATATTATTCTCAAATTTAGTTTTCTTTTCTGGACATTATATTTAAAAAAATCAGATGAATGCAAGCATAAAGTAAAGGGGTATCTGTTTGGCCATTTACATAAATAAATAAAATTATTTTATTAAACTTTTAATTTACTGAAAGCTTAAAAAATACTAATGGAGAGAGAGTTCGGTTCGATGGGGTTTTGGCTTTGATGTTCAGGACAGCTGCATGAAAGAAGAGGAGAGACATGGATATTCAAACGTGTTTTACTAGGATATTTTAGTATATATGTTTTATTTATTTTAAATTTTAAAATTTTAATATATTTATATATATTTAAAGCTTAAATATATTATATTAAAGTTAATAAGGACAGGGACGGATAAACGAGGATGGGGCGAAGGATACCATCCCTTTCATTAAATGGGTAATTTTCATACCTGTTAAGCCGTTTAAATCGAAGATTTTTTGATTTGTTAAAAATGATACCGATTGGCATCCCTAGCACTCATAATTTGGCATGTAGAAACAACTTAGTTGTGGTATACATTAATTATGTCATACGTTAATGAAAACAATCAGCTTTATCACATGCTGATTAGTTTAACAAAATTTCACATCATTTAAATTAGATAATGCTTGTTTGTTGAAAATAAATAAATAAATAAAATAAGGTGATACTGATATTGAGTTTGAAAATTTCAAAAAGCATAAATAACAGGAAAATAAAAAGAAAAGAAAAACAAGTAGAAGAATAAGGAGCAGAAGCTAGAATTGAGGCCAAATTTCCTTTCATCTCTTTCCCACTCTGGAGTTGCAAATGAATTCGTAAATCTCAGCCTTTCATGCTTCCACTCATATTTTTATTTAAAAAATCTAAATTGAGAGTCTAAAATTTTGAAAATCTAGATGGGTTTATTATAGTGATCAGCGCTTTCCGCCCTGTGCATGGTACATTAATGAAAGACTAGCGATTGTGAGAGTTCTGCCTAACAAAAGTTAGTCAACAATTGTGCCTTTGAAAATCGTTAAGTATCCTAGTCCTTAGAAAACATTATTCTCTTGGTAAATAATCTAGACCATAAAAGGAGAAGAGAATCATGGGAGGTTCGTATAATTCATCAAGAGTAATTCGCAAAGTAACGAAACGGATAAAATAAGATAAAATATTAGATACTGCAAGTAAAAGTGATAAAATAAAATGGGGCATAAGATGGGTGATGATGGCTGATGTGGATNTGAAGAATATCGTCTGGAGTTATTTATCTATTTAGTCATTAAACAGATCTATTAGCCGTTTAGATCGAGATTCCTCGACCCATCACTCAATACCAATCAGGTAAATAGCTTAAAAAAAAAATAAAAAACGCATTACCATCCCTAATTCTGTGCAACAAAATATGCTCATAATTTGGCAAATAGAGATAATTTAGTTAAGGTATTCATTAATTATGCCATCCATTAATGAAATCAATAAGCTTTATCGTATGCTGATTAGTTTAAGAAAATTTTACATAATTTAAATTAGATAATGCATGTTTGTTGACAAATAAATAAATAAATAAAATTAAGGTGGTGCCGAATGCTGATTTTTTTTTATATACTCGTGCTCATGAGCTGAATAGCTTAGCAATACTAACTGACTTTCCTATTAACGTGTCGGTCCCCTAGCGATCGTTCATGCTATTCAAAGCTTCGTCGGCGTCTTTTTAGTCCCACATCGAGCATTTACAAAACATTGTTGTGCTTAAATAAGGGAAGAGTTGCTACCCCTCCGCCGAGCTCAGTAGCTTGAGCCTGTGACCCGAGCGGGGGCCATGGGTGGTTTGGACGGTAGGTTAGGCTCTTGGGGTCTGGTGCTAAAGGTGCTTAATGTTGGCTCGCCCGTTCCAAGTTGGGTAGCAATTGGTAAGTTTCAAGCGAAAGCTTGGGTCTTGCCTGTTCTAAAGTGGAGGGGAATGCGTGAGGCTGGTTTCACAGAGCAGCGTACACCTCCCTCTCTCAACGGTGGAAGGAAAACGGGCCGCTGCACCTAGCACCACTACGGCCCATGAGCCTGCCTTTATCGGACAACCACTTTTTTTTTTTTTTTTTTTTTTTTTTATTTACAATATTTTGGATGACAACCATGTTCGATCTAAAGTTTCTTTTTTTTTTTTATTTACCACTGTTTTTCAGATGACAACTACATTCTTCGGCGAGAAAAAATGTTTTTATTTTAACTTCTAGTGAATTTATTTTTGATTATCAGCTTATTATTACATCTTGCTATGTATAAAAGAATTGCTCGTCAAACTGCAGGCATGAGCTGAAACATTCTGATATTAGAGCAAGCTCGTTAAAGGAAGCCTTGAAAAACATTTTTATTTCAACTTCTAGTAAATTTATGTTTGACTATTAACTATCAGTACATCTTGCGGTATAAAAGAATTGCCTGCCAAACTGCAGGCACGAGCTGAAACATTATGGTATTAGAGCAAGCACGTTAGAGGAAGCCTGAAACTTTGACCAAGTAAAAAGAATGAACTTTATTGGGATGATATGGCATTTAAAATGAAGACCAAACAAGCCTTAATGAAAAAAATTGCCAAGCTTAGATTGATATCGAAGAAGCATAAAACTGAAAGGAAGCTGCGAGAATAGTCTGAATACCTCTGTCAACAAATTTCAGAGCTCATTTCAGAGAATGTTGAAACTTGAGATTGATCGGTGCTAATAATTATAAACATGGGAAAACAACTAGGGTATTGAACAAAAAATGAAATATGGGAATGAAAAAATAAAATATTATGCAAACCATCAAAAATCGAAAGAAGGGGAAAAATAGTTATCTTGAACAGTAAGGTAGTGTTTGATAGCCCAAAAGCTATCTCTGGATAAATGTACAGGATAGCATTTATCCAGGGATAGCTGAGGGAATAAGCATTTTTTTAAAATTACAAGTCTGCCATCAAGGGATAACTTTAGTTATTCCTGGGTTATCTAGGGAATAAGTTCACGGGATAACCTATGTTAAACATGGGTTATCCCCTTTGGTTAAACTTTTTCAGACCTATTCCCTCTAGCTATAGCATTTGAGAATAAGAGGGGATATCCAGAGGATATCCTTCCTTATCCCCGTATCAAACACTCTCTAAGTGGAAGAATAACTAGGATGCATTTGAGATAAACTAGGATAAGTAGGGGAATAACTTCTTTGCTATTTTTCAAAGGCAACGATCTGAACATGCGTAGTATTCTATGGGACAAAGATATAACACAAAAGATTTGTTCTCATCAGAATTAAGATTACATTAGGATGAGACATTTTTAAAATTTATAAAATTTTAAAATATAATATTTTAAAATATAGTATTATAAAATTTTAATATTTATAAATTCCCTATTTAGATGATTATTCTTAAAAATAAAATTGTGTAATAATTGTGAATTTTGAAATGTCTAGATTTTACAAATTTCTTATTTAAATAATTATTTTTAAAAATAAAATTTTACAAAAAAAATAAAATTTCTTATTTGGATAGTTATTCTATACATACGGATGTAAGGTGCGAGTCTTTTTTAATTCTTCTTTATAAACACTTGAAAGCGCTACTTCGGTTCCATGCAGTTAAAAGTAGGAGAGAGATAAATCTCACCACAAAGTTTTATCCTTACACGTCACAAGTAATTCCAAGGTAGAAATATCACATTTAACTATATGCTTATGTATGATTTTATATAGCAGGTTTTATTATTTTCCATATATAGGAATAAAAATGAGTGGATAAGGACAATTTTTGCTTACATCATCCCCACCTTCGACTTTTTATATCCCATGTCATGCCTCATCAAGATAATAAGTTTAGTGTCCATCCTAAACTAATGGAGAATAATGAATCTACTTCTAATTTTTTTTAAATTATTTATACATTTTTAAAATATTTAAAAAACTTAGGACTCGTTTGGTTTGTGAAAATGAACTCGTAGAATCGAAAACGAAATCACTAATTCCCTTTCCAAGTGTTTGTTCAGAAAAAATTAGAATTCAAATTCCAATTCTTCTTGGAATCAAAATCCTTTATTAATATGGATTTGAAATCTGAACCCTTCACTGAGGATTGCAAATCTATTCTAGCCAACCATAATCTAATGCATTCGACATGTATAATATTATATTTAATAACATAATATATTATATTAATATTTATTATGTGTAATAAATATAAATACTAATTATAATCATAAATATTATTATTTTTTAATATTATACTTAATTATAAAAATATTAAAATAGTATTAAATAGTTATATATATATTATATATATAATTATATATTATATGATAATATAATATTATATATTTATTATATAATTTATATAAATAATAATTGTAATCAGGTAGTTTATTTAAAGTTTAGAACTGATTTGGTATTATTTTTATTTTCAAAGCCGACAAGCAAAGGTGACGAAACATATGTATGGTAAAACTTTTTAGTTAATCTTTTTTATTCAAATTAAATTATTACTTAAATCTTAGATTTTTTTGATAGAAAAAATTGTTGCTTTAAGAAAATGAAAATAAAAATTAAAGTTAGCAAAAATTTATAAAAATACACTTTTGGCATCAATTTTTATTCGCATTATACTTATTTTATAAATAAATAAAGATATAAACATAATCAAAAAATATGAAACAAGATCCCATGTAGGGATGGCAATGGCTCAGGGATGGTCTGGGGCAGCCTCTACCGTTTCCGTCCCTGTTAATAAAAACCTTCCGTTTCCTATTCTGAGATGGGGACAGGAATACCCAGTCGGATAAATGGGTACCCACTGGGTATCCATTTGATCATTTACATAAAAAAATAAAATTATTCTATTAAACTTATTTAATGTAAGCTTAAAAAAATACTAACAGGGAGAGAGATCAGTTTGCTAGGGTTCTGGATTTGATGTTCAGGATGCTGCATGAAAGAAAAGAAGAGACAGAGAGATTCAAATATGTTTTACTAGGATTTTTTAGTATATATATTTTATTTTTTTAAATTTTAATTTTTAATATATATATTTAAAATTTAAATATATTATATTAAAGCTAACGGGGATGGGGACGGATAAACGGGGTTAGGGCAGAGGATACCGTTCTCGGCTATTTACCCATTTAGCCATTTAATAAATAATTTTTGTACCTATAAGCTGTTTAGACCAAAATTTTTTAACCGTTTGAAATGGTATTGGCTGGGTAAACGGTTAAACGAAAAAATTACCATCCCTGTAACACACATGAAGAAATATGGGAATGCAAAGATGCTCAAACCCATGAAGGGAGGCCTTTCCATTGGGGGTGGGCATGGGCATGGGCTGGGCCAAAAGTACAAATGAGAAATTAAGCCGGGCTCCTAACTCATGTCAGGTATGATCAATCCAAATCCAGACGTATGGAAGTTTGTTAGAGCCCAGACCTAGCTCGTCCAAGCCTTATATATATATATATATATATATATATATATATATATATATATAGAATAGATTTATTATTCGAATATATCTAAAAATAAAATTCGATCCGATTATCCTTTCTATCTCTAAATTTATATGGATTTAGAAACCATTCTATGTTTTAATTTTTTTATCTTTGGGATCTATCGATTACGTGGATACAAAGATAAGGGGATGACTGAATCCTGATTTAGATACATTCAAATATGGTCAAATATATATATATATATATATATGTGTGTGTGTGTGTGTGTGTGTTTTGGTTTTGTTGTATACCCTAAACTTTAGATTCTCTGTTGAAGCCTACCTTTCATCAATTTAAAAGAACCCATTTGTATATAAATGTATAAAAATAAAAAACATATATAATATATAAATTTAAATTTTAAGTTCATATATATATATATATATATATATATATATATATAAGGGCTCAAGCCGGGCCGGGCTTTATTTTCTAAGCCCGGGCCATAACCGATAGGTATTGGATAATGTGCTATTTTGAAGATTTAGGTGGCCTATATGTGTTACTTAATAAACAGAAGAGGTATTAAGACATATTTAAACAAATATTGATATAGAGTGGTAACATGGGGTATTGCATGAGTGTGTCGTCATAATGGCAACAAGGCTAACAATGTTCCACCATTGGCATGCATTCTTTGGTGCAGCAAAGAGATGATGTTGATATTTTTATATAAAAGAATGATAGGTTGAGTAAATACAAAATTTATGTGTTTGCACCTGTTAATGATAAATATAAAATATTGTTATTCAACAAAACAAAATAGTGATGATGATGAATAAAAGGAATAAATAATCATTTAATCATTTGTAAAACAACAGCTTTATGCATTGAATTTTCAGTTAATAGTTTTTATTTTCTTAATTGTTGGTGAAATTTAAAGTCATTACAAGAGTATCGATGTTGCCCTTCATCATGAAAAGGAGGATAAAGTTTTTTTTTAGAATTAAAAAAGATAAAGTTGAGTGAAAGAGGATGCTTTTCATTATTGTTTTGTATGTATCAGTTGTTATCCGGTAACAAATATTCTGATGGGTCGAGATATAACAAATAAAATGGACCCGAAAGAAGAATAATATAAGTATTATAATATACAAAATAATATAATATATTATATACATAATCTAATATAGTACAATATATTACAATATATATATATAATAAACAAATTATATATATAAAATGATTTAAATAAATTATAATATAATATATATAATAATAGGGCTCAAGCCGGGCGGGGCTTTATTTTCTAAGCCCGGGCATAACCGATAGGTATTGGATAATGTGCTATTTTGAAGATTTAGGTGGCCTATATGTGTTACTTAATAAACACAAGAGGAATTAAGCCATATTTAAAACAAATAGTATAGAGTGGTAACATGGGGAATTGCATGAGTGTGTCGTCATAATGGCAACAAGGCTAACAATGTTCCAGCATTGGCATGCTTTCATTGGTGCAGCAAGAGAGATGATGTTGATATTTTTATATTAAAAAAATGATAGGTTGAGTAAATACAAAATTTATATGTTTGCACCTGTTAATGATAAACTTAAAATATTGTTATTCAACAAAACAAAATAGTGATGATGATGAATGATAGATAAATAATCATTTAATCATTTGTAAAACAACAGCTTTATGCATTGAATTTTCAGTTAACAGTTTTTATTTTCTTAATTGTTGATGAAATTTAAAGTCATTAAAAGAGTATCGTTGCCCTTCATCATGAAAAGGAGGATAGAGTTTTTTTTAGAATTAAAAAAGATGAAGTTAAGTAAAAGAGGATCGATGCTTTTTGATATGGCTGATCTAACGCCGTCAGAATAAATGATAACGGCGACTGACGGAGGCCCTCTCGGCCTTCTGAGTCCCCTCTCGGTGTCGGCCTCAAGCCACGGCTCCTGGGCATCATGAACAGTATCTCAACCCCCGAGACCCCTCGGTCTCGGGCTGCATGAACAGTGCTTGGCCTCGAGTTCTGCTTTCGGCCTCAAGCCATAGCTCCCGGGCCTCATGAACAGTATCTCAACCCCCAAGACCCCCTCGGTCTCAGGCTGCATGAACAGTGCTTGGCCTCGAGTTCCGCTCTCGGCCTCAAGCCATGGCTCCCGGGCCTCATGAATATTATCTCAACCCACGAGACCCCCTCGGTCTCGGGCTGCATGAACAGTGCTTGGCCTCGAGTTCCGCTCTCGGTCTCAAGCCATGGCTCCCGGGCCTCATGAACAGTATCTCAACCCTCGAGACCCCTCGGTCTCGGGCTGCATGAACAGTGCTTGGCCTCGAGTTCCGCTCTCGGCCTCAAGCCACGGCTCCCGGGCCTCATGAATAGTATCTCAACCCCCGAGACCCCCTCGGTCTCGGGCTGCATGAACAGTGCTTGGCCTCGAGTTCTGCTCTTGGCCTCAAGCCACGGCTCCCGGGCCTCATGAACAGTATCTCAACCCCCGATATCCCCTCGGTCTTGTGCTGCATGAACCGTGCTTGGCCTCGAGTTCCGCTCTCGGCCTCAAGCCACGACTCTCGGGCCTCATTAACAGTATCTCAACCCCCAAGACCCCCTTGATCTCGGGCTGCATGAACAGTGCTTGGCCTCGAGTTCCGCTCTCGGCCTCAAGCCACGGCTCCCGGGCCTCATGAACAGTATCTCAACCCCCAAGACCCCCTCGGTCTCGGGCTGCATGAACAGTGCTTGGCCTCGAGTTCCGCTCTCAGCCTTAAGCCACCGCTCCGGGCCACCTGGCATACCCACATAATCTGCCGCACATCCATAGCAGGGTGTGGCCATACCTCATAACGCGTATGGTCCATCGTACGTATGTCACCGTGCATGGCCATACCCCGTCATAGCGTACGGTTCACCACCTGCCCGCAACTGTGCGTGGTCACATCTGGCGGTGGCGCGCACCACGTACAATCACCGATGCGAGACACCCGTGAGGCCGTACTGACAGGTGATGCAAGACACCTCTGACATGCACGACGACAGTACGATCTGTCACTGTCAGCCTCATCTTTTGTCCGTTATTGAACGGGGCACCTTGAAATCAGCAATCTTCGAGAATGAAAGGGTGTATCCTCGAACAGGTATAAAAGCATACACACATGCTGTAAGTAAGGATCCATCAACTCTGGTTTTTCTAGCTTCTTCTTACTTGTAAAGCCTGAACTGTCTAGCTTTCTTCAGCTAAACAGTTCACATCTGTTCCCAAGTGACTAACTTGAGCGTCGGAGGGTCCCCACCGGAGCATCCGATCTCTGGGGACTTTTCTTGCAGGAGTCCGGCGAGGAGGACGTCCGTTTCCCCGACGCTTGAAGAAAGTGACTTGGCGTCATCAGATTGGCGTGCCAGAAAGGGGGAGTAAAGAGAAAGACGTCGAACCAGCAATCTGCACTCTCTTCCCCAAGCTCTTGAGCCATGGTGGCAACCCATGTGAAAGGGATCTCTGTCAGTTGCGCTGGGGGGCAGCGCCGAGGAGTTGATCCGCTGGCGGTTGCCCCCTCAGCTCTCCCGGCCGGTGTCCCGCACCGCCGCATCCCCAGGAGGCTGGACCTTCCGCTCCTCTGGTCGATGTCCCTACGCCTCCTCCCCAATAGCTCCAGGAAGACCGGTTCGCTTCCCTAGCCACGTAAGTCCAATCCTTGGCAGCAGCGGTTCAAGTCCTGCAGCACCAGCAGATAGCCCTGCGACAGCTGGAGCCACATCCATCGGTTCTGGGGGTGGTGCAACCCAGCCAGCATTCCTCCCGAAGATGATTGCCGGTATTGGAGGCTCGTCACCATCGTGCTTCGCCCAAACCTCGTCACTGGGGAGCCTCTAAGAGACCTCGATCGCCTTCTCGCCACGCCAGTGTTTATTCCAAGCGGCGGCATGGGAAGGAGGCAGAGCGCCCTAGCCGACATCGCCGTCACCCTTAACCGTCCTCAGAATCCTCGGGGGAGGGGTCCTTCGATGGCAGATAGCCCGTCGAGCCGAGCGTCGACTCGACGAGTATAACCAGCAGTTGGAGGAACTCAGCCGCTGAATCACTCACCTGTCAGAGGCGGACTATGACAGCCGGCCTCCGCTGTCCCGCCGCATCATGGAAGAACCCATTTCCACCCGGTTCGCCTCCCCCAGCTGGACCCATATGACAGGACCACGGACCTCCTGGACCACTAGAAAGTTACAAGGTTCTCATGCAGGTCCAGGGGGCCACCGATTCGCTCATGTGCATCGCCTTCCCTGCCACCCTGAAGATGGCTGCCTGAGCTTGGTACTCCCGCCTGCCACCGCGGAGTATTAATTCTTTTCGGCAGCTGGAGAGAGCCTTCTTGGCCCATTTTGATGCATGCCAGAAGATTCCATGAGTAGCTGACAGCCTCTTCGCTGTCCAGCAGAAGAGTGGCGAGTCCTTACTGATAGAGATATAGACTAAAAGATATGCTTTATGTTATGTCTTTACATTTTAATGAGAATTTATTTTGAGCAATGTGTGCCATTTACTATATGTGCATGTGTCTAGTATTTACAAAGAGTATTTGATCTAGTGTATAGAGTACGGCTTACACACAGAAGACTAGATCATCGGTTCTTTTGGAATACAAGTTTATTGTTCACAGTTTTAGATGGAATTGGACACACCATCAGTAGAACTGTAGCACAAATTTTTAGTAGGTCTGTCTTGACTACGGGGAATGGTTTATTCTAACTATTTATGCTAGTACACTTTGTGTGTATTGAACAGGACACAGTTGAGTTAATTATTTTATACTGACTTTATAAAATAATTTAAAACTCATGAATATTATGATTACTTATGCTCTTAATCTGAATTCTATTTCTGACACATGTATGTAGTGATTATTGCTTTGATTACACATAGAGTGAGATTCTAGATGAGTCAATAAACTCAGTGGGTTGGGCAATAACATTATATATATGGTGAATATTAATAGTTGAAGGAATCCACGTCCTGTTAATTTGGATTGATGATATCCCCTTGAGAAAGCTTATAAGTTTTGATTTTATCAAATCTTGCAAGTGGATTTTGAATCCGATACATCAAATAAGTTAAGTGGATAAGTCTCAAGGATAATAACAGCCAATTAAATTATATTGTCAGTAATTAAATTTAATTGGTGGATATCTGTAATCTTAACGTGGGGAGATAATAAGTATTTAATATTAAGGCTCGAAAATATAAATTCGAATATGATTAGGAGTACAATTATAATTCTTTAGTGGAATAAATTGTAATTTACGTAATTGAATCCTAACCCGGGATAGGATTGGGAGATTTAATTACGTGGGAAGTCCTTTTCATATTTGCCTATTGGTCCCTGTTGTAGCCCTATAAATACCCTCTCAGTTGGTTGCTAGGGTTAATGTTTTTGAGGAAAAAGAAAAACAAGAAACCCTAGGTCGGCCGAGAGATCCCACCATCTTGTGAGAGAAGGAAGGTATTTTCGGGAATACGGCGGAAGGCTAAAAGGTTGAGGTCGAGCAATCGAATCAAAGTGTTCCAAAGTTCAAATCTGAAGGTATGATCTTATACTCATAGATTAGGATGGTAAAAGTTTTTTGTATTACTCATGTACGCTATAGCCATGATCTTGGGGGTATTCCGCGCTCCCCAACAGTGGTATCAGAGCCACGGCTGATACTGTATATGAATAAATGGCCATGTTCTCCATTAATCGGAATATGCATGCGTGGGATGGATCGTGCTTGCTGCTAACATTGTTTTGCAGGTTTCTATCCTGTTATTATGGTCACATGAATGTATGTGTTTTGATTTGATATTGCTTAGATCTGTTTTGTGAACTCCGGTTTAAGGAGGCGTAGGATCATTGTAATATTTCATAGCATGTATGCTCCAGTTTTTTGAGAGCTTTGTGATTGTAAATACGTAGCATGTGAACTCCTATATGGAGGCATAGGATTTTTGTAATCTGGTGCGGCTCTATGGAGGAAGAAGACCTGCTGCAGGTTGCAGGATATGATCAAAAGCTGATAGGATTCTAAGGAGAATCCATTGTAGATAGGATTCTAAGGAGAATCCGTTGCAGATAGGATTCTAAGGAGAATCCGTTGCATGATAGGATTCTAAGCAGAATCCGTTGCAGATAGGATTCTAAGGAGAATCCGTTGCAGATCACGATTCTAAAGGAAAATCCAAAATGCGAAGCGGCAAATCATCGAGCAAAGTAGCAATTATGGTGCAACAGGGATCTTCATCTGCGTGGAAAATTTTGACCATAATAACAGGGATTTTATTTATCTTGTTTATATTGGTTATGTTGCATACTTGCTTGATTGTTTATCCTTTTGTTCTTATGTCTATAACTAGGAGAACATGGTTAATTGGATAATCACTTGCTGTTTGTGTTTTGAATTTATAAGATAATCAAACACAAGTTTTATAACCCTCAAAATATTATTTAAATAACTAAGTGGGAGAGGGAATTAATCACATTTAAATCCCATGGTCCCATCACTTGTTTATTGGTGAGGTAGTTAATTTCACGTGTTAGCATTAGTGCTTTCCTCCCCATAGGATGAAATTGATTGCCAGCTCACCAAGAATAATCCCTAGTAGTTGTTAATGTTGGATTACCTCTCCTTCTGAGGGATCCACCATGGGACAATGGATCTAGGATTGAGTGATGGTATACACTTAGGTATAAATATTGGTATCCTCCCCATCGGAGTCACTGCAAATATTTATATGACCAAAGTTAGCCAGCTAATTAATTTTACTTGGTATGTTACCTTTTACCTAGATAGTAAAATTAATAGGTTTTATCTGTCTAGACAAATGATGAGTAGTAGACGTCCTCCCATCGAGGCATACTATTCAAAATGTACTAGGCTGCTGGCAAATTCTTTTATTATGTAGTGGTTGAGGGGCCCTACTTATAATTTTGAATTTAAAGTTTATTGCTCATTATATCTTATTTGATGTATGAATGATTCTCAGGATTAAAATGTCTTCTTTCAATCCACTTGCTGTGATACTCAAAGAAAACAAATTGACTGGTCCTAATTACATTGATTGGAAAAGAAACCTGGATATAGTGTTAACTGCAGAAGGGTACAAGTATGTGCTCACTCAGGTCTGTCCCGCAGAGCCCGGTGAAGGGGCTTCAGATGAGGAGTCCCAAGCTTACCGTAAGTGGGTTAAGGCTGATGAGATGGCGCGGTGTTACATATTGGCATCTATGTCAAATGTTCTGCAACATCAGCATCAATCTATGCCCTCTGCCTATGACATGATGTTCAACCTCAAAGAAATGTTTGGGGATCAGAGTCGTGCAGCTAGGCAGACTGCGATGAAAGAACTGATGAACACTAATATGGCTGAAGGAACTCCTGTCAGGGATCATGTTCTAAAGATGATTAGTCTTCTGAATGAACTGGAGATCCTTGGAGCGGAGATGGATGGGGAAACCCAAGTTGATATCATTCTCCAGTCCCTACCTGATTCTTTTAAGCAGTTCTGCCTAAATTACACCATGAACAAAATGAATTTTTCATTGGCAGAGCTACTTAAAGAACTTCAGGTAGCAGAGAGTTTCATTAAGAAGCCTGCAGTTGCTATGGTTACTGAAAAAGGTTCTTCTTCGAAGTCTCATGCTAAGAAGAAGAAAAAGGTTCAGAAAAAGAAACAGCATCAGGCCCCACAGCCCAATGGGGAAATAAAAAAGAAGGGAAAGTGCTTCGTCTGCAAGCAGCCAGGTCACTGGAAGCAGCAATGTCCAGTTTGGCTTGCCAGGAAACAGGCTAGAGGTATATCTCATTCACTTGTAGTTGAAACTTGTTTAGTGCTGTTATCTACCAGTGGCTGGTGTGTAGATACGGGAGCCACTAATCATGTTTGCAATTCTTTGCAGGGGTTCCAGCAGACCCGGCAGCTAAGTGATGGGGAGATTTACATATTTCTGGGAGATGGCACGAGAGTGTCAGTAGTTGCAGTGGGAGATTTTAGCTTTTCTTTTAGTAGAAATAGAATTTTAATATTAAAAGACTATTTTTTTGTACCTTCAATTAGAAGGAATTTAATTTCAGTTTCTAAGTTGGTTGATGATGGATATTCAGTTTATTTTAATGACTCCGTTGTTATTAAGAAAAATAAACATTTTATCTGTTCTGGTACATTGGTGGATGGTCTTTATATTATTAATCCTGTTTCTCCTACTGTGCAACTAAATGAAGTGAATAACAATAATAGACCATGTAAGAGAAAACATCCTTCTGAAATGAATCAAACTTATCTTTGGCACTTGCGCCTAGGTCATATAAATCTAAGACGGATTTCTAGACTGGTTCAAGATGGACCATTAGGTTCATTGGAAGTAGAGGCACTACCGGTCTGTGAATCTTGCTTAGAAGGAAAAATGACCAAGCGGCCATTCTCGGCCAAAGGCAATAGAGCTAAGGAGATATTAGAATTGGTTCACTCTGATTTGTGTGGCCCAATGAACATCCAAGCTAGAGGTGGTTTTGAGTACTTTGTCACTTTTATTGATGATTACTCAAGATATGGGTATATTTATCTGATGCGCCGTAAGTCTGAATGCTTTGAAAAATTTAAAATTTTTAAGGCAGAAACGGAGAACCGTCATGGTAAAAATATCAAGACACTACGATCCGATCGTGGTGGCGAGTACCTCTTAGGGGAGTTCACAGATTACTTATTAGATGCTGGGATTGAATCCCAGTTGTCTGCACCTAGTACGCCACAGCAGAATGGTGTAGCTGAAAGAAGGAATAGGACTCTTATGGATATGGTTAGATCTATGATGAGTTATTCAGACTTACCTATTTCGTTTTGGGGATATGCATTAGAGACAGCTGCATATATTCTTAACTTGGTACCATCTAAGTCAGTACCTAAGACACCCACAGAACTGTGGACTGGGCGCAAGCCTAGTCTAAGACATGTTCGGGTTTGGGGTTGTCCAGCACATGTACTAAAAGGTAAACCAGATAAGTTGGAATCAAGGACAGATGTATGCTTCTTTGTTGGATATCCTAAAGGAACAAAAGGTGGTTTATTTTATTGTCCTAAGGATCAGAAGGTCATTGTTAGCACCAATGCCCGATTCTTGGAGGAGGACTATATTATAGACCACAAACCCAGAAGTAAAATTGCTCTAGAAGAGTTGAGAGGCGATAAAACTAGACAGGCTCCTTTAATACCAATAGTACAAGCAGAAACACCACAAGAAAGTAGGTTCCCAAACTTCCCAATAACTATTCGTAGTGGGAGAAGTATAGTAACACGAACTGACCCTGAACTGATACAAAAGGATACCATTAATGCACCAGTTTCAGAACCAGTGCAGGTTGATGGAGCACAAGGATCAGAGTCAGATCGTATTACTACAAGCACATACAATCAGGTTGTGCCTCGTCGTAGTGGGAGGGTTGTAAATACACCTAAACGGTATATGTTCCTTGGAGAGTCATATGACAGAATCTCTGATGAACTGGATACTGAACCCAGTAGCTACAATGAAGCATTACAGGATAAAGATGCAACTCTTTGGCAAATGCTATGAAATCAGAGATAGAGTCTATGCACTTTAATCAGGTCTGGGATCTTGTAGAACCACCCGAGGGAGTAAAACCCATCGGATGCAAGTGGATCTATAAGAAGAAGAGAGGAGCAGACGGGAAGGTGGAAACCTTCAAGGCTAGGCTAGTTGCAAAAGGTTTTACTCAGAAAGAAGGGATCGACTATGAGGAAACCTTTTCACCAGTAGCTATGCTTAAGTCTATCCGGATTCTCTTATCCATTGCAGCTCATTTCGATTACGAAGTTTGGCAAATGGATGTCAAGACAGCTTTCCTTAATGGAAATCTTGACGAGTGCATTTACATGATGCAACCAGACGGTTTTATAGTAAAAGGCCAGGAGCACTTGGTGTGCAAGCTTAAGAGGTCCATTTATGGACTTAAGCAGGCATCTAGATCTTGGAATACTCGTTTTGATCAAGCTATTAAATCTTATGGTTTTGATCAAAGTCCTGACGAGTCATGTGTGTACAAGAAGCGTGATGGAAAAACTTTGGTGTTTCTGGTGCTATATGTGGATGACATCTTACTTATTGGAAACGATATGGGAGTGTTATCTTCGGTCAAGGTATGGTTATCTGGACAATTTGATATGAAGGACTTGGGAGAAGCAAGTCACATCCTAGGGATCAAGCTTTTGCGAGATCGCAAGCAAAGGATGATATGCTTATCTCAAGCCACTTATATCGATAAAATTCTCACCCGTTTTGGTATGCATAATTCCAAGAAAGGATTTCTTCCTTTCAGGCATGGAATTTCTCTATCTAAGGATCAGTGTCCTAAGACACCTGAAGAGATAGAAAGTATGAAGGCAGTTCCTTATGCTTCTGCAGTAGGAAGCCTAATGTATGCTATGCTATGTACTAGACCTGATATCTGTTTTGCCGTAGGCATGGTTAGCAGATTTCAGTCTAACCCTGGGCGAGAACATTGGACTGCAGTAAAACATATAATTAAGTACCTGAAAAGGACTAAAGATTATATGTTAGTTTACCAAGCAGATAGTCTTGTGCCTATAGGATATACAGATTCGGACTTCCAATCAGATAATGAATCTAGGAAATCAACCTCGGGATATGTGTTCACTTTGGGTGGTGGAGCAATTAGCTGGAGGAGTGTGAAGCAAACTTGTGTTGCTGACTCTACCATGGAAGCTGAGTATGTGGCTGCATCTGAGGCTGCAAAAGAGGCTGTTTGGCTAAGAAACTTTCTTTTGGATCTTAGTGTGATACCTTCAGTGCAATTACCTATTACACTTTATTGTGATAATAGTGGGGCAGTTGCTAATTCGAAGGAACCCAGGACCCATAAGAAATCTAAACACATTGAGCGTAAGTATCACCTGATACGTGACATCGTGCAAAGAGGTGACGTGCTGGTGACCAAGGTTACATCTGAGGACAACCTGGCAGACCCTTTTACAAAGAGTTTAACTTCGAAAGTTTTTGATAGACATGTAGAGGGCATGGGAGTTAGATGTGTACAAGCATTGCTTTGAGTCTAAGTGGGAGATTGATAGAGATATAGACTAAAAGATATGCTTTATGTTATGTCTTTACATTTTAATGAGAATTCATTTTGAGCAATGTGTGCCATTTACTATATATGTGCATGTGTCTAGTATTTACAAAGAGTATTTGATCTAGTGTGTAGAGTACGGCTTACACACAGAAGACTAGATCATCGGTTCTTTTGGAATACAAGTTTATTGTTCACAGTTTTAGATGGAATTGGACACACCATCAGTAGAACTGTAGCACAAATTTTTAGTAGGTCTGTCTTGACTACGGGGAATGGTTTATTCTAACTATTTGTGCTAGTACACTTTGTGTGTATTGAACAGGACCCAGTTGAGTTAATTATTTTATACTGACTTTATAAAATAATTTAAAACTCATGAATATTATGATTACTTATGCTCTTAATCTGAATTCTATTTCTAGACACGTGTATGTAGTGATTATTGCTTTGATTACACATAGAGTGAGATTCTATATGAGTCAATAAACTCAGTGGGTTGGGCAATAACATATATATATGGTGAATATTAATAGTTGAAGGAATCCACGTCCTGTTAATTTGGATTGATGATATCCCCTTGAGAAAGCTTATAAGTTTTGATTGTATCAAATCTTGCAAGTGGATTTTGAATCCGATACATCAAATAAGTTAAGTGGATAGTCTCAAGGATAATAAAGCCAATTAAATTATATTGTCAGTAATTAAATTTAATTGGTGGATATCTGTAATCTTAACGTGGGGAGATAATAAGTATTTAATATTAAGGCTCGAAAATATAAATTCGAATATGATTAGGAGTACAATTATAATTCTTTAGTGGAATGAATTGTAATTTACGTAATTGAATCCTAACCCGGGATAGGATTGGAGATTTAATTACGTGGGAAGTCCTTTTCATATTTGCCTATTGGTCCCTGTTGTAGCCCTATAAATACCCTCTCAGTTGGTTGCTAGGGTTAACGTTTTTGAGGAAAAAGAAAAACAAGAAACCCTAGGTCGGCCGAGAGATCCCACCATCTTGTGAGAGAAGGAAGGTATTTTCGGGAATACGGCGGAAGGCTAAAAGGTTGAGGTCGAGCAATCGAATCAAAGTGTTCCAAAGTTCAAATCTGAAGGTATGATCTTATACTCATAGATTAGGACGGTAAAAGTTTTTTGTTTACTCATGTACGCTATAGCCATAATCTTGGGGTATTCTGCGCTCCCCAACATACGAGATTATGTTGCCCAGTTCAAGGAGCTAGCCCTGAAGGTTTACAATCTTGAAGACTCAGTGGCCACTTTGGCCTTGAAGCGAGGGCTCCGTCCGTCGCTTCGCGTACTCCCTGGACAAGAAGCCGCCCAGTTCTTATGCCAAACTTTTGACCCGGGCCCAGAAATATATCCACGCCGATGAGGCTGATTCCTCTCGGCGCGAGGCAAGCGGGAGCATTCTCAAGAAGCCATCCCGCCCTGAACCTGTTGAAGTTCGACCCAGGAAGCCCAGCCTCCCCGTCAACCAGACAACCGTCCTTGAGTTCCTGCATAGAGAGATGGACCCTACACTCCACTGCTCGCCCGTATATCACACATCTTACTCGAGATTGAGGGCGAGTCTTATCTTCAACGCCCACTCCGATGAACCCAAAGATCCCCCGCAACAAGAACCTCTACTGCCATTATCACCGGACCATGGCCACGATACCGATGATTGTCGCCAGCTGAAGAAGGCGATAGAGATCTTATCCAGCATGGCCACCTGGGGAAGTTCGTTCGAAGGAGAAACCCAGATACCCCTGGTCCGTCAGCGCCTCCGCCGCCGACGATCGACAACGCTCCAACTGAGAAAATGGTGGCAATGATTTCCTGGGGGGCAGGTGGCCCACCCAAGAGGCCGAGAGGGGAGGGGGAGTTTGACCCTGTAATCCCTTTTTCTAAAAAGAACTTAGAGGGGGTGGTGAATGAAAATGATGATAGCGTCGTCGTGTCCATGACGATTGCTAAGCATCCTGTAAAAAGAATTCTGGTTGATAGTGGGAGCTCGGTGGATGTTTTGAATTATGATGCTTTTGTTCGCATGAGCCTGTCGCCTAACCTGCTCCGACCCTCGCCACACCCCTGATGGGGTTCACTGGGGACTCCGTGAAGGTCGGGGGAGATCACTCTTCCTATCACAGCTGGCACAGCCCCGCGCCAAAGCACAGTCTTCATGAACTTCCTGGTGGTCCGAGTGCCCCTCGCCTATAATGCAATCCTCGGGAGGCCTATGCTCAACCTTTTGGATGCTGTCATATCCACTAAGCGACTCATCGTAAGGTTTCCCACCAGGGAGGGAGTCGGGGAGATGCGGGGGGAGCAGAACCCGCCCCTGCTTTGCTACCACATGGCCCCTAGTCCGCAAGGGGTGGTGCCTACACCTACATCGGAAGCGATGGACCCCCGAGACCTGGAGAGAAGAGGAGAGCCGGCGAACGCCTGCTTGCTTTTCCTCTTGGGGAGGACCCAACAAAGACGATCCAGATTGGAGCCCTACTCCGGAGGAGGCCCGTGACCAGCTCCTCGCTTTCTTGCGGGCTAACGCGGATGTCTTCGCCTGATCAACGTTCGATATGCCCGGCATTCGGAAGCAGTGATTACCCACCGGCTCAACATCAAGCCGGAGTGCCGACCCATTAGGCAAAAGAAGAGGAGCTTCTCTCCTGACAGGCAAAAGGCCATGGATGAGGAGGTGCAAAAGCTATTGGCAGCCGGTCACATCCGTGAGGTACACTACCCCGACTGGCTGGCGAATGTCGTGATGGTTCGCAAGGCCAGTGGGAGCTGGAGGATGTGCGTGGACTTCACCGATCTCAACAAGGCATGCCCCAAGGACAGCTTCCCACTGCCCCGGATCGACCAGCTGGTAGACGCCACGTCTGGGCACGAAACTCTTAGCTTCATGGACGCATTTTCGGGGTACAACCTAATCAGGATGAATCTAGCTGATGAAGAAGCCACCTCCTTTGTTACTGAAAAAGGGATTTACTGCTACAAGGTGATGCCGTTTGGGTTGAAGAATGCCGGAGCCACTTATCAAAGGTTGATGAATAAGGTATTTGAGGACCAGATCGGGTGTGACATGGAGGCGTACATGGACGATATGCTGACCAAGAGCACCAGTGCTGCTGACCACGTCGCCAATCTCGCAAAGACCTTCAACAACCTGCGCCGGTACCGGATGAAGATGAATCCCCGCAAGTGTGCCTTTGGGGTGGCGGCAGGCAAGTTTCTGGGCTTTATGGTGACCCAACGGGGGATCAAAGCTAATCCCGACAAGATCCAGGCTATCTTGGATATGAGGCCCCCAGCTAATAAGAAGGAGGTGCAACACTAACTGGGAGGGTGGAGGCCTTAAGTCGCTTCATGTCAAGATCGGTAGAAAGGTGCCTGCCCTTCTTTAAGGCACTGCGCAAGGTCAATAGCTTCGAGTGGACAAAGGAGTGTCATGATGCCTTCGAAGAGTTGAAGCATTTTCTATCCACATCCCCGCTGTTGTCCAAGCCAAGGGGCGGAGAAGAGCTCTTTTTATACCTTGCGGCCTCCCTAGAGGCCGTCAGTTCTGTGCTCATGCGCATGGATGCCGACGGAGTACAGAGGCCGGTCTACTACATCAGCAAGGTACTTCATGAGCTGAGACCATATATTCTAGAACCGAGAAGATCATTTTTCCCTGGTGGTCTCTGCCCAATGCTTTCGACCATACTTCCAGGCTCATCCCATCATGGTGCTCATGGACCAACCTCTTCGACCATCTTATCCCATCCTGACACCTCCGGTCGGTTAGCCAAGTGGGCCATCAAGCTGAGCGATTTTGACCTATCTATTCGACCAAGGTCCGCCATGAAGTCTCAGGTGTTTTTGATTTCTTGGTCGAATGTTCTTGGACCGAGAAATGTTCGGAGGAATCACGTCTGGAGGAGCGCATGAACCCCCCCTCAGCCGAGGAGGCAGAAAAGGAAGACTGGATCTTGCATGTGGATGGAGCGGCAAATTCCCAGGGATGCGGGGCCGGGCTCATCCTTGCGAGCCCCGAGGGGGAGGTGGTAGAGTATGCCCTTCAGTTTCAGTTCTCGGCCACTAACAACCAGGCGGACTATGAAGCCCTATTGGCGGGAATGAGGCTGGCCGAGGAGCTCGGTGCAGGGCGTCTGAGGGTCTTCATCGACTCCCAGCTTATTTTTGGGTAGATGACTGGGGAATACGAAGCCAGAGACCCGGCCATGTCCCGTTACTTGAGTAAAGTGCAGTCCCAAGCTTCTCGGTTCTCTTACTTCCGCGTCAGCTATATTCCCCGAGCGAAAATGCTAGGGCCAATGCGCTGTCCCGTTTGGCCACCTCAACCGACGGGACCCTGGGAAGAACGTATGTGGAGCACTTGCAGACCCCAAGCATTGAAGTTGCGAAAGAAGTGCTGCCAGTTGAGCCAGGACTCACGATATTTGACTGACGACACTCTCCCAGAAGACCCCGCTGAGGCCAGGCTACTCAGACGTGGGCCCCGAAGTTTCTGATGATGGACGGGAAGCTTTATCGAAGATCATTTTCTTACCCGGTCCTTAAGTGCATCGGACCAGTCGAAGCAGACTACGTCTTGTGGGAAATCCATGAGGGCATCTGCGGGAGTCACCTGGGGGGCAGAGCCCTAGCTTACAAGGCCTTACGACAGGGGTACTATGGCTGACCATGAGGGAAGACACGCCGAGCTTGTTAAGAAGTGTGATAGCTGCCAACGCCATGCCAACATTCAGCGACAGCCGACGTCTCAACTGACCCCCCTAGCGGCACCATGGCCCTTCACCCAGTGGGGTATGGACATCTTGTGACCATTCCCCCCAGCCTCCGGACACGCAAGTTCCTTTAGTGGCCGTCGATCACTTCACTAAGTGGATTGAGGCCGAAGCTCTTGCTAAGATCACTGAGAACAAGGTAAGATCCTTCTTTTGGAAGTCTATCATATGCCGGTTTGGACTACCATACACTCTGGTCACCGAAATGGCCGGCAGTTTGACAACGCGCCCTTCCGGGGATTCTGCTCTGAACTGGGCATCCTGTTGGGAGAGTTAATCCCCGAGGCATGCATATTTTAAAATTTGATAACAATTATCAATGCAGAAATTTAAAGATTACATATTAATCTTTCTAACATGCATCAAGATCATATCTTTGCCTTATATTATAAGATCGTTTGATCTAAGTATTGCATATAAATTAAATAATTAAGATCATATCTTAATCTTCAAGATGAGAAGTCATACTACTCATCTTGAAGCCTGCCTTAATATCTAAGGATCAAATCACTCACCTTAAGAACAGTAGGTAAATCCTTTGTGCTCTGCAGCCGTTCAATCGTCCGACCTCTAGTATTGTCCATGCGAAGCCCCCGAATGATCGGATTCCCGGGAGTGCTAGCTCGCGGAAAAATAATTTTGCTGATCTTGAATTCTTCCACTTGAATCTTCCTCCAAGATCCACCAAGCTTTTGCTAACACTAAAATCACACAGAATTTTCTGTTCTAACTCTTAGAATTGTAACACTTGGTTCTAACTGTTTAGAATTTTTGATCTCTTTTGATCTTGTGTTGTGTTATCTGGTGAGGGATGTTCTCTATTTATAGTTTCATATTAGCCAGCCTATTGAATTCTAACATTTAGAATTCCGTTGTTTTTGTGAAAACCAAAGAGACATATTAAATTCACACACTTATCAATGCATGAAGAGTTGTGTGGAGTGCTCTTCCAAAGAGGCACATTAATTCACATGCTTGTCAATGCGGAGAGTTGTGTGGAGTGCTCTTCCAAAGAGGCACATTAATTCACACACTTGTCAATGCACGGAGAGTTGTGTGGAGTGCTCTTCCAAAGAGGCACATTAATTCATACACTTGTCAATGCACGGAGAGTTGTGTGGAGTGCTCTTCCAAAGAGGCACCTTTTAGCAAAATTTATTTTTCTTGAACTTGGGAATCATTGAAGAAGACTAAAAGTTATAAATTAAATTCTACATTAGAATTTAATTTCTCATGAGATGAGATTTTAGTTATTCATCATGCGAGAAAACCTTTTTCACACATGGGGTTTGGATTTTTGGTTTTAAGCTAATTTGAATTTATTGGATTAAACCAATATAGATCATGGTCCTAGCCCAAATCAAATTTGGCTAATCCTGAATCTATTTAAATCCAAATCAAATCTAATTTCAAATCAATATTTGAAATTGATTAGTCCTTCTAGTAGACTTAAACCAAATTGAATCTTATTCACTTGTACTTAATCCAATTGAGATAATTCAATCAATCAAATTGATTAATTAAATCATATACGATTCTCAATCGTTGATCAGCAAATAGATCTCCTAGGAAACTTCTATGCGTGTGACTCTCTAGGTTCGAACCTAAGCCGGTAGCATAGAAATAATTTTCTATACTAATCGATGTGCCCATCTAGCAATGGAACCTGACGTCCGGATATGTCGAAGAGTTGCCGAGCAAACTCCAAGAACCCTAAGAAACAGTTACCGTATAATTCATCCTCTTGACCACAAATGCTAAGGATGGCTTAAGAGCCTGTCAACTCTAAACAGCAAATCCATAAAGTGATTTCAATTTTAGTGATCATGTGACTTTCACATGAAGTGCCTTGGCCAAGGTCTTGCTAAATTGAAACACAAGCATTTCTCCTTTTAACGGGATAGGTCAAATTCCATCTTGATCCACAACTGACTACCACAAGTACTTGAATGCACCCAGTAACCTTTCGTAGCTGGATTAGAAATCCAGTGGTCCGACACCTAAGTACAATGAGTTTCTTGTAAGCCACTGGTTGTGATCTTCAGGTCTGAAGGATACTTATACCCTATATATTCTCGGATTAACTCTTGACAGTAGAGTATCCAAAAATGAGTCACGTTCGGTGAAATGTACTCCTACACTTTTACCTGTATGTCATACCAGTGTCTCTACACTCCTTGGTTAAGAGGACAACCAACAAATATGATATACAACGTCCTATAATTGATAGTATTATGGCCCTGTCATAGTATATCATTTGGTTGCGAACTCTTTTAAGGACCTTCAAAGATAAATCCTCCTTTATCGTGAAGGAAGATCCTGAGGGCTTCATTACTATTAGGAGTTTTAAGAAGATGTCTTGTAATGAATAAACTGCCAAATAATTTTTAATATATATCAATTTATATACAATTTACATCAACACAATCATCAAACGATTGGCTTTAGGATACAATTCCCAACATATCCATCATAGATTCACTTCCGTCGGGCACCCTCAAACCAACGGAGTGGCCGAGGTAACTAATCGCATCATTCTCTAAGGACTAAGAACCCGACTGAATGATTGCAAAGGACGGTGGGTGGAGGAACTCCATAATGTACTATGGGCCTATCACACAACGCCACGAGCCCCCACCGGGGAGACCCCGTTCAGCCTGGTCTTTGGGTCCAAAGCTATCATCCAGTGGAGATAGGCTCCCCGAGCCCTCGAGTGGAGTCGTATAGTGAGGAAGACAACCCGGACTGGCTACGAGCCAACCTCGACCTGGTGGAGGAGGTGCGAGACCGAGCGCGACTTCGGATGGTGGTCTGCCGACAACGAGCTGCCAAATATTATAACGCCCACGTGCGCCACAAGACCTTTTTGTCGGGAGACCTGATCCTTCGGCGAGCTGAAGTCTGAAGCCGATGGAGGGAGGCAAGCTAGCTCCGAATTAGGAGGGGCCCTACCGGATCACCGAAGCACTTCGCCACGGAGCATACAAGATTGAAGAGCTGGATGGGAAGTCGCTCCCCGGACGTGGAACACTGACAACCTCCGTCGGTACTATTAGTAATACATTTCCTTCTTACATTGAATACCATACTTGTATCCTTTTGGGTTTTCACCCCTCATTTCACATCAATGAACTTGAGTTCTAGCATCTCAGTTTTTCGACAAAAAGCCCTAGGCCAGCCAGGCACAAAGCCCAGTGTACCACTGGCAGAGCGATGTACCATCGGCTCTCAACAACTAAAGCCCGACCCCGGTCGGCATAAAAAGCCCTGGGCCAGCCAGGCACAAAGCCTAGTGTACCACTGGCAGAGTGATGTACCATCGGCTCTCAACAACTAAAGCCCGACCCCGATCGGCACAAAAAGCCCTGGGCCAACCAGACACAAAGCCCAGTGTACCACTAGCAGAGCGATGTACCATCGGCTCTCAACAACTAAAGCCCGACCCCGGTCGGTACAAAAAGCCCTGGGCTAGCCAGATACAAAGCCCAGTGTACCACTGGCAGAGCGATGTACCATCGGCTCTCAACAACTAAAGCCCGACCCCGGTTGGCACAAAAAGCCCTGGGCTAGCCAGGCACAAAGCCCAGTGTACCACTGGCAGAGCGATGTATCATGGCTCTCAACAACTAAAGCCCGACCCCGGTTGGCACAAAAAGCCCTGGGCCAGCCAAGCACAAAGCCCAGTGTACCACTGGCAGAGCGATGTACCATTGGCTCTCAACAACTCCAAGTCGGCACAAAAAGCCCGACCCTGGTCGGCACAAAAAGCCCTGGGCCAGCCAGCACAAAGCCCAGTATACCACTGGCAGAGTGATGTACCATCGGCTCTCAACAACTAAAGCCCAACCCCGGTCAGCACAAAAAGCCCTCGGCCATCCAGGCACAAAGCTCGGTGTACCACTGGCAGAGCAATGTACTATCGGCTCTTAACAACTAAATCCCGATCCCGGTCGACATAAAAAGCCCTGGGTCAGCCAGGCATAAAGCCCAGTGTACCACTGGCAGAACGATGTACCATTGGCTCTCAACAACTAAAGCCCGACCCCGGTCGGCACAAAAAGCCCTGGGCCAGCCAGGCACAAAGCCCAGTGTACCACTAGCAGAGCGATGTACCATCCGCTCTCAACAACTAAAGCCCGACCTCGGTCGGCACAAAAAGCCCTGGGCCATCCAGGCACAAAGCCCAGTGTACCACTGGCAGAGCGATGTACCATCGGCTCTCAACAACTAAAGCCTAACCCCGGTCGGCAAAAAAGCCCTGGGCCAGCCAAGCACAAAGCCCAGTGTACCACTGGCAGAGCGATGTACCATCGGCTCTCAACAACTAAAGCCCGACCCCGATCGGCACAAAAAGCCCTATGCCAGCTAGGCACAAAGCTCAGTGTACCACTGGCAGAGCGATGTACCATCGGCTCTCAACAACTAAAGCCCGACCCCGGTCGACACAAAAAGCCCTGAGTCAGCCAGGCACAAAGCCAAGTGTACCACTGGCAGAGCGATGTACCATCGGCTCTCAACAACTAAAGCCCGATCCCGGTCGGCACAAAAAGCCCTGGGCCAGCCAGGCACCGAGCCCAGTGTACCATTGGCAAATCGGCGTGCAAGCAACTCCTGGAAGCTCGAGTCTATCTTAGCCATCTGAGTCCGATACTCCATTGGTCACCAGGAGTCTGTGTTCCTTGACCCTAGCACAATCATCAAATGATTGGCTTTAGGATACAATTCCCAACAAACTCCCACTTAGCCTAAAGCCACTCATTACAGTATCTAATACCCATCTTCAATTTATAGTCATCAAACTCCTTGATGCTGAGTGCTTTAGTAAATGGGTCACCTAGGTTTTCCTTTCCATCAATCTTCTGAAGATTTATGTCACCTCGGTCTACAATCTCTTGTATAAGATGAAACCGACGCAGTATGTGCTTGGTGCGCTGATGTGCTCGTGGTTCCTTTGCTTGAGCTATGGCACCAGTACTGTCACTATACAACAGGACTGGTCCATCTATGGAAGGTGCCACTCCAAGCTCGGAGATAAACTTTCGCAGCCACATAGCTTCTTTCACAGCATCTGATGCAGCGATGTACTCTGCCTTGCACACCGAATCTGCCACTGTATGTTGCTTGAAACTTTTCCAGCAAACATTTCCACCATTTAGGATAAACACAAAACTCGATACACTTTTGCTATCATCATGATCTGATTGGAAACTGGAATCAGTATATCCAACAAGTTTCAAATCAGACTCTCCATAGACTAACCACTGGTCCTTAGTATTCTCAATACTTAAGGATTGTCTTAACAACTTGCCAGTGTTTTTCTCCTAGATCAGATTGGTATCTACTCACTACTCCTAGTGAGTATGCCACATCTAGTCTTGTACATGTCATGGTGTACATAATCGATCCTACTGCTGAAGCATATGGAATTTGACTCATACGTTCTCTTTCATTAGGAGTTGTCGGACAATCCTTCTTAGAAAGATGAATTCCATGGCCTATCGGAAGATAGCCTTTCTTGGAATTCTCCATGCTAAACCTCTTTAGCACTGTGTCAATGTACATAGATTGGGATAAACCAAGCATCCTCTTAGATCTATCTCTATAGATCTTCATCCCGAGGATGTATGATGCTTCTCCCAGATCTTTCATGGAGAATTATGATAACCATGTCTTTATTCCTTGTAATGCAGGGACATCATTCCCGATTAAGAGAATGTCATCCACATATAATACAAGAAATACAATAACAGAACCGTTAGTCCATTTATAAATGCAAGGTTCTTCTTTATTCTTAATAAAGCCAAAAGATTTGATAACTTTATCAAATCGTATATTCCAACTCCTAGATGCTTGCTTAAGTCCATAAATAGACTTCTGTAGCCTGCACACTTTAGACTTGTCTTTAGATATAAAACCTTCAGGCTGTATCATATACACCTGTTCTTCTAAATCACCATTTAGAAAAGCGATTTTAACATCCATTTGCCAAATCTCATAATCTAAGTGTGCTGCTATAGCTAGCATAATTCGAATGGATTTCAGCATTGCCACAGGAGAAAATGTTTCATCATAGTCAATACCATAACGTTGATGATACCCCTTGGCAACCAGATATGCTTTATAGGTCTCAACCTTTCCGTCTGCGCCTCTTTCCTCTTGAAAACCCATTTACACCCTATGGGTTTTATCCCTTCGGGTGGGTCAACTAATGTCCATACATTATTGTCCTTCATGGAATCAAGTTCGGATTTCATGGCATCAAGCCATTTATTAGAGTCAGTCCTTTGCATAGCATCTATATAGGTGATCGGATCCTCATTGTTCTCATCGAGTTCAACAGGATCATCGTTCTGGACCAAGAAACCTAAGTATCTGTCCGGTTGATGTGGTACTCTACCAGATCGCCTTAATGGTGCATCTAAAATGGATTTTGAGTTTGATCTAATCAACTCAGATTCTAAGGGTTCACTGGTTTGTGTTGTTCCTTCTACTTGATGAACTTCCTCAAGTTCAACATTAGAGCTATTTGTTCCTTCACTAAGGAACTCCTTTTCAAGAAAACTGCTATATTACTAATGAACAACTTTTGTTCTTCAGTATTGTAGAAGTAATATCCTTTGGTTTCTTTCGGATAGCCGATGAAAAAATATTTGTCAGATTTGGGTTCAAGTTTGTCTGATTTTGCATGTTTCACATAAGCTGGACACCCCCAGACTCTCTAGGTGATTACCGGTTTATGTCCATACCACATCTCATGTGGAGTTTTGAAACAGACTTACTTGGAATCTTATTGAGAATATGACAAGCTGATTCTAATATCCCCAAAAGGATTGGCAAGCTTGCAAAACCCATCATGGACCAAACCATGTCTAACAGAGTTTGATTCCTCCTTTCTGACACACCATTATGTTGTGGTGTTCCTGGAGGAGTCCATTGGGGAGAGAATCCCATTCTCCCTTAAATATGTCACAAAGTCATTGGAAAGGTATTCGCCTCCTTGATCTGATCGAAGGATCTTAATACATTTTTCTGTTTGTTTTTCTACTTCTTTATGATATTGTTTGAACATTTCAAACGATTCAGATTTATGTCGCATAAGATAGACATAACCGAACCTAGAAAGGTCGTCTGTAAAAGTAATGAAGTAGTAATATCCACCTTTGGCACAAGTGCTCATTGGTCATACATCAGTATGTACTAGACTTGATAGCTCTTTAGCTCTTTCACCTTTTTCAGTAAAAGATGACTGGTCATTTTACCAAGAAGACAGGATTCACAGGCAGTTAATGATTCATAATCATCAACTCGAAGGATGCCCTCTTGAGTTAACATGTTTATCTATTCTTATTGATATGACCCAGCCGATGGTGCCAAAGATAAATGTTTGTGACATCAGTTGTTCTAGGGCGCTTACTTGATTTGTACACTACATTCATAAGATGTGATAATATATAATGCCATTAGATAAATGCCCAGTCATTACAGTGACTCCATTCATAATGATATTCAAAGTAACATCCTTTATTGAAATTTCATAATGACTTTTGGCCAGAAGGCCTACAGAAATTACGTTCAACAAGAATGTTGGGCAAAAATGACAATCATTAGTATAATGACATTTCTATTGAAAACTATTTCAAGAACTCCTAATGCCAGAACTAGAAACTAATCTTTCATCGCCAACATTAAGGAATCTTTCATTGTCCTCAAATCTTTTAGTGACCTGTAGTCCCTACAATGAATTACAAATGTTAAAAGGACTCCCGGTATCTAATACCCAGGTCTGATTATCATATACAGAAAAATTACAAGGTGTTATCATATAAATACCTTGTTGAGCAACATCTTGCCCCTTTTTCCTCTTCGGCCTGTTTGGATCAAGTGTGGCAATGTAAAGAGGACAGTTCCTCTTCCAGTGCCCTTGCATCTTGCAATGAAAGCATTCAGCTTGACTTTTATCAACTTTCTTCTTCTGCATCTGACCCCTTATAGATGTCCTAGCATGTTGCACCTTTTTCTTATTCTTTTCTTCTTCCCTTTCCCAAAGGGCTGACGCCCTACCTTAGATCCTTCAACCACATTAACCAAACCCTTAGAGAGCTGGTTATCCTTCTCAAAGTTCTGTAACAATCCCAACAAACCGTGGTAGTTGACTGCAGGCTTTGTCATTCGAAAATGACTAAGAAAGGTCGGAAGGATGGAGGCAAGGAATTCAGGATCGCATCTTTCCTAACTGCTCATGTAGGGGAAAGCCGAGCTTGCTTAGAAGTTCTATCTTCTCGATCATGTACAATACATGATCAGTGACAGGAGATCCATCCCTCATTCGAGCATTAAAATAGCACACTAGTCTGTGCCTTTCAACGTCATCAGGTGTGCCGAAAGATTCATTCAACGCTTGAATGATTTCTTCTGGCTGTGCATTCTCGAACCGGTGACCAAATTTATCGTTCATTGCTGCTAGCATGATGCAATGTACGCTAGTTCTATCATTGAGCCACTTTTGATAAGTGTCTTCTCAGAACTTTGTGTGTTTGCATCAGGTATCTTTGGTGCAGGATTTAAGAATATATAGAATCCTCTCATGCTCAAGGATGATCTTAAGTTTCTAAACCAGCTATTGAAAATTTGAACCATTCAACTTGTCACTATCCAATAGGGACCTTAATTATAAATTAGTGGCCATTTTCTGCATAAGAAAAAACTAAAGTTTATTAGTATTAAATTGATTCAGTCTAAAGATTTGGACTTTAGTCTAAAGATTCTCTCACTAATTTGTTTAAATTGGCAGCCTCTATACCCCAATTCGAAGAATTATTCTTAATTCTTTAGCGGGCACTAAGATCTACATAGACTACATACAGGTCCAAGTAAAGCTTGGCCCCCATATGCATCTAAGAGTAGGTTCAAAACCAATTATTTCCAAAATAATTCTTAGTGTTCAGTTTTGCCCCATGTACCTCTTCAGCAGGCATGGAGTGCCTCCACTAAAAGTTCGGTTAGGTCCAACATTAAATGATAAATCAGTGTAACCTATCAATAGACAAACAGCCCGAGTGAAGCTCGGCTCACCTGACTGTCTATTTAATAGTTACGCTGACTTATCATATAATGAATGATAATTCTGATGGTTGACAAGCACCAGACATGGAGTGCCTCCAATGATTATCAAGACATCGGACTCATTATCACCCACCTAATGGGAGGCTATGATCTAGTTATATATAAACTATTTCATTTTAAGGACCTAATAATTTTAGAGTGTTGGCCCAGATGATAACCCAAGAGGAGGGGGGGGGGGGGGTGAATTGGGTTCTTTAAAAATTTAAACCTTTTGAAATTTTTGCTTAGT
The DNA here is from genome assembly GCA_900491605.1 of Calamus simplicifolius. Taxonomy (NCBI): domain Eukaryota; kingdom Viridiplantae; phylum Streptophyta; class Magnoliopsida; order Arecales; family Arecaceae; genus Calamus; species Calamus simplicifolius. The sequence continues at coordinate 126,523 of UESW01004805.1, forward strand.
GTGAGTGAAAGTGATGCAGATGCAAAACAAATACAATCAATTAGATAGAGATAGAGATAAAAGAGACACGACAAACACAAAGATTTTATAGTGGTTCGATGTATCCAACCTACGTCCACTCCCAAGATTCACTGGGTCCGCACTATAATCTTCTTTGATTACAGCCGAGTTGTTTTACAAGCTCACAACTCAAACTTGTATTTTCCCGGATCACAACGAACCCAGCCAGTTTTTCGGGGTCACCAGCACAAAACCCTAACACAAAGCTATACCAAATTGTACCGAGGTAAGACTACCTCCACTAGTNATAATTTTATAACTTTTATCCATCTTTTCAACTATATATATATATATATATATATATCTGTGTGTGTGTGTGTGTGTGTGTGTGTATACACATGCGCACCGACTCTATTAGACGAATCCTCTTCACACTTAAACCATTTTATGAACGACAGCAGCATGGCTTTAAAAGCCGGATTTGATTAATCGATCCACCTCCATAAAATTTTAATGATAACTTGACATAGTTCGACCGTCCATCCTACCTTCTCTACATTCTTGACAGTCCATTTTTTTTTATCTTAACAACATCTTTCAGTGATATATTTCAGTCCTCTTCCCTCGTTACTTTAAAAAAAATGAGCCATCGGTTCAAATACAACGTACTATCTGATATGGATAATGTGCAAATAATTAAACTAAATAAATAAAAGGCAGCTTGGGCGGCCCCCAGCAGCCTGGGCGGCCCCCAGTCCTGGGCGGCCCCCAGTCTTGGGCGGCCTCCAAAGTCTAGGCGGCCCCTAGAACTTGGACGGCCCCCAGTCCTGGGCGGCCCCCAGTCCTGGGCGGCCCCCAGTCTGGGCGGCCTCCAAAGTCTAGGCGGCCTCCGAGTCTAGGCGGCCCCTAGATCTTGGGCGGCCCCCAGTCCTGGGCGGCCCCCAGTCCTGGGCGGCCCCCTGGGCGGCCCCAGTCCTGGGCGGCCCCCAGTCCTGGGCGGCCCCCAGTCCTGGGCGGCCCCCAGTCTTGGGCGGCCTCCAAAGTCTAGGCGGCCTCCGAGTCTAGGCGGCCCCTAGATCTGGGCGGCCCCCAGTCCTGGGCGGCCCCCAGTCTTGGGCGGCCTCCAAAGTCTAGGCGGCCTCCGAGTCTAGGCGGCCCCTAGAACTTCTAGGCGGCCCCTAGAACTTGGACGGCCCCCAGCCTGGGCGGCCCCCAGTCCTGGGCGGCCTCCAAAGTCTGGGCGGCCTCCGAGTCTAGGCGGCCCCTCTCCCAGTCCTAGGCGGCCCCTAGAACTTGGACGGCCCCCAGCCCTGGGCGGCCCCCAGTCCTGGGCGGCCTCCAAAGTCTGGGCGGCCTCCGAGTCTAGGCGGCCCCTAGAACTTGGACGGCCCCCAGTCCTGGGCGGCCCCCAGTCTCGGGTGGCCCCCTATTCTGGGCGACCCCCTAGAGCTTGGGCGGCCTCCAAAGGTCTAGGCAGCACCCAGCCTCGGGCGATCCCTCGGTTTAAGAATAAATCCCCACGTCAGAACCATTAAATAAGATGAGCCGTCATATTCGGAACAGAAATCGAGAGATGCTAAAAACATCATGCCTTAAATGGTTCACATAAGACAAATACCCAAAAGGGGACACTGAACCTCTATTTTGGAGCCAGATCCCTTTTCCCTCACTCTGACGTCTCCACTACCTCTGACATTCCTTTGGGATTATCAAGATCATCATGAAAAAGGATTCCTTCATGAGCAAGTTTCTTAATATCCTTATTAAGCATTATCACTGAATGACCACGTAATGTAAGATGAACACTTATCCTACACGTGGACATCCAGGATAATGAGAAATAAAAAAAGATAAATAATAATAAAAGGAGGATAAAAAGGGGAGAGGAAGGAGGGGGGGGGGACTTCTTCCTTCAAAAAGAGAGAGAGAGATCTGAAAAAGAAACCCTAAACAAATAATCTGGTGATCCAGCATCAACAGATTGGCGCGCCAGGTAGGGGGAGGCTTATCGTCGGAGCAGTGAGATACGCCTGTTCTACGATTCCACAAAGATGAGTTCCAGATCTCTGGAAGAAGATCCTACTGATTGGTCTGGGGGGCATCCTTCGCCGCCCAATGATGATCTCGCACCTCTTGGCCCTTCTCGGCCGGTGAAGTCGACCCCTCCGGCTTCTTCCTCACCACTACCGACTCCGGCTGTTCCCCAAGACCAATTGCAAATCCTCACTCAGCAGGTCCAGACTCTCGTGGGGATGGTTCAGCGGTTGCAAGAACGACACTCTCAAGGGATTCCACAACGGCTCGAGCGGCCTCTATCGCCTAGGTCGGCTACTCCTGTTAGCCGACAGTCAGCTCGGGGGAGATCTCCTCCGACGAGGCCTCTCCGTTCTTATTCTCCAGGAAGGCGGCGGTCCCAGAGTCTCCGAGACGGTTCCCGCTCCTTATCCCATTCCCCCGACGGTCTGTCTACCGGTCGGCGACGGGGAAAGGAACCTTATGCGGGGCATCGTCGACGGCGCCATCGAACTCCTTCCAGTTCTCCTGAACCGGCTGAAGGAGGCGTGACCGACAGAATGGAAAGGCGCCTTGAAGAGCAAGACCGTCGGCTGGAAGAACTCAGTCAAAGAATCAATAACCAGCCAGGATCAGATTATGATGCCCGCCCTCCTCTTTCTCGGCGTATCATGGGAGAACCCATTCCAAGGAGGTTTCGATTTCCTCAGCTTGATCCCTATGACGGCACCACTGATCCCCTAGATCATTTGGAAAGCTATAAAGCTATCATGCAGGTCCAGGGGGCAACAGACGCCCTCTTATGCATTGCCTTCCCGGCCACCCTCCGCAAGGCGGCTCGTGTCTGGTATTCTCGTCTGCCCTCACGAAGTATCGACTCTTTTCGGCAGTTAGAGAGGTCTTTTCTGGCTCACTTCGACGCCTGTCGAAAAATTCCTCGGGTGGCAGACAGCCTATTCTCAGTGCAACAGCAGGAAGGAGAATCCTTGAAGGATTTTGTAACTCGCTTCAAGGTGGCGGCCCTGGAGGTTTATCATCTTGAGGACGCTGTGGCCACTCTAGCCTTAAAGCGGGGGCTCCGACCCTCCCGTTTTACTTACTCTCTTGATAAAAAGCCTCCTTCTTCTTACGCCGATCTCCTGAGCCGCGCGCAGAAGTACATCCGCGCCGACGAAGCTGATTCATCCAGGAGAGGTGTGCAGGGGAGGGCTAGCAAAAGACCCGCTCGCCCGGAATTGGTCGGACCTCCCCTCAAGAAGCCTGAGCTCTTGCATCGACCGACCGATCGCCGCAAGAATCAAGCTCCCAGGGAGGACCATCTTACACCCCTCTTGGCACCTCGAAGTCATATCCTTATGGAGATTGAAAACGAACCTTATTTGCGGCGTCCGCCCCCGTTGAAGAAGGGCACTGCCCGTGATAGAAGTCGCTACTGCCGTTTCCATAGGGATTATGGCCACGATACTGAAGAATGTCGGAATTTAAAGCAGGCCATCGAAGAGCTGATTCAAAGGGGCTATCTGGGGCAATATGTGCAGAAAAAGGAAGTTCCCCCGGTGCCGGCTCTGATGGGACCTCCTCCTGCTCAAGCCAGCATCGACAACACCCCAACAGAAAAGATGGTGGGCATGATTTCTCGTGGAAAGGCTTCATCTTCCAAGAGACCAAGAGGAACAGAAGTGTTAAATGATGTAACCCTTCCTGAGGGAAGTGTAGCGGGGGGTAGTACTGTAAAGGATGATAGTGTTGTTGTCTCAATGACGATCGCTAGGCATCCTGTAAAAAGAATCTTAATAGACAGCGGGAGCTCCGCTAATGTGCTTACCTATGACGCATTTCTTCGGATGAGTCTATCTCTGGATTCTCTTCGGCCCGTAGCCATCCCTCTGGTTGGTTTTACTGGAGACTCCATCCGGGTGGAGGGCGAGATTACTCTGCCAGCTACGGCGGGTTCGCCACCGTGTCAAAGCACGGTTATGATGGATTTTCTGGTGGTTCAGGTTCCTTTGGCTTACAACGCCATTCTTGGTCGTCCCGGCTTGAACACATTAGATGCAATTATATCTACCAAGCGCTTGTTAGTGCAGTTCCCTACCGAGCATGGGGTCGGAGTGATGCGTGGAGAGGTGGACTCGGTCAGACCTTGCTATCATTTAGCCCCTAGTCCCCAGATTGCTGATGTTCCTTCGGTGACCGAGTCGTTCGACCCCAGGGAAGCTGAGCGGAGAGGAGAGCCAGCGGAACTTCTGATATCTTACCCACTGGAGGTGACCCCACTAAAGTCGTGCAGATCGGCGAGCTCCTTCCCCTTGAGGTCCGGGACCAGCTCCTGGCTTTCTTATCAATGAATGCGGATGTCTTTGCTTGGAAAATAACGGATATGGTCGGAATTCCTCCAGAGGTAATTACTCATCAACTTAATATTAATCCAAGCTGCCGCCCTATCCGCCAGAAGAAGAGGAGTTTTGCTCCTGAGCGGCATAAGGTCATTGATGCGGAGGTTGACAAGTTGCTTATGGCCGGTCATATCCGAGAAGCACGATATCCTGATTGGCTAGCCAATGTTGTTATGGTTCGGAAAGCCAGCGGAGGATGGAGAATATGCATCGACTACACAGATTTGAACAAAGCCTGTCCTAAGGACAGTTTTCCACTGCCCCGCATCGACCAGTTAGTAGATTCGACTTCTGGTCATGAACTCCTTAGTTTCATGGATGCTTTCTCAGGGTATAACCAGATAAAGTTGGACCCCGCAGATGAAGAGCATACTTCTTTTATCACTGAGAAGGGTATTTATTGTTATAAAGTAATGCCCTTCGGATTGAAGAACGCGGGAGCTACATATCAGAGGCTGATGAACAAGGTGTTTAAAAGCCAACTCGGTCGGAATATGGAAGTGTATGTAGATGACATGTTGACAAAAAGCACATATGCCACCGACCATGTCACTGACCTGCAGGAAACTTTCCACAACCTCCGGCTCCATAGAATAAAGCTCAACCCCCGCAAGTGTGCATTTGGAGTTACAGCAGGGAAATTCTTGGGTTTCTTGGTCACCCGGCGTGGGATTGAAGCAAACCCAGAGAAAATTCAAGCCATCCTCAGTATGAGACAACCTATGTGTAAGAAGGAGGTGCAACAACTCACCGGGAGGATAGCAGCGTTAAGCCGATTCCTGTCCAGATCAGCTGAGAGATGTTTGCCCTTCTTTAAAATCCTGCGTAAAGCAGATGGCTTTGAATGGACGGATGAATGCCAGCAAGCTTTCGAAGAACTCAAGGAGTTCTTAGCTACACCACCCCTACTATCTAAGCCGGAGGAGGGAGAGAAACTTTTCCTTTACTTGGCGGCTTCTTCGGAAGCCGTTAGTTCTGTTTTGGTGCGTGTCGGCGACCATGCCGTTCAACGACCTGTATATTATACCAGTAAAGTACTTCATGGTCCGGAGGAGAGGTATTCTAAAGCAGAGAAAGTGATCTTCGCTCTATTCGTTTCTGCCCGGCGACTCAGGCCTTATTTCCAAGCTCATCCTATAGTCGTCCTCACTGATCAACCTCTCAGAGCTATTTGTCGCGGCCCGACACTTCTGGCCGGCTAGCCAAGTGGGCCATCAAACTGGGAGAGTTCGACTTATCATTTCAACCCAGGGCATCTTTGAAATCTCAGGTTTTGGCTGATTTCTTAGTAGAATGCACCTGGTCTGAACAGCCTCAAGAGAACTTCCCCGAATTTTGTCGGATAATGAGGTGATGGATCATGAAGCCTGGGTCCTCCATGTTGATGGGGCCTCTAACTCACAAGGCAGCGGAGCTGGACTCATTCTCGCTAGCCCGGAGGGCACGATAGTAGAATATGCTCTTCGATTTCTCTTTGAGGCCACCAATAATCAAGCTGAGTATGAGGCTTTGCTGACCGGAATCAAGCTAGCGCATGGAATGGGAATCAGAAGTCTTCGAGTCTTCACCGACTCACAGCTCATTTCCGCCCAAGTATCAGGAGAGTATGAGGCCCGTGACCCTATCATGTTTCAATATCTGAATAAAGTTAGATCATTGATTCCCTTATTGGATCACTTTGTTATTAATTATATACCCAGAGGCGAAAATGCTAGGGCCGACATGTTGGCCCGATTAGCTACCTCCATGGATAGTTCTATGGGGAAGACCTATATTGAGTATCTGGAGGCACCTAGCATCGAAGCCACTGAGGAAGTCCTGCCCATTATCCAAAAAGAAACCTGGATGGAACCTTATGTCCGGTATCTAAAAGACGGCGTTCTCCCGGTTGATCTTGAAGAAGCTAAGCTGCTTAAGCGGAGGGCTTCTAAATTTGTGCTATTAGAAGGTCAACTTTATAAAAAATCCTTCTCTCAGCCCCTCCTCAAATGTGTTAGTTCAGTAGATGCTGATTATGTCCTTAGGGAAATTCATGAAGGCATCTGTGGGAATCATTCTGGAGGACGATCTTTAGCACGCAAGGCTCTCCGACAAGGATACTACTGGCTCACCATGCAAGAGGATGCAACAGAATTAGTGAAAAGATGTGATTCATGCCAACGGTATGCCTACATTCAACGGCAACCGTCTTCTCAGCTAAGTTCTCTTTCTTCCCCCTGGCCCTTCGCTCAGTGGGGTATGGATATCCTCGGCCCTTTCCCCCCTGCGACAGGACAGCGCAAATTTCTACTAGTGGCCATTGATTATTTTACTAAATGGGTCGAGGCTGAAGCACTTGCCAAAATTACTGAAGCTAAAGTTAAAACCTTTTTCTGGAAAACCATTATTTGTCGCTATGGCATCCCGCACACTCTTATCACCGACAACGGCCGACAGTTTGATAACAACGCCTTTCGGACTTTCTGTACTGACCTCGGTATCGTGCAACGATTCACCTCCGTCGGCCATCCACAATCTAACGGAGAAGCTGAAGTTACAAATCGCATGATATTACGAGGACTAAGAACTAGATTGGATACATCCAAAGGAAGATGGGTAGAAGAGCTCCCGAGTGTGCTCTGGGCATACCACACAACACCCAGGGTGCCGACAGGAGAGACGCCATTCAACCTGGTTTTGGTTCCGAAGCTGTTATTCCCGTTGAAATTGGCTTGCCAAGTGGCCGAGTAGAAGCATATAATGAAGCAGACAACCTCCCCGGCTTAAGAGCCAGTCTGGACCTCATTGATGAAGCAAGAGATCAGGCCCGAGTTAAGATTGCAGCATACCAACAACAGGTAGCCAGATATTACAACGCTCGCGTTCGCCCGAAGGACTTTCGTCAGAGAGACTTAGTTCTAAGAAGAGCTTCGGTGTCCAAACCAACGGAAGGGGGCAAACTATCCCCGAACTGGGAAGGACCCTATCGGGTGAGAAAGGTTCTTCACCGTGGAGCATACCAGCTAGAAGATCTAGACGGACAACTAATCCCCCGAACATGGAATGCAGACAACCTTCGGCCGTATTACCAGTGATATGATGTATTTGCGTAAACGTTAAATAAGTCTGCACTTTTGAACACATATCTTTGAATAATTACCCAGGCCGGTGTAACTCACCCCTGAGGAGGTTCAAGTCCTCGACTTAAGCGGCCTCGCCACGACAGGCGGCTCGACGGCCCTACGGTCCAAAGGACACCCCCAGGCCGGTGTAACTCACCCCTGAGGAGGTTCAAGTCCTCGACTTAAGCGGCCTCGCCCACGACAGGCGGCTCGACGGCCCTACGGTCCAAAGGACACCCCCAGGCCGGTGTAACTCACCCCTGAGGAGGTTCAAGTCCTCGACTTAAGCGGCCTCGCCCACGACAGGCGGCTCGACGGCCCTACGGTCCAAAGGACACCCCCAGGCCGGTGTAACTCACCCCTGAGGAGGTTCAAGTCCTCGACTTAAGCGGCCTCGCCCACGACAGGCGGCTCGACGGCCCTACGGTCCAAAGGACACCCCCAGGCCGGTGTAACTCACCCCTGAGGAGGTTCAAGTCCTCGACTTAAGCGGCCTCGCCCACGACAGGCGGCTCGACGGCCCTACGGTCCGAAGGACACCCCCAGGCCGGTGTAACTCACCCCTGAGGAGGTTCAAGTCCAAGTATAACTCATTCCTAAGAAAGTGTGAATCCCTGGTTAGGGTAACTTTGAGTTGCGCTTCAAGAATAGTCAAGTACTGGCAGGCCATCTAAATCAAGCAGCACCATTGTCTTGATCAGCAAACGGGAGCCAAAAATAAAGCAAAGGAAATATTGAACTAAACCAGATCGATAAAAGGTAACATTCATTCATTGGAGTTAAACCTTGTCAGTAGACGGATTTTTACAACAAAAGGTCCTTAAATGGAACCGAATTTAAGATAAAAATCAAGATAAAACTCAACACCCTGGATCAGTCTTTGAAGGCTCTTTCCCAGCGTCAGGATTGGCAGCCGGCTCCTCGGCCAGAGGCTTTTCTGCAGCGCGAGTTTCAGCCGCCACTGCCTCACTCACCACATCTTCGACCTCTCTATCGGAAACTTCTTCGTCATCTATGGGTCGAATACGCTCGAGGTCCTTCAAGTTGAATTGTCGGGCCAGTATCCGTTTACATTTCTCAAAGCCTTCCACAAAAGCGTCTAGGGCAGCCTCCTGGAACTCCGCTTCAAAATCTGGGGAGCCCTTATATTCTTTGATAGCATCCCTGGCTCTAGCTTCCGCTATGGCCACCTTTTCCCGAGCGCTGGCCTCAGCCACAGCAATCTTTTCCTGAGCTTCGGTCTCAATTGCAGCCATCTTCTTCTGAGCCTCTATCATTGCTGCTGCGACTCTATCAAGGGCGTTTTTGGTGTCCTTCTCAGCTAAAACCAGCTTTTCCATGGCGTCACGAGCGGTGGCCTCTGCACTATCTGCTCGATTCTCCGTGTGTTCCAGCCTGAGGGAAGTTTCTTTTAACTTTTCTTCTGTTGGCAGCAACCTCGCTCGAACCTCACACAGCTGAGCGTCTAAACTCCGCAGTTCTTGCTCTGCCCTTCCTTTCCAGGTCCGATAATCTTCCTGCATGACCCGAAGGTCATGCAATGCTTTTGATTCTCGGGCCCTAGAATCCACCAATTCTTTATCTAGACTGGCATTCCGGGACTTAGCTTTGTCTAAATCTTCGCGCAGCACGAAGAGACCATTAGCCGTCTGCGAAACGCACTCGGTCAGTATCTAAGTTTGATAACCAAAAAAGAAGCAAAAATCAGACTTTACCTGCAGGGTAGCGGTAAACATAGTATCAAACGCCTCTGCCTGTGTTACCTTCCTCAGCTTATCTTGAAATCTGGGCAAGGCCGCGAGCTTAAGGATTGTCTCTGATAGACAACTCTTGTATCCGATATTCTCGCCAGGTGGTTGGGGAGCCGAGCGCAGGGTCCTTGAAGTACCCGGTGAGGCGGGAGCAGGAACATCAGCTTCCACCGATAACAAAGGATCCGGCAAGTCAGCTTTAGCTGCTCTACGTCCCTTGTAGATTCCCCAACACTCTGCGCAGGAGATGGAATGCTCTCGGCAGGACCTCCTGCAGGGACCCTCGTCGGGGGACTCATTTCCTCTTCACTATCCTCTATCAAGGTCGCCTCAGGGATGACCGCTGGAGGTTGGACCTGACTGTCCGATCCCAGTTGACGGGGTCTTTTAGGTTCGCCCCCCGCTGGCGTATCACGACCACTCCTCTCCCTTTTTCGAAGCTGTGATACCAAGAAATCCCGAGAGAACTTCATTGCTACAAAATGACAAACATAGGGTTAGCTAAAGAGAAAAAAAAAAAAAAAAAGAAAAGGTAAATTCTTTGAAGCTCACCGGGCGCTGCAGCCAGCGACACCGGCACGAATGCAGCCTCCCGGAGATTACCCTCCGATAGTAACTCCCTACTAGGGGGAATAATTGTAGAAATTAAGGTATTAAATAGCTCGCGGTCTTTTTCTTCAATGCTCGCGTTCTGATTTGAGCTGGTATCTGGGGTACCCCAATCCACATCTAACCCCTCCAAGTGCGCATAAAAAAACCTAGACTTCCACCCTTTGATTTTGGAGGGGAGGTTAAGTTTTAGAACCCTTTTAGGTCTTGAAGCAAAGCTCCACCACCCATCCCTAACTGGGTTTCGGATTCTATACAGGGACCTAAACAAAGAGAGTCTAGCAGAGGCTCCATGGAAAGAGCAAAGGACTAAAAACGAAAATATAACTCGGATGGAATTGGGGGTGAGCTGTGCCGGAATAAGGTGATACCGATTTAGCAAATTTATAAAAAAGGGGTGAAACGGCAATCGTAAACCGCTCTTGAAAAACTCTTCGTATAGAGCGACCTTACCCGGTTGCCCTCGACTAACCCTGTCCTCCGGAAGAGGGACAGAAAGCTGAATGTTATCCGGAACCCCAAATTGAGCCCTAACATTTCTAAGGTCCTGTGAGGACATTACTGAAGCAATGTCCGCCGGCCCACCTAGTTTGGAGACAGCCACAGGAGGCTCCACCTCATGACCGGCAGACGAACCAGGAGCCCTAAGGGATTGAGGTGATGACCTAGACACGGGTTGACTGGGGTGAGCAGCGGGTTGGTCCCCGCGGATGATAACCCCTCCCAAGGCCTCTCGACGTGCCCGAAGGATCTCCTCTCGGGAGGGCTCCTTCATGGGACCCTTGCCTTTTCTATCTACGGAAGGGTCCATAAAGAAAAAGGAGGAGGAAAAAGACAACTAACCTGGGCTTGAGGAGGTAAAGACGGAGGAAGACACACAAAATCGAGAGCTAAAGGAAAGGGACGATCTTTTTAACATATATATAAGCCAGACATGACGCCTCGGGCGCCATAAGAATACATGATGACTTGTCCGTATAGCCGGACAGGTGAAAAGACGCCATCCTCTCAGAAACACGCCCCCCCCCCTCTTTTCCCTTTTTCCAAAGTATCACTTATCACATACTGAATTTTCAAAATTCAAATTTTTCCGCCCTTCCTCCTTGCATACGCATGCCACGCATGTATACAAGAAAGATGGGCGAGGGGGCATATGATATGGATAATGTGCAAAATAATTAAACTAAATAAATAAAAGGCAGCTTGGGCGGCCCCCAGTCCTGGGCGGCCCCTAGATCTTGGGCGGCCCCCAGTCCTGCCCCCAGCGGCCCCCAGTCTTGGGCGGCCTCCAAAGTCTAGGCGGCCCCTAGAACTTGGACGGCCCCCAGTCCTGGGCGGCCCCCAGTCCTGGGCGGCCCCCAGTCTTGGGCGGCCTCCAAAGTCTAGGCGGCCTCCGAGTCTAGGCGGCCCCTAGATCTTGGGCGGCCCCCAGTCCTGGGCGGCCCCTAGATGGGCGGCCCCCAGTCCTGGGCGGCCCCCAGTCCTGGGCGGCCCCCAGTCCTGGGCGGCCCCCAGTCTTGGGCGGCCTCCAAAGTCTAGGCGGCCTCCGAGTCTAGGCGGCCCCTAGATCTTGGGCGGCCCCCAGTCCTGGGCGGCCCCCAGTCTTGGGCGGCCTCCAAAGTCTAGGCGGCCTCCGAGTCTAGGCGGCCCCTAGAACTTGAACGGCCCCCAGTCCTAGGCGGCCCCTAGAACTTGGACGGCCCCCAGCCCTGGGCGGCCCCCAGTCCTGGGCGGCCTCCAAAGTCTGGGCGGCCTCCGAGTCTAGGCGGCCCCTAGAACTTGAACGGCCCCCAGTCCTAGGCGGCCCCTAGAACTTGGACGGCCCCCAGCCCTGGGCGGCCCCCAGTCCTGGGCGGCCTCCAAAGTCTGGGCGGCCTCCGAGTCTAGGCGGCCCCTAGAACTTGGACGGCCCCCAGCCCTGGGCGGCCCCAGTCCTGGGCGGCCCCCAGTCTCGGGTGGCCCCCTATTCTGGGCGACCCCCTAGAGCTTGGGCGGCCTCCAAAGGTCTAGGCAGCACCCAGCCTCGGGCGATCCCTCGGTTTAAGAATAAATCCCCACGTCAGAACCATTAAATAAGATGAGCCGTCATATTCGGAACAGAAATCGAGAGATGCTAAAAACATCATGCCTTAAATGGTTCACATAAGACAAATACCCAAAAGGGGACACTGAACCTCTATTTTGGAGCCAGATCCCTTTTCCCTCACTCTGACGTCTCCACTACCTCTGACATTCCTTTGGGATTATCAAGATCATCATGAAAAAGGATTCCTTCATGAGCAAGTTTCTTAATATCCTTATTAAGCATTATCACTGAATGACCACGTAATGTAAGATGAACACTTATCCTACACGTGGACATCCAGGATAATGAGAAATAAAAAAAGATAAATAATAATAAAAGGAGGATAAAAGGGGAGAGGAAGGAGGGGAGGGGGGACTTCTTCTTCCTTCAAAAGAGAGAGAGAGAGATCTGAAAAAGAAACCCTAAACAAATAATCTGGTGATCCAGCATCAACACTATCATTACCATATTCTGAGCATAAAGAGGGAGATCATAAGCATTTATACTGTAAAATTGATTTTTGACCGAATGAAAAAGATATATGTGATATAATCATAACTATAGAATATACATAGGATCAATATAGGATCTAGAGCTGTAGAAAAAAAGATAGATAATATAATAATTTTTTTTTAAAGTTTACCCTATGTCTTATTCGAGGAATGATTCTAGAATTTGATTTTATATAAAATATGGATGTTTACATCATGATAAACAAAGAAAAAAAAGTTAATAATTTTCATCATTATCATTATTGTTGTTGTTCTTCTTCTTCTAAAGTCGTACTATAAATTAAAGCCTCTTCACACTTAACCATTTTGTGAATGGCAGAAGCATGACTTCAAAAGTCAGATTTGATTAATTGATCCACCTCCAAAAAATTAATGATAGCTTGAAATAGTTCAGACAAAAGAAAAGTTGATTACTTATTGTTATTATTATTATGTTACATGTATAAATGACTAAGATGTAATTTAAGTTACTAAAATTTGGATTATAAATCTTTTAATATATCATTAAATATTAAATTAAATATAAAATTGAGTATGAAAAATGAGACATCAATAAATTGAATATAAGGATATTTAATAAGAAAAAGATAAAAAATATAACTTAACTCTTGGAATCTAGACAATACACATATTTATTAATGCATACATTTGTTATTTGTTGTCCACTATGTACATTTATTCTATTGATATATACAAATATTTATACATCTTACACATGCAATGGTGACTCAAATAGGATAAAACACAAAAAAATTTCTTAAAATACGATCCATGAAGAAGCTGCACATCAAGTCCCCTTTGAATATATTATAAAGCTGAAATGGTCAAATTTTTATTATATATATACATTTTTTAATATTTTTAATTGTGGAATTAGGTATAGAAATAGAGAATTGGTCAATTGAAATGATAATTATTTTTTTAAAAAAAACTGACTTAATTTTTATCTTTTTGGTTACTTTTTTTTAGATCCTGTATAAAAGTAATTTAAAGTTCATTTAAGTCATTACGTACAGTTTTGATTATAAATCATTGGTTATGCTTTTAAATATCATTTATAAAATTAAATCGAGATAAAAAAACTTAGGAAGTGTTGGGGGTAAAATCATCATTGCATTAATATCCGTGCGAGACGGCTAAGACTAACCTCCTCCCTCCGTCTTCCCGGGCTTCCGTAGCTCGGCCCTTCCGGGCTTCCGTAGCTCGGCCCCTTCCGGGCTTCCCCCGGGGCTTCCGTATAAGCTCTTTCGGGCTTCCATAGCCCGGCCCTTCCGGGCTTCCGTAGCCTCGGCCCTTCCGGGCTTCCGTAGCCCGGCTCGGGCCCTTCCGGGCTTCCGTAGCCCGGCTTCCGGCTTCCGTTCCGGGCTTCCGTAGCTCGGCCCTTCCGGGCTTCCGTAGCTCGGCCCTCCGAGTCTCCATAGCTCGGCTTCATCGAGCGATCCAACACCTACCTCCGCGGAATCTGACGCGGGAGAGCCCAAGCCTACCGGAACGGCATCCTAGACAAGGAATCATGTCGCGACATGGCCTAAAACCTATCATAACCGCCCCAGGCCTACTCAACCAGATCTCGAGACACCAAGGAGCTCTCCCAGCCGTCGATCCCTCAACAAACGGGATATGGATTCTAACGGCCCCACAACGGCCTGATTCTGTCCGCCTCCATATCGTAACAACCTTTGAACCTTCAGAAGACGCTCAAGACTCAGGTGACACCTATAAATATCAGACTCACAGATTCCCTCAGGTACGCAGGCGCCTCTCTATATACACACACCTTCTTGCACGGGCACCCCCACTGCTCTCTCTCTCTCCGGCAGCTCATCGGCGCTCCTGCCCTCTAGAGCTTCCGATTGGCCGCCCCTGGAGAGGCTTCCCGGAGGGATCCACCTCCCATTGTCTGGTTGATCGCCGATTTCTTCTCCACTGACTTGAGCGTCGGAGGGTCTTCCGCGGAGGACCACCCCCAGCGTCCCCCCGCGTGTGGACTTCTTGTGCAGGTCCGCCCCCCTCTTCCTAGAGATCGACCGCGCCTGAGTCGGAGGACGGATCCCGACGGCAACAGGAAGTCTACCATAATTTTAAGATAAAATAAAAAATAAAAAAATGAGGTTAATTTGAGTTTAGATATAATAAAAAATTTTAAGAAATCAGTTCATTGTCAAGCTTATGCAACTTAATAATTATATATATATTTTAATCTTATAATGTATCTATAAGAATATATTACCAAAAAAAAATTATCATTCAGACTCCTGACCTACGCCTGTTATTCATTTCCCTTGCTTGGTCCGCCACCCCATCTCAACTCAGCGCATCCATTTTGTATCCCTTGATTGCATCAGATAATAGACAGCCCAACAACACCTCCCGTCTTCCTTGTATCAACTGAAGTCCTGCTCTCTTTTCTACGCTCTTCTTTCATACTTCGATCTTCCAAACCTAAACTTCTTGGTCTAAACCAAGGAGCGATTCCGCCTACTTCCTTGCTCGATGGCCGCCATTTCGGAGTCCCGGGAGTCACCATCCAACAACCCAGGCCTCGAACCGGAGCTGGACGAGGCCACCAAAGGATACTATATGCAGCAAACCGTAAGTCTATGGTATCCGGTTTCCTTTTTTTTTTTTTGCCCTAAGCTGTTCAGTTTATGAGGACGAAGCACGCTGCTAAGTTCATCTCGTATGCTAACCGGTGACTCAGTGGCCAGCCATCTTTAACCTTTTTTTTTTTTTTTTAATATACTTTTAGTCCTTCAACTTTCGGTTGTTGCGGTTTAGGACCTTACCATTCCATCAAGTTGAATGCAATGTTCTTAAAAACACGAGGGACTAAATTGTAACAATAAAGAGTTTGAGGACCATAAATAAACTTTGAGCGAAAGTTTGAAGACCAAACACTAAAAGTATATTTTCATCTTTTATTTTCTTTGATTTATTTATGATTATTCTTTTGCCTCATTTTACTATGGTGGTCTTATATTAGATCTGACTGACTCAAGCTAAATTACACATCTGTCTTTAGGTCCAATTCAAACTCAAACGGACTGTCCCCAGCTTGCTCAATAGATCTGAGTTTTATTCCTCCCTCTCATTTAAATATAATATTTATATTATATAAATTATATTTATAACATTAAATTAAATGATTAAATTATGATATATAGTTAGTATATAATTATATATGCATGTATGTATTGAAGTAGGATCAGGTTGTTTTTTAATTTTTTTTTTCAAGTTTATTCCTTTTCTTTTCAGACCATAGATTTAGTTTTAGAATCTAAGCTCATAAAATTTTTGACTATGTATTATAAAGATTTTGGGTATTTATAAAGGATCAAGGAGTTCAAATAATACTTTCTGGTGAGCCTTCTTGAATGAGATCGTGGGTTGTAATAAAAAAACTAGTTAAAAGATTATTTTGATTCCTTATCTATGTATAAATATCTAAGATTTAATCCGTGTACAATCGATGTAGAACTAAAGATACATGAAAAAACATACGCCAGTATGAGTTCTTACATCAAACCTTTTAATCTGAATTGCCAACCAAACATATGAACAACTAAATAAAATAAAACGGTATCAAATAAAACTAAATTTTTGTTGGAAGCTACTAACTGTACTAAAGTGTATGCATAGAATTGTGACCAAAGAAAATTTTTTTTATTAGGATTTTTTTAAAGTTAACTATGAGAAATTATTGGTTTCAATTTTGCAGATGTTAGATATAAAAGATCCAAAAGCTAATCTAGACTTCTATTCTCGTGTGGGCATGTTGTAAGTTTTTTTGTATTTCTTTTTGTTAGTTTCAATAAGGCTGTTTGAATATTTAGGCTATGGATGTATCATTTAATTTTTTTTAGCAAAATTAGTCATTACTTGCAACAACCCAAGACTTTAATCCAAATAGCTAGCTAGTAGGTATTATTTGAACTCTTTGATCCTATAAGAGTACATATTACTTGATGACGCCAAATCACCGGCCTCGAGCGTGCGGTCGCCTCCTCCAACGAGCTCCTCACACCTGCAAGCAAGTCCCGAGGCGGAGATTCCGGCGGGGACCCTCCGACGCTCAAGTCAGTGGTCTGGGCATCAGCCGTGAGCTTGAGGAAGCTCGAAAGAGAAAGAGAGAGATGGCTCCGAGAGAAAGATCTCTCGTTGTGAGCGTTAAAGGGTGTTATGAGTGTGTTACCTGGTCGGGAGTCCCTCTTACCCATCTTATAGGCGCTTAAGAGTTTGTCTGGCTTGAGTGGTTGAGGCTTTGTAATGATGATCTTGATGGATGAAGTGTTAGAGCTAACGTCTGTGAGGCATGGGGTTTAACCACTTTGTCAGAGTATTTAAGGTGATGGCAGCAATGACAGAACTTGCCTCCTTTTTTGATATATCAAGACTGCAGATCAAGTCCCATCAAGGTCGGTGGATGCAACTGGTTCGTGGATCCTGTTCCACCGAAGAAGGGAAAGCAGGGGCCGTCCTCCCTGGCTGGGAGGTGCCGGGGCCGCCTGGCTTGGACAGGCCGAGGCCGGCTGGAAGGTGCCGGGGCCGCTTGGCTTGGACAGGCCGGGGCCGGCTGGAAGGTGCCGGGGCCGCTTGGCTTGGACAGGCTGGGGCCAGCTAGGAAGGTGCCGGGGTCGACTAGCTTGGACAGGCCAGGGCCGGCTGGAAGGTGCCGGGGCCGCCTGCCATGGACAGGCCGGGGCTGGCTAGGAAGGTGCCGGGGCCGCCTGGCTGGGACAGGCCGGGACCGGCTAGGAAGGTGCCGGGGCCGCCTGGCTGGGACAGGCCTGGGCTGGCTGGAAGGTGCCGGGGCTGCCTGGCTTGGACAGGCTGGGGCCGGCTAGGAAGGTGCTAGGGCCGCCTGGCTTGGATAGGCCGGACCGGCTGGAAGGTGCCGGGGCCGCCTGGCTTGGACAGGCCGGGGCCGGCTGGAAGGTGCCGGGGCCAACTGGCTGGGACAGGCCGGGGCCGCTAGGAAGGTGCCGGGGCCGCCTAGCTTGGACAGGCCGGGGCCGGTTGGAAGGTGCCGGGGCCGCCTAGCTGGGACAGACCGGGGCCAGCTAGGAAGGTGTCGGGGCCGCCTGGCTTGCATAGGCCGGGGCCGGCTGGAAGGTGCCGGGGCCGCCTGGCTGGGACAGGCCGGGGCCGGCTGGGAAGGTGCCGGGGCCGCTTGGCTGGGACAGGCGAGGCCGGCTGGAAAGGTGCCGGGGTCGCCTGGCTTGGACAGGCCGGGGCCGGTTGGAAGGTGCCGGGGCCGCTTGGCTTTGACAGGCTGGGGCCGACTGGAAGGTGCCAGGGCCGCCTAGCTGGGACAAGCCGGGGATGGCTAGGAAGGTGCCGGGGCCGCCTGGCTGGGACAGGTCGGGGCCGGCAAGGAAGGTGCCAGGGCCGCCTAAAAGTTGCCGGAGCCGCCTGGCTGGGACAGGCCGGGGCCGGCAAGGAAGGTGCCGGGGCCGCCTTGAAGCCGTCGGCCGTTGGGGCTGTCGGCCTTTGGGGCCGTCGGTCTTGGAGTCTCGGGGTAGGATGTTGTGAATGGACCCCGAGACCGACGGGGGTCTCGGGGTAGGATGATGTGAATGTACCTCGAGACCGACGGGGGGTCTCGGGGTAGGACGATGTGAATGCGTCTCGAGATCGACGGGGGGTCTCGGGGTAGGATGGTGTTGATGTACCCCGAGACCGACGGGTGGGTCTCGGGATAGGATGCTGTGGATGGACCCGGAGACCGACGGGGGGTCTCGGGGTAGGATGGTGTTGATGCATGCCGAGACCGACGGAGGGTCTCGGGGGGAGTGGCCCACGTAGCTTGGACGTGGGTGATCGATGCGGAGGTCGAGATGGGCCTTGAAGGTCGAAGCGGGGCTCTGTCAGCTTCCTTCATGGTTATTTAACGGCGTTGGATCAGCCACATCAGAAGCCCCTTGCCCCTGAGATGAAGCGGGCCTATCCCAGCAAGGCGAAAGGGGAGTTACCTCCCAAGTGGCTAATCCTCGCCTGGTGCAGGGCTTCATGCCTGGCTGGTGCAGGGCTTCATGTGCCGATGGGTGTCGGGCTTCAGGAGCTGACGGGTGTCGGGCTTCATGCCTGGCTGGTGCAGGGCTTCATGCCTGGCTGGTGCAGGGCTTCATGTGCCGACGGGTGTCGGGCTTCAGGAGCCAACGGGTGTCGGGCTTCATGTGCCGACGGGTGTCGGGCTTCAGGAGCCGACGGGTGTCGGGCTTCATGCCTGGCTGGGGCAGGGCTTCATGCCTGGCTGGTGCAAGGCTTCATGTGCCGACGGGTGTCGGGCTTCAGGAGCCGATGGGTGTCGGGCTTTATGCCTGGCTAGTGCAGGGCTTCATGCCTGGCTGGTATAGGGCTTCATGTGCCGATGGGTGTCGGGCTTCAGGAGCCGACAGGTGTCGGGCTTCATGCCTGGCTGGTGCAGGGCTTCATGTCTGGCTGGTGCAGGGCTTTGGGTGCCGATGGATGTCGGGCTTCATGCCTGGCTGGTGCAGGGCTTCATGTGCCGATGGGTGTCGGCTTCAGGTGCCGACGGGTGTTGTGCTTCATGCCTAGTTGGCCCAGGGCTTTATGCCTGGCTGGTGCAGGGCTTCATGTGCCGACGGGTGTCGGGCTTCAGGAGCCGATGGGTGTCGGGCTTCATGCTTGGCTGGTGCAGGGCTTCATGCCTGGCTGGTGCAGGGCTTCATGTGTCGATGGGTGTTGGGCTTCAGGAGCCGACGGGTGTCGGGCTTCATGCTTGGCTGGTGCAGGGCTTCATGCCTGGCTGGTGCAGGGCTTCATGTGCCGACAGGTGTCAGGCTTCAGGAGCCGACGGGTGTTGGGCTTCATGCCTGGCTGGTGCAGGGATTTGGGTGCCGACGGGTGTCGGGCTTCATGCCTGGCTGGTGCAGGGCTTTGTGTACCGACGGGTGTCAGGCTTCATGCTTGGCTGGTGTAGGGCTTCATGTGCCGACGGGTGTCGGGCTTTAAGTGCCGATGGGTGTCAGGGTTCATGCCTGGATGGCCCAGGGCTTTGGGTGCCGACGGGTGTCGGGCTTCATGCCTGGCTAGCCCAGGGCTTTGGGTGCCGACAGGTGTCGGGCTTCATGCCTGGCTGGTGCAGGGCTTCATGTGCCGACGGGTGTCGGGCTTCAGGTGCCGACGGGTGTTGGGCTTCATGCCTGGCTAGTCCAGGGCTTTGGGTGCCGACGGGTGTTGAGTTTTATGCCTGGCTGGCCCAGGGCTTTGGTGCCGACCGGGGTCGGGCTTTAGGTGCTGACGGGTGTCGGACTTCATGCCTGGCTGGTGCAGGGCTTTGGTGCCGACCGGGGTCGGGCTTCAGGTTCCGATGGGTGTCGGGCTTCATGCCTGGCTGGTGCAGGGCTTTGGGTGCCGATGGGTGTCGGGCTTCATGCTTGGCTGGTGCATGGCTTCATGCCTAGCTGGCCCAGGGCTTTGGTGCCGGCGCTTGGGGCCGGCCGGGGCCGTCCCTGCTGGACCCGGCTTTTGTTGCTGAGAGCCGGTGGTACACCGCTCTGCCAGTGGTACCCTAGGCTTCATGCTTGGCTGGCCTAAGGCTTTGGTGCCGGCGCTTGGGGCCGGCCGGAGCCGGCCAGGGCCGTCCCTGCTGGATCCGGGCTTTTGCTGCTGAGAACCGGTGGTACACCGCTCTGCTAGTGGTATACTGGGCTTCATGCCTGGCTGGCCCAGGGCTTTGGTGCCGGCGCTAGGGGCCGGCCGGGGCTGTCCCTGCTGGACCCGAGCTTTTGTTGCAGAGAGCCGGTGGTACACCGCTCTACCAGTGGTACACTGGGCTTCATGCCTGGCTGGCCCAGGGCTTTGGTGCCGACCGAGGTCGGGCTTTATGCCTGGCTGGCCCAGGGCTTTGGTGCCGACCGGAGTTGGGCTTTATGCCTGGCTGGCCCAGGGCTTTGGTGCCGACCAGGGTCGGGCTTTATGCCTGGCTAGCCCAGGGCTTTGGTGTCGACCGGAGTCGGGCTTTATGCCTGGCTGGCCCAGGGCTTTGGTGCCGACCGGGGTCGGGCTTCATGCCTGGCTGGCCCAGGGCTTTGGTGCCGACCGGGGTCGGGCTTCATGCCTGACTGGCCCAGGGCTTTTTGTTGCTGAGAGCCGATAGTGCACCGCTCTGCCAGTGCTACACTGGGCTTCATGCCTGGCTGGCCCAGGGCTTTGGTGCCGACCGGGGTCGGGCTTCAGGTGCCGATGGGTGTCGGGCTTCATGCCTAGCTGGTGCAAGGCTTTGGTGCCGACCGGGGTCGGGCTTTATGCCTGGCTGGCCCAGGGCTTTTATGCGCCAAAGCGAGGTTGGCCTTGAATGTTGATGCAAGGTAGATCTTCTCTGCATGACATTTTTAAGTATTAATGAAAGAAAATTGTCTTAAGTGCAATGTACTTAGCTCTTGTAGCACCCATGTTTTTTCTTTTGTGGATTTGAGCACTTTCGTCCGCTGGTGACCTACCCCCCAGAGAGTCATGTTAGTCTGATTGGAAGTGTCGTTTCCCTTGGGCCTTCTCTCGCATTGGAGGCCAGGACGAGATGCTTGTGGCCGGAAGAAGCTGGAAACCGGGGCAAAGCTGAAATCCGTTGAGGAAAGCCTCGACAGTTAGTGGTCATTGAAGATGAATGGCTGGGAAGGTCCATCGAGGGCGTTGCTGAGAGGCTTGGGGTGCTGCTGAGTGGCCCCCGAGCGCTGCTTCTGCTGTTCATGAACTGCTACTTTCAAAGCTTGATCCTGTTGATTGAGGATGGCCAGCTGGTTAATCAGAGCAGCTGAAGTTGGTGGTGAAGGAGCAGAGAGGGTGGCCTTTTGCTGCCTAGTGCGATGTGGATTCCCCCCAGCACGATTGGTAAAAACCTCTGGCATGTGCATCACCACCATAGCAATCTTAGAGGGGACGAAGGCTTATAGCTCAGGGAGAGCTTTCTTTCCTTCAGCGCATCCCCCCTACCTGGCGCGCCAATCTGATGACGCCAAATCACCAGCCTCGAGTGTGCGGTCACCTCCTCCAGCGAGCTCCTCGTGCCTGCAAGCAAGTCCCGGGGGCCGGAGATTCCGGTGGGGACCCTCCGACGCTCAAGTTAGTGGTCTAAGAATCAGGCGTGAGCTTGAGGAAGCTCGAAAGAGAAAGAGGGAGATGGCTTCGAGGGAGAGATCTCTCATTGTGAGTGTTAAGGGGTGTTATGAGCGTGTTACCTGGTCGGGAGTCCCTCTTACCCATCTTATAGGCGCTTAAGAGTTTGTCTGGCTTGAGTGGTTGAGGCCTTGTAATGATGACCTTGATGGGTGAAGTGTCAGAGCTGACGTCTGTGAGGCATGGGGTTTAACCACTTTGTCAGAGTATTTAAGGTGATGGCAGCAATGGCAGAACTTGCCTCCTTTTTTTATATATCAAGACTGCAGGTCAAGTCCCATCAAGGTCGGTGGCTGCAACTGGTTGGTGGATCCTATTCCACTGAAGAAGGGAAAGCAGGGGCCGTCCTCCCCGGCTGGGAGGTGCCGGGGCCGCTTGGCTTGGACAGGCTGGGGTCGACTGGAAGGTGCCGGGGCCGCCTGGCTTGGACAGGCTGGGGCCGGCTGGAAGGTGCCGGGGCTGCCTAGCTTGGACAGGTCGGGGCCGGCTAGAAAGGTGCCGGGGCCGCCTGGCTGAGACAGGCCGGGGCCGGCTAGAAAGGTACTGGGGCCGCCTGGCTGGGACAGGCCGGGGCCGGCTGGAAGGTGCTGGGGCCGCCTGGCTTGGACAGGCCGGGGCCGGTAAGGAAGGTGCCGAGGCCGCCTGGCTGGGATAGGTCGGGGCCGGCTGGGAAGGTGCCGGGGCCGCTTGGCTTGGACAGGCCGGGGCCGGCTGGAAGGTGCCAGGGCCGCCTGGCTGGAATAGGCCGGGGCCGGCTAGGAAGGTGCCGGGGCCGCCTGGCTTGGATAGGCCGGGGCCGGCTGGAAGGTGCCGGGGCCGCCTGGCTGGGACAGGGGGGGCCGGCTGGGACGGTGCCGGGGCCGCCTGGCTTGGACAGGCCGGGGCTGGCTGGGAAGGTGCCGGGGCCGCCTGGCTGGGACAGGCCGGGGCCGGCTAGGAAGGTGCCGGGGCTGCCTGGCTGGTACAGGCCGGGGCCGGCAAGGAAGGTGCCGGGGCCGCTTGGAAGTTGCCGAGGCCGCCTGGCTGGGACAGGCCGGGGCCGGCAAGGAAGGTGCCGGGGCCGCCTTGAAGCTGTCGGCCGTTGGGGCTGTCGGCCTTTGGGGCCGTCGGTCTTGGAGTCGGGGTAGGATGTTGTGAATGGACCCCGAGACCGACGGGGGGTCTCGGGGTAGGATGATGTGAATGTACCCCAAGACCGATGGGGGGTCTCGGGGTAGGACGATGTGAATGCGCCCCGAGACCGACGGAGGGTCTCGGGGTAGGATGGTGTTGATGCACCCCGAGACCGACGGGGGGGTCTTGGGTAGGATGCTGTGGATGAACCCCGAGACCGACGGGTGGTCTAGGGGTAGGATGGTGTTGATGCACCCCGAGACCGACGGGGGGTCTCTGGGGGAGTGGCCAACGTAGCTTGGATGTGGATGACCGATGCGGAGGTCGAGATGGGCCTTTGAGGTCGAAGCGGGGCTCTGTCAGCTTCCTTCACGGTTATCTAACGGCGTTGGATCAACCACATCATTACTTACCCAATGTAGGACTGAACTCACGCTAGCATAGGCTTTCACATACTCCTTCTATTTAAGCTCTAGTGTCCTTGCCAATCGAAGGGTTTAGATTCAAATCCAAATCTAAGTTTAATTCATAAACATCACAAGCCTATCTACAATACCTTTATATAGGCTATGGGCTAAATTTGCTATGGTACCATTTGTAATAACTTTATACCTGACCTAAAAAGACTAGCCAAAAGGTATTATTCGAGCTCTTTGATCTTATATGAGTATCTAAAATTTATCCATTGCATAACCAATCTGAGACAACATATGCCATCATGGACTCTTACATTATTTTCCCAAAAAAAAAAAGAGAGAAGTAAATTAAACACCTTTTGTTACAAAGACTGCATGGAACTCCTGCACTTTATGTTTGATTATATGTTGATTGTTCTGTGATAATTCAATTGTAAGAGGAGTTTTTTTTTAATGTTTTTTTATTGATTTAGAAGTGGGCAAGCTATAAATCATTCATGATGTGATGTGCTGTCACTAGCAGGAATGGTTGGGTGGTCTGTGATAAAGTGTCCATTGGGATGATATTATGAATTGCCTGTAGTAGGGATTGTTAGCATAGCTATCCTACGAGAAACTTGAAATATAGATTGAAATTGCTTGGACTTAGAGAGATATTTAGATGATTTAAGTTTCAGGTTTGTAAAAATTTTCAGATGAATGATATTGAGACGGAGATATGAAGCGTGTAAAAAAATACATGGAATCTCTAAGTTTTAGCAACATTATTAGCGCAAATTTGTCTGTAGATACAGAGCAATGTTGTTGACATAGTTAATCTTCTACCAACAAAAGAATCCAAATTTGGAAACAGAGTTGCTTGTGAAGGGGAAATAAAGCATGCCACCATGAATTTACAACATTCAAGCACTTTATGTTTGACTACTTGGTAAGTGGTCTTCAGTGATCAAGTAGCAGAAAAAAAAGATGGTTTACTAACCGGAAGAATGATTTAAATGGGGCAATGCCCTTGGATAATATGTGCTGGCTGTCAACAATAAGTTTAATCTTTTGCTAATATTAAGTGAACAAAATTGAAGGTGATTTTATGTATCATGCAAGGAACTTTAAAAGTTGTCTAGATGCTTTATCTTTTGGATGCATAGAGTTTGTCATGAGATTGGAAATTATATTGAAGAAAATATATTGATGCAGTCTAAATCCAGTGACATCTCTAAATAGCAGCAGGAGATCAAGAAACGAAGAAGCCAATGAGACCAATAAAAGACACCGCTACAAATAGAGAGACCTAGGGAACCAATGGTGAAGTCTACGGGACCAAAAGAGAATGGCGGAAGAGGAAAGGCCTTAGGATATACTTCAGTGGGAGATCCTCGGACCCTCGAGTTAGTGGGAAATTTTTGGTGATGGTGGCTTAGAGATATCTATGAGGCTCTAGGGTTTTCGATCAGTAATAAAATAAAGATTCTTTTATGTGTGTGTAGGGTCAAATTCACTCCTTTTATATATTGGCACGAGGAATCCTGCAGGGTAAAGGATTCTTTTTTGCCTTGGGCTTCTCATAGTCCGTTCTTTCTAGAACTGAGTGTGTGTTGGCCTATTTGGTTTGTTGACTCATTCTATTGAAGTAGACTCATTTGCCATATGCCCTCTTATTAGATTCTGATAAAAGTCCACATCATCATATATGCATATGAAAAGCAATATAATAAATTTATTTACAAATTCTAAATTTTATAGTGTTCTCGTAACTGGATGACAAAGGCCCACTTGGTATTGGTTTTGTTTTCTTTTTTTCATTTCCAAAGTCCGGGAAGAATAATGAACTGGACAAAAGAACATGCATGATAAATTTTGGCAACACATCAGGACAAGTTACCTGTTATCTTGCATCCTATTCAGTAACAACTAGATAAAGGAAGACAATAAGAAGAAAGAACCCAGAACAAACAGTGCATTAAAAACACAATGAAAGGACCTCTCTGGAGAGGGTGGAAGCTAAGTTATTAGCAAAACTAAATATAATACATGACCGATGGAAATTTGCAACATAGAAGATCCTAAATTCAAACATAAAGGTGTTTTTCAGAAGTCCAATCCTTCTAAGTAGCTATGTCTATTATCACGCCAACTATATGAAGTTTGAATTAAAGTAAAAGCCTAAGGTTTATAAAAGGATAAATCATTTTCCCTCTTGGTCAGCATTCTAATATAAGACATTTCTTGGTAAATGCGTAGTAATAAATCGGAAGGATGGAGATGCTTATCCAACTCCTATATTGGTTCAAGTGTAAAGAGGATGGAAGGGCAGTGCAAGTTGAAGTCAGCTTCATGGCAACTAATTGCATGGCATGGGATCTTCTGTAGAACATTAGGATCTCACACTCTACTTCTTTGTTTTTGCAACATTTAATAAAAAATGAAGGGAAAAATTTACAGCATTATTGTATCACAGCATGGGAATCAACTGGCAAATAAGTTCAAAAAACCACACCAAAGGCACAATGATATGCCCACCCATAAATCTTCAGTCATCATGCCTTCACCTTATCTAAAGATATCTACCACTTCATCGAAAGATGAATCTCCTTTGTTATCTCCAGCAACTTATTTCTTACCTCCTAATATATATTCTTTCAACTCATCCTTCTTTGGGTATCCTAGATAGTCAGCATTTTTCTCAAGTGTACTACTTTAGAATCTAATTCCAGATGATTCAAAGAAGAAGAATTTCCTAATGGTATTAAAAAAGAAAAAAAGAGAGCTGGAAGTTGAAGGAAGAGAAAAGGTGTGAAACTTTTTAACTGCAGAGATATGAGGAAAAGTTCCACCAAAGGCCTGAAACTTTATACAACTAAATAAACAAATAATCATCTCTAGACCTCTGCAACTATATTATGCTCAATATATATAGTTTATAACTGGAAGAGAAGAAAATGCATTAAAGCTCGATTAAAATCCATGAACTCCTGCTCGACTCTGAATAGCCTAATTAGACATACCCTGGATCTGTTACCAAAGTTATTTGGCATTTCTAAATGGTATAGGAGACATGTAAAACCAAGCAAAGCAAAGAAGAAAGTGTCATCTCAGAATAATTGTATTGAATGTTGATCCATGCTCTTCATATTAGCATCATTTATAGCAATGATTTTGGTACTAGTAGACATGCTATATTTTGTCTATAACTTGTCTAAACTCTATTCTGATGATATGGTTGGACAAACTCAGGTTTACATCCTATCCAATGGCGTGAGGTTTTTCTTCAGTTATATTTTCTTATGGGGAACACACCATCTTAGCCATGCTTTTGGCAATTGGAGGTTGATTGATCTTCGTGCACTTGTTTTTTCTTTTTTTCTTTATTCCTTTGATAAAATAGTGGGTTGGGGGGGGGGGGGGGGGGGGGGATGATAAAAAGTTGACCAATTGAGGAGCCAAGACTAACAAAATGGAACCAGGAAAGGGTCATCTCAGCCTACAGACTTGCAACCCTAACAACAATTAAGAGGTCGTTCATTATAGGAAGCCATGCAGCTTTCCTTAGGCAACAACCAAACATTCATTTCTCCACTTGCTCATGATCCATTGCCATTAGAGCATCTAAGTCTTGTACTACAGTGTGTGTGTGTATTCCTTTGATCATAGCCAAACATTCATTTCTCCACTTCATGCTCTTTTCAGATCATCTAAGACTTATACTGCAATGCGTGTTTATGTGTTGTCCTCAGCTAACAACCAAGGACCAAGGCAGATAGCATGTGTGTATTGTCTTTTTTTGACTGAGAACAAAGCATGTGTGTGTTGTCATCTGTATGGTTATATTGCTATAAACATTGATCCTTTTGGAAAGTCTTATTTATATCCAAAAACAAATCAGGTTATTGAAAAGACTGGATTTCCCAGAGGAGAAGTTGAGCTTATACTATATGGGTTATGAGGTAAATTTTTTAACCTCTATCGATATACTCAAACGAACTGATGATTGATAACTCATCAGAACATAATAACATCTCATTGTCTTTTCATGCATAGAATCCTGCTTCAGCACCAGCTGATCCAGCCCAACGATTGGTGTGGACTTTTAGTCAAAAGGTTACGCTTGAGCTTAAGCAGTAAGAAGGATATCTATCTCTTATAATCAATAGTTACACTGGCCTTTTTACCAAATAGCCTTTTTTCCCAAATAAGTTGTGTTATTGATACTTCTTGCTTTGATATGTATTTTTTTCCTTATATACATTGACATCAAAATGCAATGTCATTTCTTTCTAACCTTTTATTTGATGACTTTTCAGCAACTGGGGTATAGAAAATGATCCTGACTTCAATGTCTATCCTCATGGGAATTCAGAACCCCGTGGCTTTGGTGCGTAACTGTGGGAGTTGGACAGAAATTTTACATGTGACTCTACCATTTTAGATCATGGACACTATACATCCTCCCATGTTGCAGACCATGAATTACTTTTTAACATTTGATTCTGTAAATGAGTTTGACTAATGCTTGCATTTTTAAAATGCTTTTTCTGCAAACAGGACATATAGGCATCATTGTTGATGACACATACAAGGCATGCGAGCGGTTTGACAGGCTAGGAGTGGAGTTCGTGAAGAAACCTGATGAGGGTAACTTTAGTTTTTGAAAATAAATTCTCTTGTAATGCCGCCGTTGTTTTTTTATCAATTTATCTGGATAAGTTTTGGGTATCTACACAATTTGAAATTGAAAGACAGTAAATGAATCCATTAAGCAGATGCAACACACGTGATCCCTAAATTGTTTTGGAAACTAATGATGAAGCACATGTTGATCAATGAGTGATAGCTAACATCATAAGCTGATGAACAGATGCTGTTATATTCATTATCCTACTGGTGTATTATTGCAAAGATGACTTCTAATTAAAATGTTGGTGTTGCAATTTAGATTTAACATTTATATTGCACATTCATTGATTAGCATATTTTCGGGATTATTCTAGGTAGGCACTGTCATAGAGGGCTTTGATGTAACTAGTGATTGTCTGGTCACATCCAACAATGATCACAATGTGACATGCTTAGGAATAAGTCTCAGGTTTTTCCCCTGTTGTTACTCAGTTCTGCAACCTAAGATGGAAAAAGATACACGACAATTCATGACAGTTCCTTTAACTTGATGCAAATCTGATTGAGTTCAATTTAGGACAAGTTATGCATAGTCATAAAAAAAGTTCAACTAGTTTTCTTAGGGCTAAACAAAGTGTTCATAACCCTGTGTCCCTCCTGCATTCTGCATTTTAATATTCCTGGATCAAAAACTCTTGTTCTCCTTCTATGTTTTCTTTCCAAGATTATGAAACAAAATGTGCTAGGAAAGATTTTTATGAGCGGTCCATTTTCATGGCAAGCAAGCCATCTGATTCTCATTTCTTCTTCTTCTTGAACTCCACTAGCTCCCCTTGCTAACTTCACCTGCTGCATTAAGGTAATGAAATAGATACATTCAGAAAGCAAAATGCTGAAGGCTCTAAAGATTTTCAGTATAGAACTTTGTAATCCTTTCCTCAGCTTTCCTAATCCTTTGCGACTAATGTGTTACATCAATGGAACCATGTCATTTTAATCTTAAAGCAAATTCTCTGTTTCAATAAAGTTTTCTTTCAAGTGTTGATGAGATTGCTTCCTTAAGAACCAGTTTTCCATTTTTAATATCAACTTACTGCTTTTCCTTTTCACTTATATTGTTGGTTCCTGTATATGTTTACCAATCCCCATGCTTTCTAATCTCCAATAAAACAATGTATGGAAGTTTGATCAACAGCTTCTATCAATATTGCTCATTGCTGCTGTGTAAACATTCTATACAAGCATTCAACAATGCCCATACCATTTTCTAGTTCTAAGGATATCTCGGCTGGCCTACAATCTTCTTTGTTAGCATTAACTTCTAGGTGTGGCCTAGCCATCCCATTTTTCACTTGTATCTGAAGTAGGTTATGTGTACCTACCCATACGGAATATTAACATTACATATATAATTGCATCATGACTTTACTCATGATCAGCTGTCACTGAACATAATTTGGGTTGAGACTGCCACCTATGATGCCAACATATTATTGCATCTTCTTTTGAATTTCATTTAGGCATCTTCTTTGAGTGTCCTATAATATCTCCATGTCTAATATCGAAGCATCTGAAAAATTTATTTTTGGCTCACCAAAAATATTTATTCTTGCACTATTCTCCTATAAGTATTGGTAAGGACCACACTAACTAAGATCTGTTTAACCAGCCCATATTTATACTTATTTTAGTCCTAATAACCTAAAAATGCATTACCATTGACATTTATATGAATGCATTTAAGGTTTCATGCTGTTACAATATATTCCTTTTCTTTGCAAATCTTGTCTCTTCCATTTATTAGTTATCAGCCAGATATGTTTATATATGTGTATATGATTGTTCTAGTTCTTAATTTTGCATAACATTTTTTTCATCAAAAAATTATGTTAGCATATTTTTCATCTCTCTCTCTACCTATTTAAATCCCGTATTTTTTTGATGGCGGCAATTTCTATCATGCCCCAACACATCATCCAAGTTGACCATGTGACATGGCCACATAATCCCCAAGGTATGATCCTAGGAAGTATGCAAAGCCTTCATTTTAAACCAATATTAACATAAGCAATTACTGTGATAAATCAAAATATTTCATTATTAATTTATTAGTCCCAAATACAAGGTTCAGATACATTCGTTATCAGATATAAAATACTAACTATGGTCTTACCAAAATCCTCGAGCATGAACCTTAAAGCTAAGCATCTTGCAGCTCTGAAAAAAATATAACAATAATAATGTGAGCTAATAGTTCCATAAGAAATCTTCTCATATGCACACTAGCATGAATTAAATACACATATATCATAATCATCAATAACAATAATATTATCCCTATGTCAATTAATTCAAATGCCAAGGTTAAACAATATAAATTTGCAATTCAATTAAATAATAAAATGATCACAATTATAACTCATAATATTACTCATAATAACTCATAATAAAATAAAATGCCATATTTGCCAAATTTCATAATCTATATAGTAACATCATGCCGCAATAATTTTAGATTCATGGTTTATATATTCTTAATCCATAATAATTTCAGACTTATTACATGTTTGATCTAACACTTTGGTATCTAGACTAGTCACGTTTACACTAGATAATAATCCATGCTACATTAGGTAATAATTTGTGCCACACTAGGTGATGTCAGGCTAGGCAATAATCTGTGCCATGCTAGGTAGTGATCAACACCATACTAGGTGACGCCAC
The DNA here is from genome assembly GCA_900491605.1 of Calamus simplicifolius. NCBI lineage: Eukaryota > Viridiplantae > Streptophyta > Magnoliopsida > Arecales > Arecaceae > Calamus > Calamus simplicifolius. The sequence continues at coordinate 156,972 of UESW01004805.1, forward strand.
ATTAGGCAACAATCAATGTTACTTGAGAGAGAAGAAAAGGAGGGAGAAGAGATAGAGAGTGAGAAAGAAGCGAAGGGGAAGAGGAAAGAGAGAAGGGACCAGAGATGGAATATGGTTCAATTTCATGTTTCCACTGTCCCTTACCCCTCTTCTATTTCTATTAATTTTATTCTTCTTTTTCTCTGTATACTTTTCCTCTCTCTCTCTCTCCCCCCCCCTAAGCTTCTCTCTAGAATTTTCTCTCTAGCCTCACTTTCTCTAGAGTCTCTCATATTGTCATCAATATGTTTGATGACTTGCAGCGATCTAGTGATGCTTAGCCTACGACTCTTTTCTTAAGCATCTGATAGAGGTAAAGTTCTGCCCCTTTAGTTATTATTATTAAATCAATAGGCTGCAAATCAATTAGGTTCATCATTAAGGATGAAAGGTCAATTTAAAATTATAAAATAAAAAATTATGACTTATTTATCTATTTAAGAAATTGTTGGTGAAGCAATTATCAGGTTTTATTGATTCAATATAAAATTGCCTTGCAATTTGTGAGTAATGGTACTTTCATTTGAGGTAAGAAATTCAGAGCATAATTACCTACATGATTTTAATACTATATTTATGTCATAAATTATTGCATAATTGCTCATATATTATAAATATTTTCATAAGATGTTATTATTATATATCATAAGATTATGAAATTTAATTTCATGAAGTATGCATGTTATTAATTAAATTATATAAAATTATAAAATAAAGTCGATGCAATTGGACTAGCTTAGTGAGGATGACCGCGAGGCCCTACTTGGCCGCGTCCCTCCTACTAGGCCACATCCCAGGCATCGATGTGAGCAAGGCAACGAGACGATGATCGGTTGGGCTCAGACTAGGAAGAGAAAGAGAGAAGGAGAGGGAGGAAGATTAGGGGAGGCAAAGATAGAGTTAGAGAGAGAGCCCAGTTCCATAGATCAGTTGACTAAGTGAGAGACAAAGATAGAGACAGAGAGAGCCTATTCCATAGATCAATTGGTTAGGGAAGAGAGAGGTAGAGGTAGAGATAGAGAAAGCCCTATTCCATAGAGTGATCGGCTAGGGAGAGAGAGAGAGAGAGGTAGAGATAGAGAGAGCCCTATTCCATAGAGTGATCGGCTAGGGAGGGGAGAGAGAGAGAGGTAAGATAGAGAGAACCCTATTCCACTTATCGATTGGCCCCATGGGAGATGTAGAGAGGGCTAGGGGGCTCTTAGATGTCGAAACGGGGGTGTGTGTAGTCAAATAGGCCTCCTTCGCTCATTGCAGTTGCAGTAGGGTGGTGGAGGGGAGGATGAGGAGGGAGAGGAGGTGGAGAATTTTCAAGGCATGGGCAAGGCAGCCTAGAAGAAAAAAGAGAGAGGCAGAGGGAGGAAATTAGAGGGTTGGCTTCAAGCATGGGTAGGGATAGCCCTTGTCACTCCAAATTAGTTGAGAGCAACAAAGGGGGGAGAATAGAGAGAGATAGCGGGGACCTCGTCTCACTGGTGGAGGGAGGAGACGGGGGTTTTGATCAATGATTTGAGAAGGAAAGTAGGGGGCTATTAAATAGAGAAGACACAACCCTCTTCTATGTTCAGTCGCATCACTGGCAGAGGCTTGAAGGTCGCTCAAGGGAAGGGTGTCCTATTCACATGGCAAAGGGGGGGCCAGTGAACAGGACCTGGCTTCTTCCTCCATGCTTATGAACCAGTTGATCTAGCTAGGTTGGATTGGGCTTCACAATATTTCTATAGTAAGCCTTTTTTTTATTTTTTTAATGCCTTTTGGAATAAGATACTAACATTGAGTGTTCAATCAACTAATTATCTTCATTACTTTGTATTACTTTATTTTTAATGTTGAAGCTAATGTTGTATGATCTATATTTATTTTTTTGGGTGCAGGAAAATTTAAGGGCGTTGCTTTCGTTAAAGACCCTAATGGCTACTGGATTGAAATTAATGACCTGAAAACAATTAAGGGGGTGGAAAATGTAAGGGATATCCTTATTTAAATACCACTGCTGCCTCTTGGAAAAGGGTTTATGGAGCAACCTTTTCTTTTCAAAATAATTTTCATGAGATGATAAGTCATAATAAACCTGGCATTTTGTTCTGTTCTAACCAAACGTATGTCTTGACATATGCTATATGCATGAGTGTTATAGTGGCAAAATTGAAATCCATATCATTATGCTAAGACAAGTACATGTTTTAACCTGACAGAAAGCCTTAATCTTGTAATTATCAAGTAAAGTTGATCACTTTAGTTAGAGCAGTCTAAATTTTGAGATATAATTCATGGAATTTGAAGCTGAGAACTGATATGACCATATGGATGTCTGTTTGGCAATGTTATTTGACCTTCCTTGTCATCTTCAGAGAATGTAATGCAGGATCTTGTGACTTTCATTTTTTCTTTAGGAAAAAAAAATCACCATTTGAGCTGCGGCTTAGCGGGGTTCTGGATTTGAATCTTCAAAAGATCTTGACCTAAGAATATATATAATCTATTGACCACACCTTGGACATGGATGCTTAGAGATGGAGGTTTATGAGGGGTTGTCATTGGGGTTGAAAGAGAATTAGGTGGTATGGCTAAAGCTAATTCTGTCATCTGAGGGGTTGACAGGCTCTCAACAATTGGATAAACCCTGCTCTCCTTCATCAATTTTCTTTTTATTCTTTTCGGTGCTTTCTTTGAAAGATAATAATGGGCTGGAGACCAGAAGAAGGATAGAAAGATATTAGCAATTTTGGTAGAATGCTTTTGGGAGATCAAACTAGCAACTGTTGTTTTACTTTTGGCCATAAGTTCTAGTTAACAATTGTGCATTACTTAATGATGTTGATTTGCTTTCCAAGAACAATCAAGAATTAGAGGGAGGGGTAAATCTTTGATATCTAACATCTGGCTAAGGATGTTAATGATATGTTGCTTAATGATAAAGATCACAATATAGGGTTTGTGCAAGCCGGTTCTCATAATTTTTACCACTATGATATTGTATTCTTAGTATAGAGTGGTATGTACCATTATCACGGTAAATATATGTTTGAGAAAAATCCATCTTCTAAATAGAAAAAGCTAATGGATCACCTGCTAGTGATCATTGTTCAGTTTATCAAGAGATATGGAAGTCAGCTATCGGCTTAGTGTAGGCAGGGCCCAACTGAGTGATCCCACTATGTTTGGAACCAATAACTAATTACTACAACTTAGTAAACTGAACATTAGTGAGTGATCGATGGTGGTAGTCATCGTAACTTAAGTTGGGAGATGAGAAGTAGGGGTTAGGATTGGACTTAAAGTAAATGAGGTGGCGGCTGGGTGGCAATGTGAGCTTTAAGGGAAGTTGGGCTTTCAACTTTCTTGTCCTATGGGTGAAAAAGGGGTAGGATTATCTTTTGAAAAGATTGTTGGTTTAGCGTTCATGCTCTTATTCCTAAACTTTTTAACCTGGCAGAGAATAAAAATAATCTGATCAAACATTATGTGAGATGGGATAATAACATGCCTACAATTTGGCCAAAATTTAGGTATTTATTAACAGCAGAGAAGTGGGAGGCTTTGGATTGGCTCAGCTATTTTAACAGGAGCTCCTACACAAGAATGTTTTTTTTTTTTTTTTTGCTGTCTAACATGAGGCAGCAAGATCATCACGTATTCCTTTTAATTCCAACTACACTCATTTACAGTGTCATCACCTTTTTAGAGGAGATATTTCCTGTATCAATTGAATCTCTATTTCTTGGTAGCTTTATACAGTTGCCTGCACCAATGCATCGCAAACAGCCTTGATATTTGTTAACCCAACAATTAGGCCAAGAACTCTTCATTCACAATTCCCAGAATCTTAGCAGAAAGTCAAACTCTCCATGTGACATGGCTTGGATTGAAAACTTTCTTTGCTCTCTTCATAGGCGATCTCTCAGGAGCAAGCATTTGGAGATGGGTGTTTTAAGTAACATGAAGGAAAATAAAATTTTTCATATTCAAAGTTGAATGATATTGGTAGGATGATGAGGTCATGATCAATGGTATTGGTTGTCTTCCTTCACTGCAGACTGATACCATAAAGACATGAAGAAGTTTGCCTGAAAATTACTCTGCCTCAATGTGGGGGAAATGGAAGGCATCATATTTATTCACAGAGATTCATGTGTGTATTTGATAAGGATTCCTTAATAGAAGATTTCCTTTCAAAATTAAAAGAATTATAGCTATGTGAAGATTTTTTAACACTAGGAGACCTCCAAAACAAATACTCAACTCAACCCATCTAAACCTTTTCCCAACTACATGGGGTCAGCTACACGAATCTGCTTCCTCCACTCTGCTCTATTTAGGACCAAGTCGACATTCAAATTACAAATAGTTATATATTTTTAATTATTTCTCCATGTTAGTTTAGGTCTATATTTACCTCTACCTTACCATGGATTGTTAAAAGATCACTCTTTCTAATTGAAGCATCTAAAGGTCTACATTGTATATGTCCAAACCATCGCAATCGATTTTCTCTCATTTATCTTCAATTGGAGCTACTCCTATCATTTCTCTTATATGTTTATTTCTAATTCTATCTTTTAAAGTTTTACCACATATCCATTTTAACATACGCATTTCTGTCACACTTAATTTATTCACATGTTGTTTCAATATTGCCCAACACTCTGTTCCATATAGCATAGCTGGTCTAATAGCGGTTTTATAGAATTTTTCATTCAATTTTAATGGGATGCATCGATCATACAATACTCCTGAAACACTCATCCACTTAATCTATTCTGCTTTAACTCTATGATTCACATCTTCACATATTTCACCTTCTTGCTACACAATTGATCCCAAATACCTAGATATTTTACTCATTGATATCTCTTGGCTTGCAATCTTCACTGTTTCTTCATTTGTATTTCTACTCCCACTAAAATTTTTCATGTATTCATTTTTAGTTCTACTAATCTTAAAACCTTTAGATTCTAAAGCCTCTCTCCAAATCTTAGCTTAACATTTACTTCAGATTTAGTTTCATCAATCAATACTATATCATCTAAATAACATACACTATGGGATATCATTTTGAATATGTTTAGTTAATTCATCCATAACTAATACAAAAAGATACGGACTTAAGGCAGATCCTTGACGTAAACCTACAGTAATTGAAAACAAACTAGTTTTTCCTATTATTGTTATAACAATAGTCATTGTTTTATCATACATATCTTTTATCAATTCTATATACCTTTTGGTAACTTCTTTTTTCTCTAAAATCACCATATTATTTCTCTAGGTACTCTATCATATACTTTCTCTAAATCAATAAAGACCATATGTAGGTCTTTTTTCTTTTTCTATACCTCTCCATCAATCTTCTTAATAAATAAATAGTTTTCATGGGTGATCTTTCAGGCATAAATCCAAATTGATTATTTGACATCAAAGTTTCAGCTCTTATTCGATTTTCTATTACTCTCCCATGATTTCATTGTATGACTCATTAGCTTAATTCCTCTATAATTTGCACAGTTTTGAATATCACATTTATTTTTGTATATGGGTATTAATATGCTTTTTCTTTAATTATCCAATATTCTTCTAGTTACTATAATTCTATTAAATAAATTGATTAACCACATGACTCTAATTTCTCCTAAGCTTTTAAACCTCAATAGGGATAGTATCTGATCCTAATGCCTTTGTTTTTTTATTTTACTCAAAGCCTTTTTAACCTTAAGCATACTAAATCTACGAAAAAATTTATGTTCATTTATTACTCCTAGGTTATCACATCCGTTTACCCTTAAATTTACTAAATTAATTTTATTTAATAAATTTTTAAAATAACTTTTTCATCGTTCTTTTATCTCTTCTTCTTTTACTAAGACTCTTTCATCTTCATCCTTAATGCATTTAATATAGTCAAGATCTTTTTTTTTTTTCTTTTAGTTTTACTAGTTTATATATAGTTTTTTCGCCTTCTTTCGTATCTGGTCTATTATATAAATCATCATAAGCTTTTAATTTGATATTACTTACTGCTTTTTAGATTCTTTCTTTGTGTCCCTATACTTTTTAAGACTTTCTTCATCCCTAGCCTTTTGCCAAATTTTGTAGTTTATCCTTTTAAGCTTGATAGCAGCTTAAACTTTCTCGTTCCACCATCAAGTTTCCTTTCATGCTAGTTCTACTCCTTTTGATTCTCCTAAACTTCTTTGCTATATTTTTTATGCATTTAGTTACTTTTTTCACATTAAATTGGAATCACTATTTATATTATAGTTATTTCTCTTACAACTTTTCTTTAAATAATTCTAGTTTTTCTCCTTTCAACTTTTATTATTTAATTTTTGGATTAATAGTTTTACGTTTTACTCTAGATTTTATTTTTATCCATATATCTACTACCATTGTCCTATGTTGTGAAGTTAAACTTTCTTCTGGAATAACTTTACAGTTTTTGCATGTTATTTTATCTACCTTTCTAGTTAAGAAAAAGTATATTTGACTTTTATTAGATCCACTTTTAAATGTTATTAAATATTTATCTCTTTTTTTGAAACAAGTATTTGCTATTATTAGATCATATGCCACTACAAAATCTAATAAGCTTATGCCATCTTCATTCCTATCTTCAAATCCATATCCTCCATGTAGCATTTTATATCCATCCCTTTGTTTACCTACATATTTATTAAAATCTTCTCCCAAATATATCTTTTCTCCTTATGGTATTTCTTACATTACTTTATCTATGTCTTCCCAAAATTATGTCTTAGTTTGTTGGTCTAATCCTACTTATGGTGCATATGCACTAATTATGTTAATTATATTATTCTCAATTATAAGTTTTAGTGATATAATTTGATCCTTTCTTAGTTACCTTAACAACATATTCTTTAAAATTCTTGTCTACAATTATTCCTACTCTATTTCTATTTTTATATTTTTCAGTATAATATAATTTATATCATGTATTCTCTACTTCTCTAGATCTTTCACCTACCCATTTAGTCTCTTATAAATATATATTTTACTTTTCTCCTAATCATAGTGTCCACTATCTTCATAGCTTTACCTGTTAGTGTTCCTATGTTCCAAGTTGCTACTCTAATCTGACTATTATGGATTAACTTCTTTATCCACACTCCGTAGTGCAAAAATCTTGTTTACTTATCACCGCACCCGGGTGCCGGTGCGGCGGCCTTTGCTCATTTTTTAAAACATCCGAAGGCAGATGCAACACGTCTCTTAACGGGAACGTCCTAACCCTTCACAAAGTTTGATTTAATATATTCATATTTGAAGGGATCTGATTGAGTTTTACACTGGTCAGCTACCTAACGCAACCATCCTCCTTTATCTGGGCTTGAGACCGGCTTTGGCGGATTGAGACCTCCAAAACAAATAAAATACATAAAATATTTACAAAGAGGAGATAAATCAAAAACACGAGTTAGCTCTATTTAATTGTAATTTATGTTATAACTATGGTCGTAATTTTACATTGGAGTATCGTAATTTTTTTTGGCTGGGATGTCGTAAAGCCGTCTTAACGTTTTTGAATGGGTGTCGTAATTTTATAACTACGGTGTCATAATTTTATAACTGGGATCTTAATATTTTTTTGGAAAGCAAGCCGTCCTGTCCCATCCCATCAGGACAACCTATCACTTACGAATTCATAATCATGATTTTTGTTATCTCGTCCTATCGCATTAAGCCATATAGAATATATGTGGATCAATAAAAAGAGGTGGTGTAACCCATGTAGGATTTACAATGCATATTGTGTACAAAGTTTTCCAACAAAAGTTAGTCAAC
>UESW01004805.1:173766-337853 GCA_900491605.1 Calamus simplicifolius
GATCATGGCTTGGATCGATCGCAACCGTCAGATGATCGCCGACCAGGATCGGTCATGGCTTCGATCGATCGCAACATCGGATCATCGCCGACCGGGATCATCATGGCTTGGATTGATCGTAACCATCAGATCATCGCTGATCCGATCGATCGCCACGGTCCGAGATAGGTCATCGCCGACCGGGATCGATCATGGTTTGGATCGATCGCAACCGTTGGATTGTTTGCCGACCAGGATCGATCATGGCTTAGATCGATCGCAACCGTTGGATCATCGCCGATCGGGATCGATCATGGCTTGGATCGATCGCAACCATCGGATCGTCGCCGATCATGGGGATCGATCGCAACCGTCGGATCATCGCCGACCGGGATCGATCATGGCTTCGATCGATTGCAACCGTCGGATCGTCGCCGATCCAATCGATCGTGACGGTCCGAGATAGGTCGACGCCGACCGGGATCGATCATGGCTTGGATCGATCACAACCATCGGATCGTCGCCGACCGGGATCGATCATGGCTTGGATCGATCGCAACCGTCACATACTCGCCGACCGGGATCGATCATGGTTTGGATCGATCGCAACCGTTGGATCGTCGCCGATCCGATCGATCGCCACGGTCCGAGATAGGTCGTCGCCGTGGCCTGGCCGTGGCCTGGCCACGGTGGCCAGGCCATAAAAAAAAATAAAAAAAAGTCTTTTACAGGCGATGGGGAAAATCCCCCCTTTATCTTCTTCGGCCATGGCTGTAGCCGCGACCGGAGAAGCCGGCCACGGCACCGGTGGTCAGGACAAAAAAATAAACATGTCTGTTACCGGGGTGAGGAAAACCCCCCCTCCCCTTTTATCTTCCACGGCCACGGCCGTGGCCTGGCCATGGTGGCCAGGCAAAATTTTTTTTTTTATTTATGCAATAAATTTTGTGCATTTATAGTTATTTATAATTTTTATGTCTTGATTATTTACATTCTGCTTCAAATTGAATGATGCATTAAATTATGTAATGCTTGAATGAAAGTCATGTTGTAGTTTTATTTAATTCTCAAGAACACATTAGTACTTTCAATGATTTATATTTTAGTCTTCACAAACAATTATATTCGACATAATAATCTTAAGAAGACATTGACTATATATAGATACTATGCCTCTATTTGTAGAATTGACAAGAATTTATGAATAACAAACATAAGTTCAATTGTCTTCGGATTTTCATATTATTAATCATAGCACTATAACCTTTAGACCCATTTGAGAATTTGTAAGATTTAGTCTTGCAAATTCTCAAATTGTCCTGGTGGACAGTTTGAGAATATTTTTTGCGATATGGTAGTCTACTATTAATCATCTTTGGTTGAGATTGCGGTTTGTATTTGCTCATACGTTCTCCTAGTGTGGCATATATGCCACACATTTAGGAGAACATATGGGGAAATGCTGCTGAAATTTTAACATAACCGATCGATGATAATCAATAGCAGACTACCATATCGCAAAATATATTCTTAAATGGGATAGGGCCTTACCTTTTAGACATGGAGTGAAGGTTTAATTAATTTAGGACACTTGAAAGCATGTGAAGTCTCATGATTGAACGAACCACCTTGCGGCCCGACCCGAACTCAAGCCCTACCATTAGCCATGAACCTGTGCCTCGGTCCTTGCTAGCACGCCAAGGATCGTAGCCGTGGCTCGCCCTTGCATGGTAGGGACCTTGTTGCCTAAAAGAAAAATTGGTTTAGTTATAAATGATTTAAATGGTTGTTATTAACCTTAGTTGTGTAAAAGAAATAATTTAGTTATATATTAGTAATATTAATATGGTTTTATTTGTGGTTTCCTTTAATGGTTTACCAGACTTTGTATAAGTCGGTCAAAAATGAGCGGGGCTCGCTCGTGGATGTATGCAAGGATAAAAGATGGCTTGCTTAATCCAGATTTTCTGAATGGATTGGAAGAATTTATTGCATTTGCATGTAGCCAACCTGATTGGATGGATGGCCCTAGGATTAGGTGCCCATGCAACTTCCACAGGTGTCAGAATAAAGCCTACAGAGATATTGAAACTGTTAAGGTGCATTTGTGTAAGAAGGGGTTTGTTCCTGATTACTATATTTGGTACTGTCATGGTGAACCAGAGGATATTCCAGCAGCTGTTATAGGCCAATAAGAGTCAATTCCCGTAGATGAACCATTTATGAATTTAAACACATATGAACAAATGGTGATGAATGCATCGGGTAATGAATTCAATCAGAATACATTTATGGAAGAACCAAATCCAGATGCACAGCAATTTTACGATATGTTGCGTGCTGCAAATCAAAAATTGTATCCTGGTTGTGAGGGTCATTCCCAGTTGTCTACAGCTGCTCGAATGTTGAATATTAAGGCAGAACATCGATTATCAGAAAAGGCATTCAATTCTGTAGCTGGGTTAATCAAAGAAATTTTGCCAAATGACAATGTTGCAGCAGACAGTTTTTACGCAACAAAGAATGTTGCGTGGGCTTGGGCTCCCAGTAAATAAGATCGATTGTTGCTTGAACAATTGTATGATATTTTGGGGTAAAGACTCAGAGCTGAGATGGTGTAAGATTTGTGGGCAATCGAGGTACAAAAACAGCGAAGGAGGAGCCAGTACAAGTAGGAGGAAAAGTGTGCCTTACAAGAAGATGCATTACTTTCCTCTTACCCCACGCCTGCAGAGATTATACATATCTGAGGCAACAGCTGCTGATATGAGATGGCATGCCGAACATGAATCTAAAGAGGATGAAATGCGGCATCCATCAGATTCAAAGGTTGGAAGCATTTCAATGAAAATCATCCTGATTTCGCTGAAGATATAAGGAATGTGAGATTAGGTCTTTGTACCGATGGCTTCCAACCATTTGGTCAAGCGGGGCAACAGTATTCATGTTGGCCTATGATACTGACTGTATATAACCTTCCTCCATGGAAGTGCATGAAAGATACTGCAATGTTTTTAACCGTTTTGGTTCCAGGACCATCAAATCCAAAGGAAAAGATTGATGTCTTTCTGCAACCGTTGGTGGCCGAATTGAAAATGTTGTGGGAAACAGAGTCGTAGCCTACGACATTTTTATGAAATAGAATTTCATCATGAGAGCTGCTTTGATGTGGACAATAAGTGATTTCCTGGCATATGCAACGTTGTCTGGTTGGAGCACTGCTGGACGTCTGGCATGCCCTCATTGCATGTATGATTCGGATGCATTTACATTGCAGAAGAGTGGTAAGCAGTCATGGTTTGATAACCATAGGAAGTTCTTGCTCCCAAATCATCCTTACAGGCGTAACTTGATCGCCTTCCGGAAGAACAAAGCAGTCACAAAATTTGCCAAACCGGTTAGGTCCGGCACGGATATATTTGATACTATAGAGCATTTGGGGTTGATGTATGCATGGGAACCGGATGTAGATAGAATAAATGGCCGTATATGTAAAGAACATAACTGGAAGAAGCGAAGTATATTTTGGGATTTGCCTTATTGGAGCACAAATCTCATCCGGCACAACTTGGATGTTATGCATATCGAGAAAAATTTCTTTGATAACATATTTAACACGGTGCTAAACATCCCGAGAAAAACAAAAGATACTGCAAAGTCAAGAGAAGAACTTAATCAGTACTGCAGAAGAGGTGATTTGAGAAGGAGTGCCGACGGGACCTATCCTAAAGCCTGTTACACTCTTGACAGAAATTCACGAGAAGTTTTATGTAACTGGCTTGAGGGTTAAAATTTTCAGATGGTTATGCCTCAAATATCGGTAGGTGTGTGGACATGCATAAGCTTAAGTTGTTCGGCATGAAGAGTCACGACTGCCATATTTTTATGCAACGATTATTACCGTAGCTTTTCGTGAGTTGCTTCCGCAACATGTCTGGAAGGCAATTACGGAGCTCAGCTTGTTCTTCAAGGAGTTATCTGCCGCAGTCATTACTTCTGCATCCATGGCAAGGCTTGAGGAGGAAATTTCAATTATTTTATGCAAGCTTGAGTGAATATTTCCTTCCAGTTTTTTTGACTCAATGGAGCATTTACCGGTTCACTTGCCATACGAAGCGAGCATAGCTGGTCCCGTGCAGTATCGCTGGATGTATCCTTTCGAGAGGTAAATATATACATCATTAAGATATGTTGACATTTCAAATATTATTTCATTGCAAGAAAATTGGTTAATTTTTTGTTTCAACTTTACATATAGGTATCTTAAGAAGTTAAAAATAATGTGCGTAATAAGGCAAGGGTTGAAGGTTCTATATGCAATGCACACTTGGTCGAAGAAGTTTTAGCTTTTGCCTCGCATTACTTTGAGGGTCACATCCACACGAGGAGCCGAAATCTTGGTCGTAACGATGATGTATGTGTGGACGAAGGAGAACCTAATGACGGTAGAATATCAATTTTTAAAGGTATCGGCCATTCATTTGGTGGGCAGAAGTCAAGAAATCTTAGCGATATGGAGTATAATGCAGCACATTATTACATCCTAATGAACTGTAGAGAAGTCGATCCATATATTGAGTAAGTGTATACTTCAATGCTTAATTAAAAATTTTAATTTAAATTACAATATACCATAATATTTAATTGCTAACATCAGTTTTCATCCTTTTCATCCCATAAGGTGTTTTGTGATAGACAACGACAGATGAATCCCGACATCAGTCAAGTTGCAATTGGGTAGAAATTAGAAACGGAGTTTGCTTACTGGTTTTATGAATTTGTGAGTAGTATCACTCAATCAATTTCAATAATGGCTTTTATTTTTTGAATTGGATGTGAATAGCTTATTAATTTATAGGTAAACGGTCCATGGTCCACAACCGAAATATTTTCATTAAATGTCTATCGCAATGGCCATTGAAGACTGTAATAACCTCTACTAGCTATTTGTAAATGGGTACAAATTTCAGATTGAACGATTAGCAGCTTCAAGAGGCACGTAGAACTAGGGCGTGTGTGTTAAAAGAGAAAGTGTTGGAGCAAATATGCAGGATTATTATGGAAAGTTAGTAGAGGTGGTTGAAGTTGAATATCCCGGTTGGCCTATGAAACGAACCGTATTGTTTCGTTGTGATTGGTTCGATCCGATAGTTCCTGTGGGCAAAAGGGTTCATAACGACTACATTTTGGTTGAAATGAACCATCGACGAAGATTGCAGAAATATAACCCATTCATCCTTGCATCCCAAGCTCAGCAAGTCTTTTACTGCGGATATCCAAGTTTGCGCAACGACAAGCGAGATTGGTGGGCTGTTTCTAAAATCGTCCCACATTCAACAATTGTATTAGAGGAGAGTTCATCAAGTCAATCAGCCGAGTGCCCTGCATTTCAAGAGGATGAGATGGAAATGCATGCAATTGAGGACGACACAAGGGCTCCTGAAACATCACTTAGAGATCCAAATGGTGATGTCCAAGAAATTGCGGATGCAAATGTTCGGTTTCCTTTCGATGATAATAAAACTGAATCGCAGTCCGATATGGCATCGGATGTTGAACCAACATTTCACGAAACAAATGACACCGATTAAACATAGAGGTTTTTTAAAATTTAACTTTTTTTATAAGTATTAAATTTTTACATAGTCAATCATTAATCGTAATTGAATTGTATGAATCTTTAGTATTTTCAGTATGACGGGCAGAGGTAGATCTACCGACGACAGACGGAGTGAGCAGGGACATAGCCCTGCTACATCAGATCACATGAGCGTCGGAGATGGAGAGTTCGGATCTCCAGTAGTCGCACAGCCTTCGATCTCTCCAGCAGTATTACCATCCAGCCGATCGGCACATACCTCCGAGAGTTCTTCCACCATCGGCCACACCATACTTCGACTTGATGCTCAGGGGCTGTAAGTATATACTAATTAAAAATATATCTTTATGTTTTTAAGTCAATTACTTATAAACATGCATTTTTTTAACAGATTTATTGAGCAGCATCATGTATCTAGCCACATCAGCGCCGTATTTCAGAGGCGTGCAGATCCCAGTGGCTACGATTGGCGCCACGTATCTCCAGCCACGAGGGAGTTTTATTTTTCTGAGTTTCAGGTAAACTTATTAAATACAATTTATCACTGATATAAAATTTCTTAATCTTAATAAATTCAGACACTAACTGTTTATTTTAATGCAGAAAAGGTTTACGTGGGATCCTGCCAGCCATGATGCCATTAGGGCAGCATGGGCGGCTCTGACGGGACGCCGATACTTCGACATGCTTCATCGTTGGAGGTCATCGGGTCAGCATCCTGCGTACGTGCCAGAGGGTATTTGGCATGAGTGGCAGTAGGCCTGGCAGTCCGATGGCTGGCGCAGGAGGTCTGCATCAGCCAGCACGAACCGCCGATCTGAGAAGGGCGGTCCTGGCACGGGTCTCTCCCGCCATACTTCGGGCTCCATTTCGATTCAGGAGCACAGACGGCGTATGGTAAGAAAACATAAATATTTTAATTACTATTTTAGTTATTTACAAATATTTATATAATATCAATTTTTTTATTGTTATAGTCTGAGCAGGAGGGCGGAGATCCTGGTAAGTTTCGTCTATTCAGGGCGACACACACCAGGAGGGACAGTTCCTGGGTCGACACCGATCACGGGAGGTTGCGGTAAGAAATTAGATTTATGTAGTATCTGTTTAATTTCTAAAATTTTATTTCAAGAAATTTATTAACTCATTTATTGTTGATTTCATAATTTAAAGACACGAGTCGAGGAGCTTCGCTCCCAAGCATCGCAGGTCGACTCTACTGATGGGGAGACGCCTGTCGAACTCTCAGCAGAGGAGAGTCGACGTGTGTTTTTGGAGGCTGTTGGTGCCCAGCCGCGAGACCGCAGGGTCTATGGTCCGGGCACTAGAGCTTCTACATATTTTCCCCATCAGGCCTCCAGCTCGCGAGTTTCTGGTGATATTCCTCCCGAGCGTTTAGACGACCTTCGGAGATCTATTGCAGAGGAGGTTCGGCAGGAGATCGAGCAGGATTTCGAGGATCGTATGCGAGGCCGGGATCAGGAGATTGCAGACATGCGAGATGAGATGCATCATTTGCGGGATATGGTTAGCCGCTTGTCGCAGAGTCTCTAGCCTCCACAGCCTCCACGTGATCGCTCAGATTCTTGATGTATTTTTTTTCTTTTTATATGTTGTACATGAAAGCTTTAAAATTTTAATATTATTTATTTTTGTAAATTGAATGATTATTGTTTGGATCAATATGAGTGAAGAATGTTTGATCAATATTTAAATGTAACGAAATTGTATTAACCGTTTTAATTTTAAAATTTTATTTTTTTTAAAAAATATTTATTTAGCGACGCATTAGCGACTGCAATTGCATCGCTAATATTTTTAAATATTATTATTAAATATTGCGACGCAATGAACTGGCGTCGCAATATTTAAAAAAAAAATTAACGATGCATTAGCGACTCAAATTGCATCGCTATTTTCATAATATTACTATTAAATATTGTGACACAACGATCTGGCATCACAATATTTTTTAAAAAATTTAATTAGCGACGCATTAGCGACTAAAATTGCGTCGCTAATATATCTAAAATATTATTAATAAATATTGCGACGCAGTGACCTGGCGTCGCAATATTTTAAAAAATTTTATTAGCGACGCATTAGCGACTAATATTGCGTCGCTATTATATTTAAAATATTATTATTAAATATTACGATGCAGCTAAATGCGTCACAATATTGTGATGCAATTAAATGCATCGTAATATTTAATATTAATATTTAAAATATTAAAATTTAGTTTTAAATTTAGCGATATATTTTGGTGCGTCGCAATATTGCGACGCATCTTTGCATCGCAGAGAGTCGCTGTTTTGTGACGCAATTGCGACAAATTATGGTTGCGACGATATTCTCAGCGACGCAGTCATTGCGTCGCTAATGCGTCGCAATAGCATGTTTAGCGACGTATTTAAGCGTCACAATATTTTTTTTTCTTGTAGTGTTTGCAGACGATATATTGTTAATGATGAAACTAAATCTAGAGTAAATGCTAAGTTAGAGATCTGGAGAGATGCTTTATAATTTAAAGGTTTCAAGATTAGTAGAACTAAAATTGAATACATGAAATGTAATTCTAATAGAATTAGAAATTCAAATAAGAGACTGTGAAGATTGCAAGCCAAGAGATAATAAAGAATTAAAATTTAGGTATTTATGATTAATTATCCAACAAAAAAGTAAGTTGGTGAAGATGTGAATCATAGATTTAAAGCATGATGGATTAAGTGGAGAAGTACTTTGAGAGTATTGTATGATCGACTTATCCCATCAAATTAAAAAAAAATTTATAAAATCACTATTAGACCAGTTATGCTATATGAAAAAATGTGTTGCACAATACTAAAACAATATGTGAATAAAAAGTGTAACAAAAATGCACATGTTAAGATCGATATGTGATAAAACTTTAAAAGATAGAATTAAAAATAAACACATACAGAAAATGATAGGAGTAGCCCCAATTAAAGATAAAATAAGAGAAATCTGATTATAGTGGTTTGGACATATACAATGAAGACCTTTAGATACTTCAGTTAGAAAGAGTGATCTTTTAACAATTCATGATAATGATAAAGGTAGAGATAGACCTAAATTAATATAGATAAAATTAAATAATTAAAAAAGATATAACTATTTGTAATTTGAGATCAACTTAGTTCTGAATAGAGTAGAATGAAGGAAGCATATTCATATAGCTGACCCTATATAGTTGGGAAAAGGCTTAGATGAGTTTAGTTGAGTTGAGATAAACGTGAGTGAAGAAATATTTTGAACATTTTTGTTAGATTAGTTAGTAAATATCTTAGATTAGTTATATTATATCAAGTTATATAGATAAACATGAGTGAAGAAATATTTTGAACATTTTTATTAGATTAATTAGTCCATATTTTATTCACATGCATCTAAAACTTTATTTATTTATTTATCATATTACGTAAGACTAGAGATAGAAATAAAATATATGAAGTATTCTACATGAATCATAATTATTTTTTTATGAGTTAATTCTACTTAGCTCCTCTTAATTATGAAATATTTTCTTATTCCTTTCTAAACTAAAAAAATTACAATCAACCCTTCAATTTTGATTTAAGTTGCAATTGATCCTACCATTTAAATTGGACATTAAAATAAGTAAAAAAGTGATCATGCGAATGTCACGTATCCACTAAAGATATTAGATTTTTACAATATTTGTCATTTAAAGAAAATTATCTTAATCAAGGATATAATTTTTTATTTTTTAAATATGCCAAAATATGCATGTATCTACTTCTTTATTACTTTTAACTTCAAATTTAAATAGTAAGAACTAATTGAAACTGAAATCGAAATTGAAGGTTAATTATAATTTTTTTTAGCTTGGGAGGAAATGTGAAAATATACTATAGTTAAGAAGAATTAAGCTATTTATTTATTATTGGATCAAGTTGAGTTGGCTTTTGATTGAATTCTATTTGGTTTAAGATGAACCTGGATGAAACCTAACCTGGAGTCATGCCCAGCTTGAGTTCACGCATTCTAAATACTTACCTCACTTAATTAGCATGTTAGGTTGGTCTAGTCAACTTAAGCTCGATCAATACTTTAATTTTAGTTTAATTTTAGTTGCCGCTTAAAAAATATCATATTAGAGAAGAAGCCCCTTCATTTTCTTCATTTAAAAACAATGGCAAATTTTGTTTGAATTAATGAAAAGCTAATAACTTTACCTAACTTATTGCACCACTTTGACAGAAAGACATGGCTTAATTTATATTAGGTCGCACTGAGGTGCGGTTCATTAGATACAATTATTTTTATTTCTTTTTCTTTCTTTCTTTTCACAATCATCTAAATCTAAAAACTAAAAAGGAATAGAGATCGAAAAGAACCGAATGGCTCAACCAATGAACCGCACCTAATCTTTTGTACACACACGCCATTAGCAACGCCATAATCACAATAGACTAATCTCTTAGTAGTCTGACGAGTATTCCAAATCACTTGAAGAAATAATTTTTTTTGACATTATTCTCAAATTTAGTTTTCTTTTTTGGACATTATTAAAAAAAATCAGATGAATGCAAGCATAAAGTAAAGGGGTAATAGGCTCACGATTTACTGGACTAGAACGTTTGGAGGTCTCTTGTTGGAAGCCTATACAGCACTCTATCGAACGTTAATACGGATAGCAATGGCTCGGAAACGGTCCGAAGGCAGGCTCTATCAGTCTTCATCTCTGTTAAAAAAAACCTTTCAATTTTTTATCCCATTAAGTCGTCGTAGTTAACAAGACGAAAACAAAAATACTCAATCGGATAAAATTAATAAAGATAGAAAAATAAAGATGGGATGAAGAATATCGTCTGGAGTTATTTATCTATTTAGTCATTAAACAGATAATTTAGATCGAGATTCCTCGACCCATCACTCAATACCAATCAGGTAAATAGCTTAAAAAAAAAATAAAAAACGCATTACCATCCCTAATTCTGTGCAACAAATATGCTCATAATTTGGCAAATAGAGATAATTTAGTTAAGGTATTCATTAATTATGCCATCCATTAATGAAATCATAAGCTTTATCGTATGCTGATTAGTTTAAGAAAATTTTACATAATTTAAATTAGATAATGCATGTTTGTTGACAAATAAATAAATAAATAAAATTAAGGTGGTGCCGAATGCTGATTTTTTTTTATATACTCGTGCTCATGAGCTGAATAGCTTAGCAATACTAACTGACTTTCCTATTAACGTGTCGGTCCCCTAGCGATCGTTCATGCTATTCAAAGCTTCGTCGGCGTCTTTTTAGTCCCACATCGAGCATTTACAAAACATTGTTGTGCTTAAATAAGGGAAGAGTTGCTTCCTCTACGCCGAGCTCAGTAGCTTGAGCCTGTGACCCGAGCGGGGGCCATGGGTGGTTTGGACGGTAGGTTAGGCTCTTGGGTCTGGTGCTAAAGGTGCTTAATGTTGGCTCGCCCGTTCCAAGTTGGGTAGTAATTGGTAAGTTTCAAGCGAAAGCTTGGGTCTTGCCTGTTCTAAAGTGGAGGGGAATGCGTGAGGCTGGTTTCACAGAGCAGCGTACACCTCCCTCTCTCAACGGTGGAAGGAAAACGGGCCGCTGCACCTAGCACCACTACGGCCCATGAGCTGCCTTTATCGGACAACCACTTTTTTTTTTTTTTTTTTTTTTATAAGCTTTTCCGGATGACAACCACATTAGATCTAGTCCTTTTTTTTTATTTACATTTTTTTATTATAATATTTTTTCTGGATGACAACCATGTTCGATCTAAAGTTTCTTTTTTTTTTTATTTACCACTGTTTTTCAGATGACAACTACATTCTTCGGCGAGAAAAATGTTTTTATTTCAACTTCTAGTGAATTTATTTTTGATTATCAGCTTATTATTACATCTTGCTATGTATAAAAGAATTGCTCGTCAAACTGCAGGCATGAGCTGAAACATTCTGATATTAGAGCAAGCTCGTTAAAGGAAGCCTTGAAAAACATTTTTATTTCAACTTCTAGTGAATTTATGTTTGACTATTAACTATCAGTACATCTTGCGGTATAAAAGAATTGCCTGCCAAACTGCAGGCACGAGCTGAAACATTATGGTATTAGAGCAAGCACGTTAGAGGAAGCCTGAAACTTTGACCAAGTAAAAAGAATGAACTTTATTGGGATGATATGGCATTTAAAATGAAGACCAAACAAGTCTTAATGAAAAAAATTGCCAAGCTTAGATTGATATCGAAGCATAAAACTGAAAGGAAGCTGCGAGAATAGTCTGAATACCTCTGTCAACAAATTTCAGAGCTTATTTCAGAACTTGAGATTGATCGGTGCTAATAATTATAAACATGGGAAAACAACTAGGGTATTGAACAAAAATGAAATATGGGAATGAAAAAATAAAATATTATGCAAACCATCAAAAATCGAAAGAAGGGGAAAAATAGTTATCTTGAACAGTAAGGTAGTGTTTGATAGCCCAAAAGCTATCTCTGGATAAATGTACAGGATAGCATTTATCCAGGGATAGCTGAGGGAATAAGCATCTTTTTAAAATTATAAGTCTGCCATCAAGGGATAACTTTAGTTATTCTTGGGTTATCTAGGGAATAAGTTCACGGGATAACCTATGTTAAACATGGGTTATCCCCTTTGGTTAAACTTTTTCAGACCTATTCCCTCTAGCTATAGCATTTGAGAATAAGAGGGGATATCCAGAGGATATCCTTCCTTATCTCCCGTATCAAACACTCTAAGTGGAAGAATAACTAGGATGCATTTGAGATAAACTAGGATAAGTAGGGGAATAACTTCTTTGCTATTTTTCAAAGGCAACGATCTGAACATGCGTAGTATTCTATGGGACAAAGATATAACACAAAAGATTTGTTCTCATCAGAATTAAGATTACATTAGGATGAGACATTTTTAAAATTTATAAAATTTTAAAATATAATATTTTAAAATATAGTATTATAAAATTTTAATATTTATAAATTCCCTATTTAGATGATTATTCTTAAAAATAAAATTGTGTAATAATTGTGAATTTTGAAATGTCTAGATTTTACAAATTTCTTATTTAAATAATTATTTTTAAAAATAAAATTTTACAAAAAAAATAAAATTTCTTATTTGGATAGTTATTCTATACATACGGATGTAAGGTGCGAGTCTTTTTTAATTCTTCTTTATAAACACTTGAAAGCGCTACTTCGGTTCCATGCAGTTAAAAGTAGGAGAGAGATAAATCTCACCACAAAGTTTTATCCTTACACGTCACAAGTAATTCCAAGGTAGAAATATCACATTTAACTATATGCTTATGTATGATTTTATATAGCAGGTTTTATTATTTTCCATATATAGGAATAAAAATGAGTGGATAAGGATAATTTTTGCTTACATCATCCCACCTTCGACTTTTTATATCCCATGTCATGCCTCATCAAGATAATAAGTTTAGTGTCCATCCTAAACTAATGGAGAATAATGAATCTACTTCTAATTTTTTTAAATTATTTATACATTTTTAAAATATTTAAAAAACTTAGGACTCGTTTGGTTTGTGAAAATGAACTCGTAGAATCGAAAACGAAATCACTAATTCCCTTTCCAAGTGTTTGTTCAGAAAAAATTAGAATTCAAATTCCAATTCTTCTTGGAATCAAAATCCTTTATTAATATGGATTTGAAATCTGAACCCTTCACTGAGGATTGCAAATCTATTCTAGCCAACCATAATCTAATGCATTCGACATGTATAATATTATATTTAATAACATAATATATATTATATTAATATATTTATTATGTGTAATAAATATAAATACTAATTATAATCATAAATATTATTATTTTTTAATATTATACTTAATTATAAAAATATATAAAATAGTATTAAATAGTTATATTATATATATATAATATTATATATTATATGATAATATAATATATATTTATTATATAATTTATATAAATAATAATTGTAATCAGGTAGTTTATTTAAAGTTTAGAACTGATTTGGTATTATTTTATTTTAAAGCCGACAAGCAAAGGTGACAAACATATGTATGGTAAAACTTTTTAGTTAATCTTTTTTATTCAAATTAAATTATTACTTAAATCTTAGATTTTTTTGATAGAAAAAATTGTTGCTTTAAGAAAATGAAAATAAAAATTAAAGTTAGCAAAAATTTATAAAAATACACTTTTGGCATCAATTTTTATTCGCATTATACTTATTTTATAAATAAATAAAGATATAAACATAATCAAAAAATATGAAACAAGATCCCATGTAGGGATGGCAATGGCTCAGGGATGGTCTGGGGCAGCCTCTACCGTTTCCGTCCCTGTTAATAAAAACCTCCGTTTCCTATTCCGTTATTCTGAGATGGGGACAGGAATACCCAGTCGGATAAATGGGTACCCACTGGGTATCCATTTGATCATTTACATAAAAAAATAAAATTATTCTATTAAACTTATTTAATGTAAGCTTAAAAAAATACTAACAGGGAGAGAGATCAGTTTGCTAGGGTTCTGGATTTGATGTTCAGGATGCTGCATGAAAGAAGAGAAGAGACAGAGAGATTCAAATATGTTTTACTAGGATTTTTTAGTATATATATTTTATTTTTTTAAATTTTAATTTTTTATATATATATATTTAAAATTTAAATATATTATATTAAAGCTAACGGGGATGGGGACGGATAAACGGGGTTAGGGCAGAGGATACCGTTCTCGGCTATTTACCCATTTAGCCATTTAATAAATAATTTTTGTACCAATAAGCTGTTTAGACCAAAATTTTTTAACCCGTTTGAAATGGTATTGGCTGGGTAAACGGTTAAACGGAAAAAATTACCATCCCTGTAACACACGTGAAGAAATATGGGAATGCAAAGATGCTCAAACCCATGAAGGGAGGCCTTTCCATTGGGGGGGGCATGGGCATGGGCTGGGCCAAAAGTACAAATGAGAAATTAAGCCGGGCTCCTAACTCATGTCAGGTATGATCAATCCAAATCCAGACGTATGGAAGTTTGTTAGAGCCCAGACCTAGCTCGTCCAAGCCTTATATATATATATATATATATATATATATATATAGAATAGAATAGATTTGATTATATTCGAATATATCTAAAAATAAAATTCGATCCGATTATCCTTTCTATCTCTAAATTTATATGGATTTAGAAACCATTCTATGTTTTAATTTTTTTATCTTTGGGATCTATCGATTACGTGGATACAAAGATAAGGGGATGACTGAATCCTGATTTAGATACATTCAAATATGGTCAAATATATATATATATATATATATATGTGTGTGTGTGTGTGTGTGTGTGTGTGTGTGTGTTTTGGTTTTGTTGTATACCCTAAACTTTAGATTCTCTGTTGAAGCCTACCTTTCATCAATTTAAAAGAACCCATTTGTATATAAATGTATAAAAATAAAAAACATATATATAATATATAAATTTAAATTTTAAGTTCATATATATATATATATATATATATATATATATATAAAAGGGCTCAAGCCGGGCCGGGCTTTATTTTCTAAGCCCGGGCCATAACCGATAGGTATTGGATAATGTGCTATTTTGAAGATTTAGGTGGCCTATATGTGTTACTTAATAAACAGAAGAGGTATTAAGACATATTTAAAACAAATATTGATATAGAGTGGTAACATGGGGTATTGCATGAGTGTGTCGTCATAATGGCAACAAGGCTAACAATGTTCCACCATTGGCATGCATTCTTTGGTGCAGCAAAGAGATGATGTTGATTTTTATATAAAAGAATGATAGGTTGAGTAAATACAAAATTTATGTGTTTGCACCTGTTAATGATAAATATAAAATATTGTTATTCAACAAAACAAAATAGTGATGATGATGAATAAAAGGAATAAATAATCATTTAATCATTTGTAAAACAACAGCTTTATGCATTGAATTTTCAGTTAATAGTTTTTATTTTCTTAATTGTTGGTGAAATTTAAAGTCATTACAAGAGTATCGATGTTGCCCTTCATCATGAAAAGGAGGATAAAGTTTTTTTTTAGAATTAAAAAAGATAAAGTTAAGAGGATGCTTTTCATTATTGTTTTGTATGTATCAGTTGTTATCCGGTAACAAATATTCTGATGGGTCGAGATATAACAAATAAAATGGACCCGAAAGAAGAATAATATAAGTATTATAATATACAAAAAATATAATATAATATATATTATATACATAATCTAATATAGTACAATATATTACAATATATTATATTATAATAAACAAATTATAATATAATAAAATGATTTAAATAAATTATAATATATAATATTATAATAATAGGGCTCAAGCCGGGCGGGGCTTTATTTTCTAAGCCCGGGCATAACCGATAGGTATTGGATAATGTGCTATTTTGAAGATTTAGGTGGCCTATATGTGTTACTTAATAAACACAAAGAGGAATTAAGCCATATTTAAAACAAATGATATAGAGTGGTAACATGGGGAATTGCATGAGTGTGTCGTCATAATGGCAACAAGGCTAACAATGTTCCAGCATTGGCATGCTTTCATTGGTGCAGCAAAGAGAGATGATGTTATAAAAAAATGATAGGTTGAGTAAATACAAAATTTATATGTTTGCACCTGTTAATGATAAACTTAAAATATTGTTATTCAACAAAACAAAATAGTGATGATGATGAATAGATAGAATAAATAATCATTTAATCATTTGTAAAACAACAGCTTTATGCATTGAATTTTCAGTTAACAGTTTTTATTTTCTTAATTGTTGATGAAATTTAAAGTCATTAAAAGAGTATCGTTGCCCTTCATCATGAAAAGGAGGATAGAGTTTTTTTTTAGAATTAAAAAAGATGAAGTTAAGTAAAAGAGGATAGATGCTTTTTGATATGGCTGATCTAACCGTCAGAATAAATGATAACGGTGACTGACGGAGGCCCTCTCGGCCTTCTGAGCCTCCTTCTCGGTGTCGGCCTCAAGCCACGGCTCCTGGGCATCATGAACAGTATCTCAACCCCCGAGACCCCCTCGGTCTCGGGCTGCATGAACAGTGCTTGGCCTCAGTTCTGCTTTCGGCCTCAAGCCATGGCTCCCGGGCCTCATGAACAGTATCTCAACCCCCAAGACCCCCTCGGTCTCGGGCTGCATGAACAGTGCTTGGCCTCGAGTTCCGCTCTCGGCCTCAAGCCATGGCTCCCGGGCCTCATGAATATTATCTCAACCCACGAGACCCCCTCGGTCTCGGGCTGCATGAACAGTGCTTGGCCTCGAGTTCCGCTCTCGGTCTCAAGCCATGGCTCCCGGGCCTCATGAACAGTATCTCAACCCTCGAGACCACCTCGGTCTCGGGCTGCATGAACAGTGCTTGGCCTCGAGTTCCGCTCTCGGCCTCAAGCCACGGCTCCTGGGCCTCATGAATAGTATCTCAACCCCCGAGACCCCTCGGTCTCGGGCTGCATGAACAGTGCTTGGCCTCGAGTTCTACTCTCGGCCTCAAGCCACGGCTCCCGGGCCTCATGAATAGTATCTCAACCCCCGATATCCCCTCGGTCTTGGGCTGCATGAACCATGCTTGGCCTCAAGTTCCGCTCTCGGCCTCAAGCCACGACTCTCGGGCCTCATTAATAGTATCTCAACCCCCAAGACCCCCTTGGTCTCGGGCTGCATGAACATGCTTGGCCTCGAGTTCCGCTCTCGGCCTCAAGCCACGGCTCCCGGGCCTCATGAATAGTATCTCAACCCCCGAGACCCCCTCGGTCTCGGGCTGCATGAACAGTGCTTGGCCTCGAGTTCCGCTCTCAGCCTTAAGCCACCGCTCCGGGCCACCTGGCATACCCACATAATCTGCCGCACATCCATAGCAGGGTGTGGCCATACCTCATAACGGCGTATGGTCCATCGTACGTATGTCACCGTGCATGGCCATACCCCGTCACAGCGTACGGTTCACCACCTGCCCGCAACTGTGCGTGGTCACTTCCGGCAGTGGTGAGCACCACGTACAATCACCGATGCGAGACACCCGTGAGGCCGTACTGACAGGTGACGCAGGACACCTCTGACATGCACGACGACAGTACGATCTGTCACTGTCAGCCTCATCTTTTGTCCGTTATTGAATGGGGCACCTTGAAATCAGCAATCTTTGAGAATGAAAGGGTGTATCCTAGAACAGGTATAAAAGCATACACACATGCTGTAAGTAAGGATCCATCAACTTTGGTTTTTCTAGCTTCTTCTTACTTGTAAAGCCCGAACTGTCTAGCTTTCTTCAGCTAAACAGTTCACATCTGTTCCCAAGTGACTAACTTGAGCGTCGGAGGGTCCCCACCGGAGCATCCGGTCTCCGGGGACTTTTCTTGCAGGAGTCCGGCGAGGAGGACGTCCGTTTCCCCGACGCTTGAAGAAAGTGACTTGGCGTCATCAGATTGGCATGCCAGGAAGGGGGAGTAAAGAGAAAGACGTCAAACCAGCAATCTGCAATCTCTTCCTCCAAGCTCTTGAGCCATGGTGGCAACCCATGTGAAAGGGATCTCTGTCAGTTGCGCTGGGGGGTAGCGCCGAGGAGTTGATCCGCTGGCGATTGCCCCCTCAGCTCTCCCGGCCGGTGTCCCGACACCGCCGCATCCCCAGGAGGCTGGACCTTCCGCTCCTCCGGTCGACGTCCCTGCTCCTCCTCCCCAATAGCTCCAGGAAGACCGGTTCGCCGCCCTAGCCATGCAAGTCCAATCCTTAGCAGCAGTGGTTCAAGGCCTGCAGCACCAGCAGATGGCCCTGCGACAGCCGGAGCCACATCCATCGGTTCCGGGGGTGGTGCAACCCAGCCAGCATTCCTCCCGAAGATGATTGCCGGTACTGGAGGCTCGTCACCATCGTGCTTCGCCCAAACCTCGTCACCGGGGAGCCTCTAAGAGACCTCGATCGCCTTCTCGCCACGCCAGTGTTTCTTCCAAGCGGCGGCACGGGAAGGAGGCGGAGCGCCCTAGCCGACATCGCCGTCACCCTTACCCGTCCTCAGAATCCTTGGGGGAGGGGTCCTTCGATGGCAGGATAGCCCGTCGAGCCGAGCGTCGACTCGATGAGTATAATCAGGTTGGAGGAACTCAGCCGCTGAATCACTCACCTGTCAGAGCGGACTATGACAGCCGGCCTCCGCTGTCCCGCCGCATCATGGAAGAACCCATTTCCACCCGGTTTCGCCTCCCCCAGCTGGACCCATATGACAGGACCACGGACCCCTGGACCACCTAGAAAGTTACAAGGTTATCATGCAGGTCCAGGGGGCCATCGATTCGCTCATGTGCATCACCTTCCCTACCACCCTGAAGAAGGCTGCCTGAGCTTGGTACTCCCGCCAGCCACCGCGGAGTATTAATTCTTTTCGGCAGCTAGAGAGAGCCTTCTTGGCCCATTTTGATGCCTGCCGGAAGATTCCATGAGTAGCTGACAGCCTCTTCGCTATCCAGCAGAAGAGTGGTGAGTCCTTACTGATAAGATATAGACTAAAAGATATGCTTTATGTTATGTCTTTACATTTTAATGAGAATTCATTTTGAGCAATGTGTGCCATTTACTATATATGTGCATATGTCTAGTATTTACAAAGAGTATTTGATCTAGTGTGTAGAGTACGGCTTACACACAGAAGACTAGATCATCGGTTCTTTTGGAATACAAGTTTATTGTTCACAGTTTTAGATGGAATTGGACACACCATCAGTAAATAGCACAAATTTTTAGTAGGTCTGTCTTGACTACGGGGAATGGTTTATTCTAACTATTTGTGCTAGTACACTTTGTGTGTATTGAACAGGACCCAGTTGAGTTAATTATTTTATACTGACTTTATAAAATAATTTAAAACTCATGAATATTATGATTACTTATGCTCTTAATCTGAATTCTATTTCTAGACACGTGTATGTAGTGATTATTGCTTTGATTACACATAGAGTGAGATTCTAGATGAGTCAATAAACTCAGTGGGTTGGGCAATAACATTATATATATGGTGAATATTAATAGTTGAAGGAATCCACGTCCTGTTAATTTGGATTGATGATATCCCCTTGAGAAAGCTTATAAGTTTTGATTGTATCAAATCTTGCAAGTGGATTTTGAATCCGATACATCAAATAAGTCTCAAGGATAATAACAGCCAATTAAATTATATTATCAGTAATTAAATTTAATTGGTGGATATCTGTAATCTTAACGTGGGGAGATAATAAGTATTTAATATTAAGGCTCAAAATATAAATTCGAATATGATTAGGAGTACAATTATAATTCTTTAGTGGAATGAATTGTAATTTACGTAATTGAATCCTAACCCGGGATAGGATTGGGAGATTTAATTACGTGGGAAGTCCTTTTCATATTTGCCTATTGGTCCCTGTTGTAGCCCTATAAATACCCTCTCAGTTGGTTGCTAGGGTTAACGTTTTTGAGGAAAAAGAAAAACAAGAAACCCTAGGTCGGCCGAGAGATCCCACCATCTTGTGAGAGAAGGAAGGTATTTTCGGGAATACGGCGGAAGGCTAAAAGGTTGAGGTCGAGCAATCGAATCAAAGTGTTCCAAAGTTCAAATCTGAAGGTATGATCTTATACTCATAGATTAGGACGGTAAAAGTTTTTTGTATTACTCATGTACGCTATAGCCATGATCTTGGGGGTATTCCGCGCTCCCCAACAGTGGTATCAGAGCCACGGCTGATACTGTATATGAATACGGTCATGTTCTCCATTAATGGAATATGCATGCGTCGGATGGATCGTGCTTGCTGCTAACGTTGTTTTGCAGGTTTCTATCCTGTTATTATGGTCACATGAATGTATGTGTTTTGATTTGATAATGCTTAGATCTATTTTGTGAACTCCGGTTTAAGGAGGCGTAGGATCATTGTAATATTTCATAGCATGTATGCTCTGGTTTTTTGAGAGCTTTGTGATTGTAAATACGTAGCATGTGAACTCCTATATGGAGGCATAGGATTTTTGTAATCTGGTGCGGCTCTATGGAGGAAGAAGACCTGCTGCAGGTTGCAGGATATGATCAAAAGCTGATAGGATTCTAAGGAGAATCCGTTGTAGATAGGATTCTAAGGAGAATCCGTTGCAGATAGGATTCTAAGGAGAATCCGTTGCAGATAGGATTCTAAGTAGAATCCGTTGCAGATAGGATTCTAAGTAGAATCCGTTGCAGATAGGATTCTAAGGAGAATCCGTTGCAGATCACGATTCTAAAGAAAATCCAAAATGCGAAGCGGCAAATCATCGAGCAAAGTAGCAATTATGGTGCAACAGGATCTTCATCTGCGTGAAAAATTTTGACCATAATAACAGATTTTATTTATCTTGTTTATATTGGTTATGTTGCATACTTGCTTGATTGTTTATCCTTTTGTTCTTATGTCTATAACTAGGAGAACATGGTTAATTGGATAATCACTTGTGTTTGTGTTTTGAATTTATAAGATAATCAAACACAAGTTTTATAACCCTCAAAATATTGTTTAAATAACTAAGTAGGAGAGGGAATTAATCACATTTAAATCCCATGGTCCCATCACTTGTTTATTGGTGAGGTAGTTAATTTCACGTGTTAGCATTAGTGCTTTCCTCCCCATAGATGAAATTGATTGCCAGCTCACCAAGAATAATCCCTAGTAGTTGTTAATGTTGGATTACCTCTCCATTTGAGGGATCCACCATGGGACAATGGATCTAGGATTGAGTGATGGTATACACTTAGGTATAAATATTGGTATCCTCCCCATCGGAGTCATTGCAAATATTTATATGACCAAAGTTAGCCAGCTAATTAATTTTACTTGGTATGTTACCTTTTACCTAGATAGTAAAATTAATAGGTTTTATCTGTCTAGACAAATGATGAGTAGTAGACGTCCTCCCATCGAGGCATACTATTCAAAATGTACTAGGCTGCTGGCAAATTCTTTTATTATGTAGTGGTTGAGGGGCCCTACTTATAATTTTGAATTTAAAGTTTATTGCTCATTATATCTTATTTGATGTATGAATGATTCTCAGGATTAAAATGTCTTCTTTCAATCCACTTGCTGTGATACTCAAAGAAAACAAATTGACTGGTCCTAATTACATTGATTGAAAAAGAAACCTGGATATAGTTGACTGCAGAAGGGTACAAGTATGTGCTCACTCAGGTCTATCCGCAGAGCCTGTGAAGGGGCTTCAGATGAGGAGTTCCAAGCTTACCGTAAGTGGGTTAAGGCTGATGAGATGGCGCGGTGTTACATATTGGCATCTATGTCAAATGTTCTGCAACATCAGCATCAATCTATGCCCTCTGCCTATGACATGATGTTCAACCTCAAAGAAATGTTTGGGGATCAGAGTCGTGCAGCTAGGCAGACTGCGATGAAAGAACTGATGAACACTAATATGGCTGAAGGAACTCCTGTCAGGGATCATGTTCTAAAGATGATTAGTCTTCTGAATGAACTGGAGATCCTTGGAGCGGAGATGGATGGGGAAACCAAGTTGATATCATTCTCAGTCCTACCTGATTCTTTTAAGCAGTTCTGCCTAAATTACACCATGAACAAAATGAATTTTTCATTGGCAGAGCTACTTAAAGAACTTCAGGTAGCAGAGAGTTTCATTAAGAAGCCTGCAGTTGCTATGGTTACTGAAAAAGGTTCTTCTTCGAAGTCTCATGCTAAGAAGAAGAAAAAGGTTCAAAAAAGAAACAGCATCAGCCCCACAGCCCAATGGGAAATAAAAAAGAAGGGAAAGTGCTTCGTCTGCAAGCAGCCAGGTCACTGGAAGCAGCAATGTCCAGTTTGGCTTGCCAGGAAACAGGCTAGAGGTATATCTCATTCACTTGTAGTTGAAACTTGTTTAGTGCTGTTATCTACCAGTGGTTGGTGTGTAGATACGGGAGCCACTAATCATGTTTGCAATTCTTTGCAGGGGTTCCAGCAGACCCGGCAGCTAAGTGATGGGGAGATTTACATATTTCTGGAGATGGCACGAGTGTGTCAGTAGTTGCAGTGGGAGATTTTAGCTTTTCTTTTAGTAGAAATAGAATTTTAATATTAAAGGACTATTTTTTTGTACCTTCAATTAGAAGGAATTTAATTTCAGTTTCTAAGTTGGTTGATGATGGATATTCAGTTTATTTTAATGACTCCGTTGTTATTAAGAAAAATAAACATTTTATCTGTTCTGGTACATTGGTGGATGGTCTTTATATTATTAATCCTGTTTCTCCTACTGTGCAACTAAATGAAGTGAATAACTATAATAGACCATGTAAGAGAAAACATCCTTTTGAAATGAATCAAACTTATCTTTGGCACTTGCGCCTAGGTCATATAAATCTAAGAAGGATTTCTAGACTGGTTCAAGATGGACCATTAGGTTCATTGGAAGTAGAGGCACTACCGGTCTGTGAATCTTGCTTAGAAGGAAAAATGACCAAGCGGCCATTCTCGGCCAAAGGCAATAAGCTAAGGAGATATTAGAATTGGTTCACTCTGATTTGTGTGGCCCAATGAACATCCAAGCTAGAGGTGGTTTTGAGTACTTTGTCACTTTTATTGATGATTACTCAAGATATGGGTATATTTATCTGATGCGCCGTAAGTCTGAATGCTTTGAAAAATTTAAAATTTTTAAGGAAGAAACGGAGAACCGTCATGGTAAAAATATCAAGACACTACGATCCGATCGTGGTGGAGAGTACCTCTTAGGGGATTTCACAGATTACTTATTAGATGCTGGGATTGAATCCCAGTTGTCTGCACCTAGTACGCCACAGCAGAATGGTGTAGCTGAAAGAAGGAATATGACTCTTATGGATATGGTTAGATCTATGATGAGTTATTCAGACTTACCTATTTCGTTTTGGGGATATGCATTAGGGACAGCTGCATATATTCTTAACTTGGTACCATCTAAGTCAGTACCTAAGACACCCACAGAACTGTGGACTGGGCGCAAGCCTAGTCTAAGACATGTTCGGGTTTGGGGTTGTCCAGCACATGTACTAAAAGGTAAACCAGATAAGTTGGAATCAAGGACAGATGTATGCTTCTTTGTTGGATATCCTAAAGGAACAAAAGGTGGTTTATTTTATTGTCCTAGGGATCAGAAGGTCATTGTTAGCACCAATGCCCGATTTTTGGAGGAGGACTATATTATAGACCACAAACCCAGAAGTAAAATTGCTCTAGAAGAGTTGAGAGGCGATAAAACTAGACTGGCTCCTTTAATACCAATAGTACAAGTAGAAACACCACAAGAAAGTGGGTTCCCAAACTTCCCATTAACTATTCAGTGGGAGAAGTATAGTAACACGAACTGACCCTGAACTGGTACAAAAGGATACCATTAATGCACCAGTTTCAGAACCAGTGCAGGTTGATGGAGCACAAGGATCAGAGTCAGATCGTATTACTACAAGCACATACAATCAGGTTGTGCCTCGTCGTAGTGGGAGGGTTGTAAATACACCTAAACGGTATATGTTCCTTGGAGAGTCATATGACAGAATCTCTGATGAACTGGATACTGAACCCAGTAGCTACAATGAAGCATTACAGGATAAAGATGCAACTCTTTGGCAAAATGCTATGAAATCAGAGATAGAGTCTATGCACTTTAATCAGGTCTGGGATCTTGTGGAACCATCCGAAGGAGTAAAACCCATCGGATGCAAGTGGATCTATAAGAAGAAGAGAGGAGCAGACGGGAAGGTGGAAACCTTCAAGGCTAGGCTAGTTGCAAAAGGTTTTACTCAGAAAGAAGGGATCGACTATGAGGAAACCTTTTCACCAGTAGCTATGCTTAAGTCTATCCGGATTCTCTTATCCATTGCAGCTCATTTCGATTACGAAGTTTGGCAAATGGATGTCAAGACAGCTTTCCTTAATGGGAATCTTGACGAGTGTATTTACATGATGCAACCAGACGGTTTTATAGTAAAAGGCCAGGAGCACTTGGTGTGCAAGCTTAAGAGGTCCATTTATGGACTTAAGCAGGCATCTAGATCTTGGAATACTCGTTTTGATCAAGCTATTAAATCTTATGGTTTTGATCAAAGTCCTGACGAGTCATGTGTGTACAAGAAGCGTGATGAAAAACTTTGGTGTTTCTGGTGCTATATGTGGATGACATCTTACTTATTGGAAACAATATGGGAGTGTTATCTTCGGTCAAGGTATGGTTATCTGGACAATTTGATATGAAGGACTTGGAGAAGCAAGTCACATCCTAGGGATCAAGCTTTTGCGAGATCGCAAGCAAAGGATGATATGCTTATCTCAAGCCACTTATATCGATAAAATTTTCACCCGTTTTGGTATGCATAATTCCAAAAAGGATTTCTTCCTTTCAGGCATGAAATTTCTCTATCTAAGGATCAGTGTCCTAAGACACCTGAAGAGATAGAAAGTATGAAGGCAGTTCCTTATGCTTCTGCAGTAGGAAGCCTAATGTATGCTATGCTATGTACTAGACCTGATATCTGTTTTGCCGTAGGCATGGTTAGCAGATTTCAGTCTAACCCTGGGCGAGAACATTGGACTGCTGTAAAACATATAATTAAGTACCTGAAAAGGACTAAAGATTATATGTTAGTTTACCAAGCAGATAGTCTTGTGCCTATAGGATATACAGATTCGGACTTCCAATCAAATAATGAATCTAGGAAATCAACCTCGGGATATGTGTTCACTTTGGGTGGTGGAGCAATTAGTTGGAGGAGTGTGAAGCAAACTTGTGTTGCTGACTCTACCATGGAAGCTGAGTATGTGGCTGCATCTGAGGCTGCAAAAGAGGCTGTTTGGCTAAGAAACTTTCTTTGGATCTTAGTGTGATACCTTCAGTGCAATTACCTATTACACTTTATTGTGATAATAGTGGGGCAGTTGCTAATTCGAAGGAACCCAGGACTCACAAGAAATCTAAACACATTGAGCGTAAGTATCATCTGATACGTGACATCGTGCAAAGAGGTGACGTGCTGGTGACCAAGGTTACATCTGAGGACAACCTGGCAGACCCTTTTACAAAGAGTTTAACTTCGAAAGTGTTTGATAGACATGTAGAGGGCATGGGAGTTAGATGTGTACAAGCATTGCTTTGAGTCTAAGTGGGAGATTGATAGAGATATAGACTAAAAGATATGCTTTATGTTATGTCTTTACATTTTAATGAGAATTCATTTTGAGCAATGTGTGCCATTTACTATATATGTGCATGTGTCTAGTATTTACAAAGAGTATTTGATCTAGTGTGTAGAGTACGGCTTACACACAGAAGACTAGATCATCGGTTCTTTTGGAATACAAGTTTATTGTTCATAGTTTTAGATGGAATTGGACACACCATCAGTAGAACTGTAGCACAAATTTTTAGTAGGTCTGTTTGACTACGGGGAATGGTTTATTCTAACTATTTGTGCTAGTACACTTTGTGTGTATTGAACAGGACCCAGTTGAGTTAATTATTTTATACTGACTTTATAAAATAATTTAAAACTCATGAATATTATGATTACTTATGCTCTTAATCTGAATTCTATTTCTAGACACGTGTATGTAGTGATTATTGCTTTGATTACACATAGAGTGAGATTCTAGATGAGTCAATAAACTCAGTGGGTTGGGCAATAACATTATATATATGGTGAATATTAATATTTGAAGGAATCCACGTCCTGTTAATTTGGATTGATGATATCCCCTTGAGAAAGCTTATAAGTTTTGATTGTATCAAATCTTGCAAGTGGATTTTGAATCCGATACATCAAATAAGTTAAGTGGATAAGTCTCAAGGATAATAACAACCAATTAAATTATATTGTCAGTAATTAAATTTAATTGGTGGATATATGTAATCTTAACATGGGGAGATAAAAGTATTTAATATTAAGGCTCAAAAATATAAATTCGAATATGATTAGGAGTACAATTATAATTCTTTAGTGGAATGAATTGTAATTTACGTAATTGAATCCTAACCCGGGATAGGATTGGAGATTTAATTACGTGGGAAGTCCTTTTCATATTTGCCTATTGGTCCCTGTTGTAGCCCTATAAATACCCTCTCAGTTGGTTGCTAGGGTTAACGTTTTTGAGGAAAAAGAAAAACAAGAAACCCTAGGTCGGCCGAGAGATCCCACCATCTTGTGAGAGAAGGAAGGTATTTTCGGGAATACGGCGGAAGGCTAAAAGGTTGAGGTCGAGCAATCGAATCAAAGTGTTCCAAAGTTCAAATCTGAAGGTATGATCTTATACTCATAGATTAGGACGGTAAAAGTTTTTTGTATTACTCATGTACGCTATAGCCGTGATCTTGGGGGTATTCCGCGCTCCCCAACATACGAGATTACGTTGCCTGGTTCAAGGAGCTAGCCCTGGAGGTTTACAATCTTGAAGACTCATGGCCACTTTGGCCTTGAAGCGAGGGCTCGTCCGTCTCGCTTCGCGTACTCCCTGGAAAAGCCGCCCAGTTCTTACGCCGAACTTTTGACCCGGGCCCAGAAATATATCCGCGCCGATGAGGCTGATTCCTCTCGTGCGAGGCAAGCGGGAGCATTCAAGAAGCCGTCCCGTCCTGAACCTGTTGAAGTTCGACCCAGGAAGCCCGAGCCTCCCCGCCGACCAGACAACCGTCCTCGAGTTCCTACATAGAGAGATGGACCCTACACTCCACTGCTCGCCCGTATATCACACATCTTACTCGAGATTGAGGGCGAGTCTTATCTTCAACGCCCACCTCCGATGAACCCAAAGATCCCCCGCAACAAGAACCTCTACTGCCGTTATCACCGGGACCATGGCCACGATACCGATGACTGTCGCCAGCTGAAGAAGGCGATAGAGGATCTTATCCAGCATGGCCACCTGGGGAAGTTCGTTCGAAGGAGCAACCCGGATACCCCTGGTCCGTCAGCGCCTCCGCCGCCGACGATCGACAACGCTCCAACTGAGAAAATGGTGGCAATGATTTCCTGGGGGGCAGGTGGCCCACCCAAGAGGCCGAGAGGGGAGGGGGAGTTTGATCCTGTAATCCCTTTTTCTAAAAGGACTTAGAGGGGGTGGTGAATGAAAATGATGATAGCGTCGTCATGTCCATGACGATTGCTAAGCATCCTGTAAAAAGAATTCTGGTTGATAGTGGGAGCTCGGTGGATGTTTTGAATTATGATGCTTTTGTTCGCATGAGCCTGTCACCAACCTGCTCCGACCCGTCGCCACGCCCCTGATGGGGTTCACTGGGGACTCGTGAAGGTCGGGGGAGTCACTCTTCCTGTCACAGCTGGCACGGCCCCGTGCCAAAGCACAGTCTTCATGAACTTTCCTGGTGGTCCGAGTGCCCCTCGCCTATAATGCAATCCTCGGGAGGCCTAGGATCAACCTTTTGGACACTGTCATATCCACTAAGCGACTCATCGTAAGGTTTCCCACCAGGGAGGGAGTCGGGGAGATGCGGGGGGAGCAGAACCCACCCCCGCTTTGCTACCACATGGCCCCTAGTCCGCAAGGGGTGGTGCCTGCACCTACACCGGAAGCGATGGACCCCCGAGACCTGGAGAGAAGAGGGAGCCGGCCGAACGCCTGCTTGCTTTTCCTCTTGGGGAGGACCCAACAAAGACGATCCAGATTGGAGCCCTACTCCCGGAGGAGGCCCGTGACCAGCTCCTCGCTTTCTTGCGGGCTAACGCGGATGTCTTGCCTGTCGGCATCCGATATGCCCGGCATTCCAAGCAGTGATTACCCACCGGCTCAACATCAAGCCGGAGTGCCGACCCATTAGGCAGAAGAAGAGGAGCTTCTCTCCTGACAGGCAAAAGGCCATGGATGAGGAGGTGCGAAAGCTGTTGGCAGCCGGTCACATCCGTGAGGTACACTACCCCGACTGGCTGGCGAATGTCGTGATGGTTCGCAAGGCCAGTGGGAGCTGGAGGATGTGCGTGGACTTCACCGATCTCAATAAGGCATGCCCCAAGGACAGCTTCCCACTGCCCCGGATCGACCAGCTGGTAGACGCCACGTCGGGCACGAAACTCTTAGCTTCATGGATGCTTTTCGGGGTACAACCAAATCAGGATGAACCCAGCTGATGAAGAAGCCACCTCCTTTGTTACTGAAAAAGGGATTTACTGCTACAAGGTGATGCCGTTTGGGTTGAAGAATGCCGGAGCCACCTATCAGAGGTTGATGAATAAGGTCTTTGAGGACCAGATCGGGTGTAACATGGAGGTGTACGTGGACGATATGCTGACCAAGAGCACCATGCTGCTGACCACGTCGCCAACCTTGCAGAGACCTTCAACAACCTGCGCCGGTACCGGATGAGGCTGAATCCCCGCAAGTGTGCCTTTGGGGTGGCGGCAGGCAAGTTTCTGGGCTTTATGGTAACCCAACGGGGGATCGAAGCAATCCCGACAAGATCCAGGCTATCTTGGATATGAGGCCCCCAGCTAATAAGAAGGAGGTGCAACACCTAACTGGGAGGGTGGTGGCCTTGAGTCGCTTCATGTCAAGATCGGCAGAAAGGTGCCTGCCCTTCTTTAAGGCGCTGCGCAAGGTCAACAGCTTCGAGTGGACAAAGGAGTGTCAGGATGCCTTCGAAGAGTTGAAGCATTTTCTATCCACACCCCGCTGTTGTCCAAGCCAAGGGGCAGAGAAGAGCTCTTTTTGTACCTTGCAGCCTCCCAGAGGCCGTCAGTTCTGTGCTCGTGCGCATGGATGCCGACGGAGTAAGAGGCCGGTCTACTACACCAGCAAGGTACTTCATGATGCTGAGACCAGATATTCTAGAACCGAGAAGATCATTTTTGCCCTGGTGGTCTCTGCCCAACGCTTTCGACCCTACTTCCAGGCTCATCCCATCGTGGTGCTCACGGACCAACCTCTTCGGACCATCTTATCCCGTCCTGACACCTCCGGTCGGTTAGCCAAGTGGGCCATCAAGCTGAGCGAGTTTGACCTATCTATTCGCCAAGGTCCGCCATGAAGTCTCAGGTGTTAGCTGATTTCTTGGTCGAGTGTACTTGGACGAGGAAATTCGGAGGAATCACGTCCGGAGGACGTATGGACCCCTCCTCAGCCGAGGAGGCAGAAAAGGAAGACTGGATCTTGCATGTGGATGGAGCAGCAAATTCTCAGGGAGCGGGCCGGGCTCATCCTTGCGAGCCCGAGGGGGAGGTGGTGGAGTATGCCCTTCGGTTTCAGTTCTCGGCCACTAATAACCAAGCGGATATGAAGCCCTGTTGGCGGGAATGAGGCTGGCCGAGGAGCTCGGTGCAGGGCGTCTGAGGGCCTTCACGGACTCCCAGCTTATTTCTGGGCAGTTGCTGGGAATACGAAGCCAGAGACCCAACCATGTCCCGTTACCTGAGTAAGGTGCAGTCCCAAGCCTCTCGGTTCTCTTACTTCCGCGTCAGCTATATTCCCCGAGCGGAGAATGCTAGGGCCGATGCGCTGTCCCGTTTGGCCACCTCGGCCGACGGGACCCTGGGAAGAACGTATGTGGAGCACTTGCAGACCCCAAGCATTGAAGCTGCGGAAGAGGCTGCCAGTTGAGCAAGGGCCCTCTTGGATGGATGCCTATGTACGATATTTGACCGACGCACCTCCCTGAAGACCCCGCTGAGGCCAGGCTGCTCAACGGTGGGCCCCGAAGTTTCTGATGATGGACGGAAGCTTTATCGAAGATCATTTTCATACCCGGTCCTCAAGTGCGTCGGCCAGCGAAGCAGACTACATCTTGTGGGAAATCCATGAAGGCATCTGCGGGAGTCATCTGGGGGGCAGAGCCCTAGCTTACAAGGCCTACGACAGGGGTACTACTGGCTGACCATGAGGAGGACACGCCGAGCTTGTTAAGAAGTGTGATAGCTGCCAAGCGCCATGCCAATATTCAGCGACAGCCGACGTCTCAGCTGACCCCCCTGGTGGCACCTTGGCCCCAGTGGGGTATGGACATCTTGGGACCATTCCCCGGCCTCCGGACAGCGCAAGTTCCTCCTGGTGGCCGTCGATCACTTCACCAAGTGGATTGAGGCCGAAGCCCTTGCTAAAATCACTGAAAGCAAGGTGAGATCCTTCTTTTGGAAGTCTATCATATGCCGGTTCGGGCTACCATACACTCTAGTCACCGACAATGGCCGGCAGTTTGACAACGCGCCCTTCCGGGGATTCTGCTCTGAACTGGGCATCCTATTGGGAGAGTTAATCCCCGAGGCATGCATATTTTAAAATTTGATAATAATTATCAATGCAGAAATTTAAAGATTACATATTAATCTTTCTAACATGCATCAAGATCATATCTTTGCCTTATATTATAAGATCATTTGATCTAAGTATTGCATATAAATTAAATAATTAAGATCATATCTTAATCTTCAAGATGAGAAGTCATACTACTCATCTTGAAGCCTGCCTTAAGATCTAAGGATCAAATCACTCACCTTAAGAACAGTAGGTAAATCCTTTGTGCTCTGCAGCCGTTCAATCGTTCGACCTCTAGTATTGTCCATGCAAGCCCCCGAATGATCGGATTCCCGGGAGTGCTAGCTCGCGGAAAAATAATTTTGCTGATCTTGAATTCTTCCACTTGAATCTTCCTCCAAGATCCACCAAGCTTTTGCTAACACTAAAATCACACAGAATTTTCTGTTCTAACTCTTAGAACTGTAACACTTGGTTCTAACTGTTTAGAATTTTTGATCTCTTTTGATCTTGTGTTATGTTATCTAGTGAGGGATGTTCTCTATTTATAGTTTCATATTAGCCAGCCTATTGAATTCTAACATTTAGAATTCCGCTGTTTTTGTGAAAACCAAAGAGACATATTTAATTCACACACTTATCAATGCATGAAGAGTTGTGTGGAGTGCTCTTCCAAAGAGGCACATTAATTCACACGCTTGTCAATGCACGGAGAGTTGTATGGAGTGCTCTTCCAAAGAGGCACATTAATTCACACACTTGTCAATGCACGGAGAGTTGTGTGGAGTGCTCTTCCAAAGAGGCACCTTTTAGCAAAATTTATTTTTCTTGAACTTGGGAATCATTTGAAGAAGACTAAAGTTATAAATTAAATTCTACATGAGAATTTAATTTCTCATGAGATGAGATTTTAGTTATCTCATCATGCGAGAAAACCTTTTTCACATAGGGTTTGGATTTTTGGTTTTAAGCTAATTTGAATTTATTGGATTAAACCAATATAGATCATGGTCCTAGCCCAAATCAAATTTTGCTAATCCTGAATCTATTTAAATCCAAATCAAATCTAATTTCAAATCAATATTTGAAATTGATTAGTCCTTCTAGTAGACTTAAACCAAATTGAATCTTATTCACTTGTACTTAATCCAATTGAGATAATTCAATCAATCAAATTGATTAATTAAATCATATATGATTCTCAATCGTTGATCAGCAAATAGATCATCCTAGGAAACTTCTATGCGTGTGACTCTCTAGGTTCGAACCTAAGCCGGTAGCATAGAAATAATTTTCTATACTAATCGATGTCCCATCTAGCAATGGAACTGACGTCCGGATAGGTCGAAGAGTTGCCGAGTAAACTCCAAGAACCCTAAGAAACAGTTACCGTATAATTCATCCTCTTGACCACAAATGCTAAGGATGGCTTAAGAGCCTGTCAACTCTAAACAGCAAATCCATAAAGTGATTTCAATTTTAGTGATCATGTGACTTTCACATGAAGTGCCTTGGCCAAGGTCTTGCTAAATTGAAACACAAGCATTTCTCCTTTTAATGGGATAGGTCAAATTCCATCTTGATCCATAACTGACTACCACAAGTAGTTGACTGCACCCAGTAACCTTTCGTAGCTGGATTAGAAATCCAGGTGGTCCAGCACCTAAGTACAATGAGTTTCTTGTAAGCCACTGGTTGTGATCTTCAGGTCTGAAGGATACTTATACCCTATATCTTCTCGGATTAACTCTTGACAGTAGAGTATCCGAAATGAGTCACGTTCGGTGAAATGTACTCCTACACTTTCACCTGTATGTCATACCAGTGTCTCTACACTCCTTGGTTAAGAGGACAACCAACAAATATGATATACAACATCCTATAATTGATAGTACTATGGCCCTATCATAGTATATCATTTGGTCGCGAAATCTTTTAAGGACCTTCAAAGATAAATCCTCCTTTATCGTGAAGGAAGATCCTAAGGGCTTCATTACTATTAGGAGTTTTAAGAAGATGTTCTTGTAATGAATAAACTGCCAAATAACTTTTATTAATATACAATTTATATACAATTTACATCAACACAATCATCAAATGATTGGCTTTAGGATACAATTCCCAATATATCCATCATAGATTCACTTCCGTCGGGCACCCTCAAACCAACGGAGAGGCCGAGGTAACTAATCGCATCATTCTCTAAGGACTGAAAACCCGACTGAATGATTGCAAAGGACGGTGGGTGGAGGAACTCCATAATGTACTATGGGCCTATCACACAACGCCATGAGCCCCCACCGGGGAGACCCCGTTTAGCCTGGTCTTTGGGTCCGAAGCTATCATCCCAGTGGAGATAGGCTCCCCGAGCCCTCGAGTGGAGTCGTACAGTGAGGAAGACAACCCGGACCGGCTACGAGCCAACCTCGACCTGATGGAGGAGGTGCGAGACGAGCGCGACTTCGGATGGTGGTCTACCGATAACGAGCTGCCAATATTATAACGCGCATGTGCCCCAAGACCTTTTTGCCGGGAGACCTGATCCTTCGGCGAGCTGAAGTCTCGAAGCCGATGGAGGGAGGCAAGCTAGCTCCGAATTAGGAGGGGCCCTACCGGATCACCGAAGCACTTCGCCACGGAGCATACAAGATTGAAGAGCTGGATGGGAAGCCGCTCCCTCGGACGTGGAACGCTGACAACCTCCGTCGGTACTATCAGTAGTACATTTCCTTCTTACATTGAATACTATACTTGTATCTTTTGGGTTTTCACCCTCATTTCACATCAATGAACTTGAGTTCTAGCATCTCAATTTTTCGACAAAAAGCCCTGGGCCAGTCAGGCACAAAGCCCAGTGTACCACTGGCAGAGCGATGTACCATCGGCTCTCAATAACTAAAGCCCGACCCCGGTCGGCATAAAAAGCCCTAGGCCAGCCAGGTACAAAGCCTAGTGTACCACTGGCAGAGCGATGTACCATCGGCTCTCAACAACTAAAGCCCAACCCCGATCGGCACAAAAAGCCCTAGGCTAGCCAGGCACAAAGCCCAGTGTACCACTAGCAGAGCGATGTACCATCGGCTCTTAACAACTAAAGCCCGACCCCGGTTGGCACAAAAAGCCCTGGGTTAGCTAGGCACAAAGCCCAGTGTACCACTGCATAGCGATGTACCATTGGCTCTCAACAACTAAAGCCCGACCCCGGTCGCACAAAAAGCCCTGGGCCAGCCAGGCACAAAGCCCAGTGTACCATTGGCAGAGCGATGTACCATCGGCTCTCAACAGCTAAAGCCCGACCCCGGTCAGCACAAAAGCCCTGGGCCATCCAAGCACAAAGCCAGTGTACCACTGGCAGAGCGATGTACCATCGGCTCTCAACTAAAGCCCGACCCGGTCGGCACAAAAAGCCCTGGGCCAGCCAGGCACAAAGCCCAGTGTACCACTGGCAGAGCGATGTACCATCGGCTCTCAACAACTAAAGCCGACCAAGGTCGGCACAAAAACCCTGGGCCAGCCAGCACAAAGCCCAGTGTACCACTGGCAGAGCGATGTACCATCGCTCTCAACAACTAAAGCCCGACCCCGGTCGGCACAAAAGCCCTGGGCCCAGGCACAAAGCCCAGTGTACCACTGGCAGAGCGATGTACCATCGGCTCTCAAAACTAAAGCCCGACCCCGGTCGGCACAAAAAGCCCTGGGCCAGCCAGCACAAAGCCCAGTGTACCACTGGCAGAGCGATGTACCATCGGCTCTCAACAACTAAAGCCCCCTCGGTCGGCACAAAAAGCCCTGGGCTAGCTAGGCACAAAGCCCAGTGTACCACTGGCAGAGCGATGTACCATCGGCTCTCAACAACTAAAGCCCAACCCGGTCGGCACAAAAGCCCTGGGCCAGCCAGGCA
Organism: Calamus simplicifolius; assembly: GCA_900491605.1. Classification (NCBI taxonomy): domain Eukaryota; kingdom Viridiplantae; phylum Streptophyta; class Magnoliopsida; order Arecales; family Arecaceae; genus Calamus; species Calamus simplicifolius. The sequence goes on from UESW01004805.1 coordinate 208,549, forward strand.
CAAAGCCCAGTGTACCACTGGCAGAGCGATGTACCATCGGCTCTCAACAACTAAAGCCCGACAGCTGGAGCTATTACGATGAATTTTATAATTCATCGTAATAAGTCTATTTTATTACGGAAAAATATTTCACCGTAATAAATAGAAAGAAAAATAAAAAAAATTAAAATCTTAAAATTTAAGCTGGAGCTATTACGACGAATTTTATAATTTCGTAATAAGTCTTATTACGGAAAAATATTTCACCGTAATAAATGAAAGAAAAAAAAAAATTAAAATCTTAAAATTTTACCTGGAGCTATTGCGATGAATTTTATAATTCGTCGTAATAAGTCTATTTTATTACGGAAAAATTATTTCACCGTAATAAATAGAAAGAAAAATAAAAAAATTAAAATCTTAAAATTTAAGCTGGAGCTATTACGAATTTTATAATTCATCGTAATAAGTCTATTTTATTACGGCGAAATAATATTTCGCCGTAATAAAAGAAAGAAAATAAAAAAAATTAAAATCTTAAAATTTTACCTGGAGCTATTACGAATTTTATAATTCATCGTAATAAGTCTATTTTATTACGGAAAAATATTTTCCGTAATAAAAGAAAGAAAAATAAAAAAATTAAAATCTTAAAATTTAAGCTGGAGCTATTACGATGAATTTTATAATTCGTCGTAATAAGTCTATTTTATTACGGGAAATAATATTTCGTAATAAATAGAAAGAAAAATAAAAAAATTAAAATCTTAAAATTTAAGCTGGAGCTATTACGATGAATTTTATAATTCATCGTAATAAGTCTATTTTATTACGGCGAAAAATTTCACGTAATAAATGAAAGAAAAATAAAAAAATTAAAATCTTAAAATTTTAGCTGGAGCTACGATGAATTTTATAATTCATCGTAATAAGTCTTTTTATTACGGCGAAATATATTTCACCGTAATAAAAGAAAGAAAATAAAAAAATTAAAATCTTAAAATTTACTGGAGCTATTACGATGAATTTTATAATTCACCGTAATAAGTCTTTTTATTACGGAAAAATTATTCACCGTAATAAATAGAAAGAAAAATAAAAAAATTAAAATCTTAAAATTTAAGCTGGAGCTATTACGATGAATTTTATAATTCATCGTAATAAGTCTATTTTATTACGGGAAATAATATTTCACCGTAATAAATGAAAGAAAATAAAAAAAATTAAAATCTTAAAATTTACCTGGAGCTATTACGATGAATTTTATAATTCATCGTAATAAGTCTATTTTATTACGGCAAAAATTTTCACCGTAATAAATAGAAAGAAAAATAAAAAAATTAAAATCTTAAAATTTAAGCTGGAGCTATTACGATGAATTTTATAATTCATCGTAATAAGTCTTTTTATTACGGAAATATATTTCACCGTAAAAGAAAAAAAAAAAAATTAAAATCTTAAAATTTAAGCTGGAGCTATTACGAATTTTATAATTCATCGTAATAAGTCTATTTTATTACGGCGAAAAATATTTCACCGTAATAAATAGAAAAAAAATAAAAAAAATTAAAATCTTAAAATTTAAGCTGGAGCTATTACGATGAATTTTATAATTCATCGTAATAAGTCTATTTTATTACGGCGAAAAATATTTCACCGTAATAAATGAAAGGAAAATAAAAAAATTAAAATCTTAAAATTTACTGGAGCTATTACGAATTTTATAATTCATCGTAATAAGTCTATTTTATTACGGAAAAATATTTCACCGTAATAAATAGAAAGAAAATAAAAAAAATTAAAATCTTAAAATTTAAGCTGGAGCTATTACGATGAATTTTATAATTCATCGTAATAAGTCTATTTTATTACGAAATAATATTTCACCGTAATAAATAGAAAAAAAATAAAAAAAATTAAAATCTTAAAATTTAAGCTGGAGCTATTACGATGAATTTTATAATTCGTCGTAATAAGTCTTTTATTACGGCGAAATAATATTTCACCGTAATAAATAGAAAGAAAATAAAAAAATTAAAATCTTAAAATTTAAGCTGGAGCTATTACGATGAATTTTATAATTCATCGTAATAAGTCTTTTTATTACGAAAAATATTTCACCGTAATAAATAGAAAGAAAAAAAAAAAATTAAAATCTTAAAATTTAACTGGAGCTACGATGAATTTTATAATTCATCGTAATAAGTCTATTTTATTACGGAAAAATATTTCACCGTAATAAATAGAAAGAAAAAAAAAAAATTAAAATCTTAAAATTTAAGCTGGAGCTATTACGAATTTTATAATTCATCGTAATAAGTCTATTTTATTACGCGAAATAATATTTCACCGTAATAAAATGAAAGAAAATAAAAAAAATTAAAATCTTAAAATTTTACCTGGAGCTATTACGATGAATTTTATAATTCATCGTAATAAGTCTATTTTATTACGGCGAAAAATATTTCCGTAATAAATAGAAAGAAAAATAAAAAAATTAAAATCTTAAAATTTAAGCTGGAGCTATTACGATGAATTTTATAATTCGTCGTAATAAGTCTTTTATTACGGCGAAATAATATTTCACCGTAATAAATAGAAAGAAAAATAAAAAAATTAAAATCTTAAAATTTAAGCTGGAGCTATTACGACGAATTTTATAATTCGTCGTAATAAGTCTATTTTATTACGAAAAAAATTTCACCGTAATAAATGAAAGAAAAATAAAAAAAATTAAAATCTTAAAATTTTAGCTGGAGCTATTACGATGAATTTTATAATTCATCGTAATAAGTCTTTTTATTACGGCGAAATATTTCACCGTAATAAATGAAAGAAAAAAAAAAAAATTAAAATCTTAAAATTTAAGCTGGAGCTATTACGATGAATTTTATAATTCATCGTAATAAGTCTATTTTATTACGAAAAATATTTCACCGTAATAAATAGAAAGAAAATAAAAAAAATTAAAATCTTAAAATTTAAGCTGGAGCTATTACGATGAATTTTATAATTCATCGTAATAAGTCTATTTTATTACGGCGAAATAATATTTCACCGTAATAAATAGAAAGAAAAATAAAAAAAATTAAAATCTTAAAATTTAAGCTGGAGCTATTACGAATTTTATAATTCATCGTAATAAGTCTATTTTATTACGGAAAAATATTTCACCGTAATAAAGAAAGAAAATAAAAAAATTAAAATCTTAAAATTTTACCTGGAGCTATTACGATGAATTTTATAATTCATCGTAATAAGTCTTTTTATTACGGGAAAAATTATTTCACCGTAATAAATAGAAAGAAAAATAAAAAAATTAAAATCTTAAAATTTAAGCTGGAGCTATTACGATGAATTTTATAATTCATCGTAATAAGTCTATTTTATTACGGCGAAATAATATTTCACCGTAATAAATAGAAAGAAAATAAAAAAAATTAAAATCTTAAAATTTAAGCTGGAGCTATTACGAATTTTATAATTCATCGTAATAAGTCTATTTATTACGCGAAATAATATTTCACCGTAATAAATAGAAAGAAAATAAAAAAATTAAAATCTTAAAATTTACCTGGAGCTATTGCGATGAATTTTATAATTCATCGTAATAAGTCTATTTTATTACGGGAAAAAATATTTCCGTAATAAATAGAAAGAAAAATAAAAAAAATTAAAATCTTAAAATTTAAGCTGGAGCTATTACGATGAATTTTATAATTCATCGTAATAAGTCTATTTTATTACGGCGAAAATATTTCACCGTAATAAATAGAAAGAAAAATAAAAAAAATTAAAATCTTAAAATTTAAGCTGGAGCTATTACGATGAATTTTATAATTCATCGTAATAAGTCTATTTTATTACGGGAAAAATATTTCACCGTAATAAATGAAAGAAAAATAAAAAAAATTAAAATCTTAAAATTTACCTGGAGCTATTACGATGAATTTTATAATTCATCGTAATAAGTCTATTTTATTACGGAAAAATTATTTCACCGTAATAAATAGAAAGAAAAATAAAAAAAATTAAAATCTTAAAATTTAAGCTGGAGCTATTACGATGAATTTTATAATTCATCGTAATAAGTCTATTTTATTACGGCGAAAAATATTTCACCGTAATAAATAGAAAGAAAAATAAAAAAATTAAAATCTTAAAATTTAAGCTGGAGCTATTATGAATTTTATAATTCATCGTAATAAGTCTATTTTATTACGGCGAAATAATATTTCACCGTAATAAAAGAAAGAAAAATAAAAAAATTAAAATCTTAAAATTTTCCTGGAGCTATTACGAAATTTTATAATTCATCGTAATAAGTCTTTTTATTACGGGAAAAATATTTCCGTAATAAATAGAAAGAAAAATAAAAAAATTAAAATCTTAAAATTTAGCTGGAGCTATTACGATGAATTTTATAATTCATCGTAATAAGTCTATTTTATTACGGAAAAAATATTTCCGTAATAAAATGAAAGAAAATAAAAAAAATTAAAATCTTAAAATTTAAGCTGGAGCTATTACGACGAATTTTATAATTCATCGTAATAAGTCTATTTTATTACGGCGAAAAAATATTTCACCGTAATAAAAGAAAGAAAATAAAAAAATTAAAATCTTAAAATTTAACTGGAGCTATTACGATGAATTTTATAATTCGTAATAAGTCTATTTTATTACGGAAAAATATTTCCGTAATAAATAGAAAGAAAAATAAAAAAAATTAAAATCTTAAAATTTAACTGGAGCTATTACGATGAATTTTATAATTCATCGTAATAAGTCTATTTTATTACGAAAAATATCACCGTAATAAAAGAAAGAAAAATAAAAAAATTAAAATCTTAAAATTTAAGCTGGAGCTATTACGAATTTTATAATTCATCGTAATAAGTCTATTTTATTACGGAAAAATATTTCACCGTAATAAATAGAAAGAAAATAAAAAAAATTAAAATCTTAAAATTTAAGCTGGAGCTATTACGACGAATTTTATAATTCATCGTAATAAGTCTATTTTATTACGGCGAAAAAATATTTCACCGTAATAAATGAAAGAAAAAATAAAAAAATTAAAATCTTAAAATTTACTGGAGCTATTGCGATGAATTTTATAATTCATCGTAATAAGTCTATTTTATTACGAAAAATATTTCACCGTAATAAATAGAAAGAAAAAAAAAAAATTAAAATCTTAAAATTTAAGCTGGAGCTATTACGATGAATTTTATAATTCATCGTAATAAGTCTATTTTATTACGGCGAAATAATATTTCACCGTAATAAATAGAAAGAAAAATAAAAAAATTAAAATCTTAAAATTTAAGCTGGAGCTATTACGATGAATTTTATAATTCATCGTAATAAGTCTATTTTATTACGGCGAAATAATATTTCACCGTAATAAATGAAAGAAAAATAAAAAAATTAAAATCTTAAAATTTTACTGGAGCTATTGCGATGAATTTTATAATTCATCGTAATAAGTCTATTTTATTACGCGAAAAATATTTCACCGTAATAAATAGAAAGAAAAATAAAAAAAATTAAAATCTTAAAATTTAAGCTGGAGCTATTACGACGAATTTTATAATTCATCGTAATAAGTCTTTTTATTACGGCGAAATAAATATTTCACCGTAATAAATAGAAAGAAAAATAAAAAAAATTAAAATCTTAAAATTTAAGCTGGAGCTATTGACGAATTTTATAATTCATCGTAATAAGTCTATTTTATTACGGCGAAATAATATTTCACCGTAATAAAATGAAAGAAAATAAAAAAATTAAAATCTTAAAATTTTACCTGGAGCTATTACGATGAATTTTATAATTCATCGTAATAAGTCTTTATTAGAAAAATATTTCACCGTATAAATAAAAGAAAAATAAAAAAATTAAAATCTTAAAATTTAAGCTGGAGCTATTACGATGAATTTTATAATTCGTCGTAATAAGTCTATTTTATTACGGAAAAATATTTCACCGTAATAAATAGAAAGAAAAATAAAAAAATTAAAATCTTAAAATTTAAGCTGGAGCTATTACGATGAATTTTATAATTCATCGTAATAAGTCTATTTTATTACGGCGAAATAATATTTCACCGTAATAAAATGAAAGAAAATAAAAAAATTAAAATCTTAAAATTTTACCTGGAGCTATTACGATGAATTTTATAATTCATCGTAATAAGTCTTTTTATTACGGAAAAATATTTCACCGTAATAAATAGAAAGAAAAATAAAAAAATTAAAATCTTAAAATTTAAGCTGGAGCTATTACGAATTTTATAATTCATCGTAATAAGTCTATTTTATTACGGCGAAAAATATTTCACCGTAATAAAGAAAGAAAATAAAAAAAATTAAAATCTTAAAATTTTACTGGAGCTATTACGACGAATTTTATAATTCATCGTAATAAGTCTATTTTATTACGGCGAAAAATATTTCACCGTAATAAATAGAAAGAAAAATAAAAAAAATTAAAATCTTAAAATTTAAGCTGGAGCTATTACGATGAATTTTATAATTCATCGTAATAAGTCTATTTTATTACGGCGAAATAATATTTCGCCGTAATAAAAGAAAGGAAAATAAAAAAATTAAAATCTTAAAATTTACTGGAGCTATTACGATGAATTTTATAATTCATCGTAATAAGTCTTTTTATTACGGAAAAAATTATTTCACCGTAATAAATAGAAAAAAAATAAAAAAATTAAAATCTTAAAATTTAAGCTGGAGCTATTACGATGAATTTTATAATTCATCGTAATAAGTCTATTTTATTACGGCGAAATATATTTCACCGTAATAAATAGAAAGAAAAAAAAAAATTAAAATCTTAAAATTTAACTGGAGCTATTACGATGAATTTTATAATTCATCGTAATAAGTCTATTTTATTACGCGAAAATTATTTCACCGTAATAAATAGAAAGAAAAATAAAAAAAATTAAAATCTTAAAATTTAACCTGGAGCTATTGCGATGAATTTTATAATTCATCGTAATAAGTCTATTTTATTACGGCGAAATAATATTTCACCGTAATAAATAGAAAGAAAAAAAAAAAAATTAAAATCTTAAAATTTAACTGGAGCTATTACGAATTTTATAATTCATCGTAATAAGTCTATTTTATTACGGTGAAATATATTTCACCGTAATAAATAGAAAGAAAAATAAAAAAAATTAAAATCTTAAAATTTAACCTGGAGCTATTACGACGAATTTTATAATTCATCGTAATAAGTCTATTTTATTACGGTGAAATAATATTTCATCGTAATAAATAGAAAGGAAAATAAAAAATTTAAAATCTTAAAATTTAAGCTGGAGCTATTACGATGAATTTTATAATTCATCGTAATAAGTCTTTTTATTACGGCGAAAAATTATTTCACCGTAATAAATAGAAAGAAAAATAAAAAAAATTAAAATCTTAAAATTTAAGCTGGAGCTATTACGATGAATTTTATAATTCATCGTAATAAGTCTATTTTATTACGGCGAAATAATATTTCGCCGTAATAAAATGAAAGGAAAATAAAAAAAAATTAAAATCTTAAAATTTTACCTAGAGCTATTACGATGAATTTATAATTCATCGTAATAAGTTATTTTTTATAAATATCTGAGTTATTTTATAATTAAACTCTTTTCATTTTTATTGGAATGGATGCAAGTTGGTTTAACTAAATCACCATAAATTTTTATATGTGTTCTTCTATTTTTTTTTCTTGTTTCTTTTCAATCAAATTTTTTCTCCCGTGTTGTGTGCATGTTTCAATTGTTCGTAAGGGTTTTTTTTCTTGGTTTTTTTGGTAGAGTTCATTTTGTTGCTTCATGCGATGGTTTTTCACATACTCTATTGAGCTTTCCTAGATTTCAGATAATGGTCAACAATGCGTTGATGGATCATGGTGTGTCATGCCAACCAGGTGATAGAGATATAGACTAAAAGATATGCTTTATGTTATGTCTTTATATTTTAATAAGAATTCATTTTGAGCAATATGTGCCATTTACTATATATGTGCATGTGTCTGGTATTTACAAGAGTATTTGATCTAGTGTGCAGAGTACGCTTACACACAGAAGACTAGATCATCGGTTCTTTTGGAATACAAGTTTATTATTCACAGTTTTAGATGGAATTGGACACACCATCAGTAGAACTGTAGCACAAATTTTTAGTAGGTCTATCTTGAATACGGGGAATGGTTTATTCTAACTATTTGTGCTAGTACACTTTGTGTGTATTGAATAGGACCCAGTTGAGTTAATTATTTTATACTGACTTTATAAAATAATTTAAAACTCATGAATATTATGATTACTTATGCTCGTAATCCGAATTCTATTTCTAGACACGTATGTAGTGATTATTGCTTTGATTATATATAGAGTGAGATTCTATATGAGTCAATAAACTTAGTGGGTTGGGCAATAACATTATATATATGGTGAATATTAATAGTTGAAGGAATCCGCGTCCTGTTAATTTGGATTGATGATATCCCCTTGAGAAAGCTTATAAGTTTTGATTGTATCAAATCTTGCAAGTGGATTTTGAATCTGATACATCAAATAAGTTAAGTGGATAAGTCTCAAGGATAATAAAATCCAATTAAATTATATTATCAGTAATTAAATTTAATTGGTGGATAGCTGTAATCTTAACGTTGGAAGATAATAAGTATTTAATATTAAAGGCTCGAAAATATAAATTCGAATATGATTAGGAGTACAATTATATTCTTTAGTGGAATGAATTGTAATTTACGTAATTGAATCCTAACCCGGGGTAGGATTGGGAGATTTAATTACGTGGGAAGTCCTTTTCATATTTGCCTATTGGTCCCTGTTGTAGCCCTATAAATACCCTCTCAGTTGATTGCTAGGGTTAACATTTTTGAGGAAAAAAAAAAAGAAACCCTAGGTCGGCCGAGAGATCCCACCATCTTGTGAGAGAAGGAAGGTATTTTCGGGAATACGGTGGAAGGCTAAAGGTTGAGGTCGAGCAATCGAATCAAAGTGTTCTAAAGTTCAAATCTGAAGGTATGATCTTGCACTCATAAATTAGAATGATAAAAATTTTTTTGTATTACTCATATACGCTATAGCCGTGATCTTGGGGTATTCCGTGCTCCCCAACACCAGGGACCTCTAATAAATTTCAAAGTAAATAAGGACTTTTGATTGTAAGGTAAGTTATTAGTTATTTTTGCATAGGTCTTGTTTGGCATTGCAATCGATGGTAGCATTTTTTTGAGGCTATGCACTGTAAAACTTTTATTAATGAAGTATTTTAATAAAAATATTTTCTTTAAACTACACAATTTTAACAACTGACAATCAAATTGATAAAGTATCTTTAACAAAAAAAAGAGGCATAAAAGAATTTTACATCATGCATTCAATTATCTAGTTATTTGTAACAAAAACAGTTGTTATACAGTACCTTAATTTTAAAAAATTTGCTTCAATATTTATTCTAAATAATATGCATTATATAATAAATTTTATTATATTGTATTATAGTATAATGTTATTTAATATTATATTACTATATTTTATTGTTATAACATATTATATTATAAAATAGCAATAATAATACAAATATAATATCATAATTATATTATAATATTAATTATGATTATTTTAACTTTTGCATTTTTTAATGATACAAGATCTCATGAAAACTAAGCTAGATGGAAGGTATAATTATACAGGATCTACTCAATATATATGCGATATAAAATCAAACTTGCTAACGCAAGCCCCTATATGCTTCTTTCATTTTTAGCCTTTATGTCTTCAACAACCTAAAAGGGGTCAGTTTTGATTACCAAATTAGAGCTTTTCCTTCGTTGATCTTTTTTTCGCTTTTGGAAGAGCCAAAAAAAATTTATTATAAAATTTTTAGCATTTGCCTTAAAATCATTCAAAAATAAGCATATTTTGACCTTGCAAAAATAATGCCAGCATAAGTCTTCTGATATATATATATATATATATTATTAACTTCTACTTTTCAACCAACTTAGAGCATATTTTGACCTTGCAAAAATAATGCCAGCATAAGTCTTCTGATTTTTTTATATATATATATATATATATATATATATATATATATATCGTTTGGTCCTGTTTTGCTTACCTTCATGGCTCTTTTTTCAATTAATTATTAACTTCTACTTTTCAACAACTTAGAGTGGTCTTCTAGTTAACTTCCAATTCAGTTTAATCAGTTATTTTCTTTCTACCTTCGCTGTGTCCATTTGAAATTTGTCTAGGCAACTCTCCTGCTCTGTTCAAGGGCCTCTTAACTACGGTTAAGATTATTCATCACAAACTATAAATAATTTTTTTTTAGATAACCTCACATCCATTCATACATGTATGTAGTCATATATGTACACATATATGCATTTATATGTATAAATAATATCATGTTAATCAAGAGTTAAATTGCAGTAAAAATGTTAAAACAACCAATGATTTATGAAAAATTTTGCGTTTCTGATAAAAAATTTTCTACAATGATGTAAAAGAAATCAAAGGTTTAAATCTTAGTATGCAAACAAATTCTAGTAAATGGCATCGAGACCTGCAATGAGACACGTTGGAAAGACTAGAAAAGCCTTAAAATTATAAACAAAGAAAAGGTATAAATAAATAAAAATAAATTAGAAACAAAGCCTTGAGCCAAATGTGATCAAGGCTGATCTCAGCACTGGTGTAATGGATGATTTGTGCCCTGAAAACACTTTGTTATGTCTCTCCCGCCATACTTTCCAGCACACTGTACAGTCCTTATGATTTGGTACACTAACTGTGCTAATATCATGAAGGATTTTGATGCAGTTTCATTGCTTGCAGAAGACAATCTCTTTCTCTCTCTCTCTCTCTCTCTCTCTCTCTTAAGAAATAGGGAGGTGGAAAATAGTTACCTTCCCATCCAGTTCATTAAAAGACCAAATAACATATGCAAACAAGTACCAAGCAAAAACCATACAAATAGGAATTAAACAGAAATGAGGAACACACAAGTAGAGAACACCGACAAACTAATACGTAGTCTCTAGCTCAAAAATATTCTTATTACATCACCAAAAGTAAGGTGTTTTAGAAACAAACCATTAGAAATCAGACCACAACCAAATGATAAGCTTTGATGCCAAAAATAATATGATACATCTGCCATGCATCATCTCATAGAGGTGCTGCTTGATTCATATTCCTACAAAATCATACAAATAAGAGCTCTTAGACACCTTAATGATAAACTCAACTACATCAAAGAAAAAGGAATCAACAAAATAACAAACTACAACAAAAGAAGGATTTTTCGACCCTTTTTTGCCGACGCTAGGGGGAGCGTCGTGAGATCCCGCAAACTGCCGATGCTTATAAATAGCGTCGTCAGCCTGCCAACGCTTATAAGCGTCGACAACTAACGACGCTTATTAGCGTTGGCATATTTATAGAGCGTTGGCACATAACGACGCTTAAAAGCGTCGGGATATACCGATATAAACCCATGTCCTAGCTCCCTTTCTTCCCCGCATGTTGTGCGGTCGGTGCCCTAGCTCCCGCCCGCCTCTCCGCCGCCCTCATTGTTCGGCTTCGAATCGCCCTTCTCGTCGCTCAAGCCCTCAAGGTACGGCATTTAAGGTATGGCATTTTTGCTTCGGATCACGTTACTTTCAAGTTCGCAGGTTGCGACGAGGATTAGGATTCCACTTTTTACGTTTTCAGGTCTGATGTTGTTTAGTTTCTTGAATGTGATCACGGTTGCTTGATTTGATGCATTGCAGAGTCCAATCTCCAGACATTTCCACCTTCTGACGGCCAGCAAGACGTGTGATAAGGAAATTATCGCTGTAGTTTTGCGCTTTGTCAAATTCTACCTCGTAGGGGGGGGGTGGTGGAGTGGGGTGGAGGGAGGGGGGAACTGGGCGGGGGTAGGGGGTTGGTGCTGTTTTGGGATGGTTGAAGGTGACGCTGCTGTCGACGCTTTCAAAAAGCCCGCGCCTTCACTCCTTATATCCCGATGCTTTCAAAAAAGGCATCGGAATGATATTTCTTTGACGCTTTTTAGCATCGAGAAATATTATTTTTAGGATCGAAAAATGATAAATTTGTTGTAGTGATAGCCAGGATCTACATGACAAAGAACAATGTTTAATCTTCCATAACATGACAGCAGGTAGCACTAATTAATGTAGTTTAAACTTTTAAATAGGATTGACAAAGCTTAAATTAAGATCTATGATGCCCAGGGCTAGGACCCAAGATATTTAGCCCAGCCTATTTATGTTATTGTAAATTTTGAAACATATGATACATGAAAGAACAGTTTCAAATAGGGTGGATTCTGTAGACATACCGGACAATGGTTTCTCCTATTGTAATGCAAGGGATGTGAGAGATCTTGGGCCAATCACAGCCGTTACTCATTTGGCACCGTTCCTCCAACTCCTCTGTGCATGGCCTGATATACAATTCCTTGAGAGATGTGGGTAGGTCCCCATCCGGCAGTCTCCCGAAGTTACGACATCCTATTATCTTCAGTCTCTCGAGAGACGCAAGGTTCATCATGTCGACAGGAAATAACCCGAGCATATTACAGTAAGAGAAGCTGAGCTCTTTGAGGGAGGTGAGCTTTTGAAAGCACTCTACTATCTTCTCAATAAAAGACAAGGATAAGAAGTCATGGTAGCAATTGAATTGCAGATATTTGATTGAAGCAAGCACTTCTTCCGAAAGGCCCCAGATGAACTGCTGGCTATAATGATCTATGCATATTTGTAGCTTAGATGGCGAAGCCACATCATGTATCCATTTTATGTGCTCCCCCTCTACATAAAAGTTGCATTCTTGAGATGGATTTGGAAGCACGAGGGTCCTCCTCAACTTTGGGCAACCATGAATATCAAGTCTGCGAAGACGAGGAAATAATAATCGGTCCTTCTTTGGTCCCGACCACTCTTTCCATTCAGCCAAATATACACACTGAAGTTCCTCCAATGATGGGAATGCGGTATCATCACCATCACTACCATAGAATTCGGCACCAACTTCTTTTACCGAGTGCATATGTATAAAAGACAAAAACTTAAGAAAAGGCAGGTGTCCAAGAGGCGGAAGGACTGCCCATGCATGGCAATCTTGTAGTAGAATAGACTCTAGATTAGATAGCCATGTTTTGCTTAGCCAGCTTGGAGAAGTGATGCCACTGTAACCCTCGATTTGTAGCTTTGTGAGATTGGTAGGCGGCCGAAGTTCCTCCATTATCTCTTTACACACACGTGCCCTGTGCTTTTGGACACCTCTACTCCATGTTAAACGTAGGAATTCAAGGTGCTCTTTGTTGTGCAGCATGGCTTCACTAGCCTCCTCCTTATTTCTAACATACTCAAGATTGTGGATCCATATACTTCCTCGTAATTGCCTCAAATTCCTTAACTGTACTATCCCGCACCCATATTTGTCATTGAGAAAATATTCCTCCAATTCTTGAAGACATGTTAGTTTGCCAATTCCGTCTACTTGTGCATGTTCAATCCAACGTCCATTTAGATGTCGCAAGTTGATGCAATTATTCACATCTATTTGTAGGTTAGGATTCATATCCAGGGAAAGTGGGACATCCAATACTTGTAGATGGTAAAGCTTGCACCATGACTTCGGCAATTTTAGCATATTGTGAAATATGATTTCTATGTATCTTAAATGTACTAGATCACCAATAGCCTCTAATGAGAAGTGAAATGGAATATAAGAGAATATCAACACACGAAGTTGTTTTGACTCTTTCAAAATGTACTCAATGAAACGAACAAGCCCCGAGTTGGATGAATCTGAACTCAACACACTGGTAACGACAAGGCTACGTAGTTTTTTAATGTCACAAATGTCACACATTTTGACATTTCTCCAACTGATGATTGGTATCAGCAATATGAAGGTGTCGGGGTCTCTTTGGGATTTGCACCGGCGTATTAGTAATTCTACAACATTCATCACCAATAACAGATTCGGCAAGCTCATGTATTAAATCATGAATCTTATAGCCATCTTCATGTCTGCCGTCTGCCTTCTGAAAGAAACACCTTTGTAATAAATAATCAAAATACTGCACCCCAATGTCTTCTGCATTCTTGCGCTCCTCATGGTGCGGTACAAAGCCTTGAGCCATCCAAAGTTGGACTAGTTTCTCCTTATCATAGATATAATCCTGGGGAAACAAAGAACAATAGGCGAAGCATTGCTTTAAGTGTGCTGGCAAATAATCATAACTAAGTTTCAGAGCCGGCATGATCCCATCTTGTTGCTGTTTTAATTCCCATAGTTTGCTTTTCAAGATTCCTCGCCAGTGGTTTTCCTCTAATTTGGAATTGAGTATGCTTCCCATGGTCTTTGCAGCCAAGGGCAAACCCCCCACATTGTTTGAAAAATGTCCAAAAGTCCTCTTCTGCTAAACCCACTAAATTCACCGTTTCCTTTGTTCCCACGGCCGCTGCCACCTCATGACTCCGAGTGGTTACCATAATTCTGCTTCCTTCTTTGCCAAATTTAAATGGCTTACGCAAGGTACTCCAATTCCTTCCCACTACATTCCATATATCATCAAGGACAATTAGAAATCTCTTGTCTTTTAACTTCTCCTTCAGAATTCCTTGAATCTTATCCAAATTGCTGAACTGATGAAGATTCATGGGCATCGACTCTGAAGCAGCAGACTCTATCATCTCTATTGTAAGCCTTCTCACATCAAAAGTTTGAGACACGCATACCCATATCTTAAGATCGAAACCTTCCTCTATTTTGTCAAAGACATGCTGAGCAACCGTGGTTTTCCCCACTCCCCCGATGCCAACTATGGATAGAACAGAAAATATTTCATTATTATTAGATCTGGAATCATCAGTTCTTCCGATCAATGAATTTACCATATCATCTATCACAGTTTTTCGGCCAACAATTTGAGGTTCATCAGGTGTGGAAGTTGTTTTTCGCCAGTCTAATGTTTCATGCCGTCTATTTCCGCTCGCATTGCTATCCACCAATCTGAGAAAAACCCCTGTCTGGGCACAAATACCATCAAAGCTCCTGACAATCTCACGTAACTCATTGAGGTCATCATCACAGAAGATGAGACGTTTGACCAAGGTTTCAGCATGTTTTAGAATGTTATGAGAAGAAGAAGATGATGCAAAGTTGTCACGCACCTTATTCTGTTCTTCCACCTTGGCTTGGAGCAATTGATAGTCGAACTTGTCTAGCAAATCCTCTGCATCAAATGCTGCAACTCTAAGATCCCTCAGCCATGTCTTCAAACTCGGATTCTGAATTTGCCCTTTCTCGGCTTCATGGATCACGGCCTGGATCATCAGCAGATTTTGCCGAAGCTTTTTCAAATCATCCTCCACACCTGCCTGGTACTTGTACTGGTCCTGCAAATAGTCGCGGGCCTTATCAGCTAGTTTGTTGATGGCAGCAGATGCAAACCATCCTCCTACCACCAACTCAGCCATCACTTCAGCAAGCTCTTCTTCTTGAAGAAGACACAACAAGGGAAGAAGATAGAAGAGAACGAGTGAGGAAAAGGAATTAGGGTTTGCACGATCATTTCGGTTCCAATGCTAGATCATATTTTGGATGGCTCTAGCCCGTCTTCTTTGACCACCCAAAACGGCAATACCTCGAAGACTTCGTTGGACGGTCACCTACTTAACCATATAGGCTATGCTGGCCATACAGCTATAGACGAAGACCCCCTAATACCATGGAGCCAAGTCACTAGAAATGAGATGGACGTTGCTATCATATGCGAATAAAAAATACGAGTTTTGTTTGCTTGGCAAATGCTGATGGGCAGAACTACGTGTACATATTCGGCTTAGCACATATGAATGGTCATATATAGAAATGATACATTAAATAAAATTTAAAAATAAAAATAAAAAATAAAAAATAGTAATATAGTACAGAGCAATTGAATTTATTATCAAATAAAATAACTCTCTACTGGGAGCACGACTGCACGACCCCTCAGTCAATCAAAGAATACTGAAGAAATTCCAGCACCGCTCATTGGCCCACGACGCTCAAACCGCAGCAGCTCTGATTGGCAGAATTAAATTTCCATATTCGGCTTTGAGCTGTCTCGCAGGATTGGTACGTTAAATAAATTTAAAAGTAAAAATTAACAAAATACTACGGAGTTGTTGAACCTACTACCAAATATAATAGTTTTCAGGACCACTTCGCCAATCAAGCATGGCAAAAAAAATTTTAGCACCACTCACTTTCTCACCATGCTCCAGTTATAGGTGACACTTATATTGGGATGCCCCATATTCATCCTCGCCATGCTCCAGTTATAGGTGGCACTTATATTGTGATGCCCCATATTCAAGGATGAATATAGGGCATAACAATCCTTCATACGTATATAAAACTAAATTTTACAGTATAAAACATCTTATAAAAAAATGTTTGAGATGCAAGTAGATCTATACAGTATTCTGCATCAATTTTCACATCTGTTTATAAATGTCATCTTTTAAATTGTTAAGCTTCATGTTCACAACAACTTAAAGAAAATTGTCATCCTTTTGACCCCTCTACACTGCATGGATCTTTAAAAACAGAGAAAAAAAAAAAAATACACACATGGTACTCATAACATAAGTCTGCTAGTGTTTTAAAAATAACTCAGTCTAACAATAGGAATATTATGTAGGACTTTGGATTAACCTAATAGAAGAACTATAATAGATAGTTTATTTCAGTGCCAAACTGATGTAATTAGAAAACATTAGCAGAAACTTTACTATTAGACTATGATATGACTATATATTTTTTGCTCTATTATTAGAATCATTTAATCTACCACTTCTAACATTTTATCCATGACTTAAATTTTGTACTTGTTTTAAAAATTATGCATTTTTAACTACTTGGAAATGGGGGAAAACTGTGAGATAAGAAGCAAAAACTTGATAAATTTAGAGTTTGAAGATTCTTGGCCAGTCAGAGGCATCCCTGCCTCTCTTGGAGCAAAAGTGAAGTAATACATCACAGTGAAGAGAAGCACTAGAATAGAAGCAAATGTGGCAGAGTATTCAATTTCATCTTTAGATTAACCTATCTAGGGAGGATGTGATCTAAGGACCGGAAGGATTCAGGAGAGCCTTGGTAATTTTTAAAACTCAGGAGGAAGCAATGATTGGTCTTCTATTAGAGTGTGATGTCCGTGAAAAAGTCCCACATGGAGAACTTTGAAGGGAATTGAGTAGTATATCATGGAAGCAAGAAAAGATAAAAATACCAATTGGATTCCTTTTGGGCTATGGTGGCTCAAGTTGATGTTGACCTTATCCATCTTGCTTTCTTGTAACAGATTCTAGGTGCTGCGGGCCTGAGGCTCGGGTCGTTACAATATGGTATCAGAATCATGCACCAACCGAAAGTACAGGAGCTAAGTGCCATACAGAGCAAAGTGCTACATCGATGGGAGCCATAGAAGGTGAAGGCCACAGGGCAAAGTTCTATATTGATGGAAGCCATCTCTTGAACCTATGGGGGCCACCTCTAGAATCCTGCCTGCCTGGTGGATGCCTCTAGCGAGAAGGATGCCGCCCTTTTAAGGGGGGTAGATTGTGATGCCCGTGAAAAAGTCCCACATCAAAAATTTTGAAGGGAATTAAGTGGTATATTATGAAAGCAAGAAAAGATAAAAATATCAATTGGATCCTTTTAGGGCTATGGTGGCCCAATGTCCATCTTGCTTTCTTGTAACGAAACAGGTTCATGAATGCTGCGGGCCCGGGGCCTGGATTGTTACACAGAGCCAGTGTTGGCTCCCAACAACTTTATTTTAGAAAATTTAAAAGCCACAGTTGTAGATGTGAAAGTTACTAAGCAGCATATATTGCTATTTTAAATCAGGAAGGAGATTATTAGATAAAAAATTTCCATGATATGGAGCTAGGGTGTTGTTTCAATTGCATGGCAAAGTGTTCTCTCACATTGGATGATTTCATTTTTGGATTTTATGTGCTACTTTTGGAAACTTTCATTGATGATGGTCCTTTCTTGTGGTTCTAATGTTGGATTATTGAATACTGACTGTTCTAATGATTCATTCCTCATGTTGTGACCTGTTTTCTTTGTTTTTTGTCTTTTCATGTGTTTTTCTGCCTTCACTTCTAGCTTTTCTAGAGGATTTCAAGAGTTCACATAGTGTTATACAAGCTTCTTCCTTGTTTTACATTAAGCATGTGATATTAGGAATTTTTTAACTTGAAAACATCCATTCTATTCTTTTCTAGCTGTTATTTTCTGTAATATCTTTTCCTGTACCATGGAGTATAACATAATTTTTAATTTGTAGTTACGTAATTTTAATTTGTAGAACCTGTATAACATAATAAATATCATTATATTTCAGGTTCAAAGGCTGCAAAAATTGTTTTTTCTTGACATTCATAGTTTCATATTCAGCTTATTCATATCTTGTTAAACGCCTTATGAGTGCATATTCTTTAAGTTCATTTACCATTTCAATCAACCAATTCTATACTTTATTGTTTGGAATAACCTTTATTTCTTCAACATTAATTATGATCTATTTTATCTTGCCACCATAGAATACTTTTAAGATCCTCAAAACCATCTTTTTATAACAATACACAGCTTTTGTGATATTGTTACTTATGTTATGTATGCTCACAAAAGTATCTGGTTGCTTGATTATTTAAAAGCATTTCGAGTTCTCATTATTTTGTTTGGTTTTGTTACACCCTAATTTCATTATTTCTTAGGAGATGGAGTTGCAAAATGACAACATGTACCTAAGGAGCAAGGTCTCTCTGTCTCTCTCTCTCTCACACACACACTGACCTCAATAAATTGAGAAGCTGCTGATGTTGAAACAGATTTCTGAGAATGATAACAAATAAGCATGAGTCTGCATTGGCTCATGCATACCATCTGTATGCTACTACATCTTTCCATGCATTTGATCCTCAATCATTTTTGTTTCTGTTAACAAGAATTGACATTAATTTGTTCATTCATCTTTGTTTTTGGGTAGATGAGACCAAGAAATGATCCATTATTGGTGATTCTGCAATGCCAAACCTGTAGGTGTAGAGAAGGAATGCTCGATTGTAGTTTGTGGTAAGTTATGCAATGTCAATCCAATCGATGTTTACTCCTTACAACTCAAGTTTCTTCTTTTCCTTGTCATGCCTTATGAGGGATTGTGCCCTATCCTCCAATACTTTACATGTCCAGTGCATGCGTATGCTTTTCCAGCAACATTGGTTAACAAAGGTATGGTGGTTTATTTGTCAACAATGACACATAATGCCCACATAAAGTGAACTTTGAGCAATAATATGTTGTTAGATTTTCATTATTATTAATTAGTCTTTCATCTCCGATTTCTTGCCTTCTCTATTTCTGGTTCCAAGTTGACAGTAAGAGCATGTTGTAGATTGCGTGGGATCCACTCCAGAAGCCTTAGATATTGCTATTTAAATTTTTTCTATATATATTTGTATATTTATTTATGTATACATTTATAGATATTTAGGTGAGAGTCCTTGGACTCAAGACACTCAACTCTGCATTTTGTGACGCAGTTTTTGTGCACTCAATAACATGCCTCCTTTTGAATCTCATTCTTACAGTAACAGGCCACAATATATTTTTTCACATGAATGTGTATTGAGCTTACAAAACCTACCTCTCCTATCCTACATTGGATCTTAATACATTCATAAGTTGTAGACTATAATCCTAATGCATTCCTAAGTTGTTCAATGACCTGCATGCTTATCTCTTAATTGATTTTTATTTTTATCAAACAACCTTCACCCACCCAACGATATTATTATATTTTCGAGAATTGGATATCGATCCTGTCTCATTGAGGTTATTGTAACTGCAGCAGTAGCAGCATCAATCACAGCAAATTTGTCAATCACCTCCAGCGGCTCCTCCTCCCCAACCAGCAGACTCTCAGCAATCTCAACGGCCATCACAAGCACCTCCCAGCCCTTGTAAGAGCCAGCAGCAAATACAACCCACGAAGGCTGGTGGTCTTCCACCGGCTGCTTGTCCAGCCAAACAGCAATAGGCATCATCAGCTCCCAGCGTGGCTGCTTCAAGACTCAGCCATACAAAATTCCAAGTAAAGAACAAAAACAAGTCAACACCGCCACCTCTGCAGCCAAGAAATTAAGACCAGAATCCTCCACCACCATAGCATAGGAGTCTGTCATGGAGGGCGCGATTCGGATGCATGACGCGCAGAAGATTGAAAAGATGAGCTATCGTTGATCCTTTGGGTGTGATTGCTTTTATTTCATTGTATGAATTAATAAAATAGCATGTATAAGCTAATTTTAGTCAATGATTGTCTATTTTGATGTGTCACTTTTTCATCATATTTAATTAAGTCGTATCTTTTAGTAGGGTACTATCCAAGTAAAGTCTTGCAACAAAAAAAAGTTAAGAATCCTGCAAAAAAAATTGATACGGTTTTTAATATTTAAAAAAAAGTAAAACAAGCATATTATATTCTATTTAAATAAAATACATAAAATAATAAAAAAAGTTAAAATTGAAATATAATTTTTAAAATATTAAATAATTAAAAAAATAAATATAAATTTTTCTTACAATTTTAGATATATTTTAGATATTTATTTATTATTTTTCCTATGATTTAATTTATTTTTATAGATAAAAATGATTAAAAATAATAATTTAATAACTTTTTCCTACGATTTATTTTTCTCGTAGGTAAAGACATTTAAAAAAAAAATTACTATTTTTCCCTACGATTTAAGAAAATTTCGTAGGGAAAGATGTGGATAAAAAATTATTTTTCTTAATTTTTCCTATAATCTTAGGATTTTTCATAGGGAAAAATTAATAAAATTTATTATTAGTTGACTTTTCCCTACGATTTTAGGATTTTTCGTAGGAAAGAAATTATTAAAAATTATTATTAACCAACTTTTTCCTACGATTTTAAGAGAAATCGTAGGGAAATGTGTGGATAAAAAAAATATTTTGATTTTTTCCTACGAATTTTTATTTTTGTAGGCAAAATTTTTTAAAATTTAAATTTTATTTTTAAATTTTGGTCACTCTTTCCCTACGAAATATATCTTTACCTACGAAAAAAATCGTAAGGAAAAGGTCTACTCTTTGCCTATGATTTATGAAAGTCATAGGCAAAGGCTTTCCCGACGCACTTTTGCCTACGACTTTTTTCAACTTTTGCCTACCATAATAATCGTAGGGAAAGGCTTTCCCTATGATTTTCTATCTTTCCCTAGGAAAAAAATCATACGCAAAAGTCATTTTTCTTGTTGTGTAAAATTCAGCATATATTGCTATTCAAGAATCATCTTCCAAGTCTTTTCTCTTTGAAATGGGCTTTTCAACCAAGCAGCACAACATGAAGCCGTGAAGTCTTCATGAAGGATGAACGTATCTTTACGATTGGTTGTTGATGCTGAAAGTTCAAGCTTGTAAGTACATGATTCTGTGTGCTTGGTGCTTACATGTGCATGATTTTATGTATTTGCAATTGCATGGCTTGAAAATATATGTGTTGGCATTTTGTTGGCATAACAGGTCTATTTACATCAACAAATCAGATATATTAGCTTCTGGTCCTTTTATCTTTTTAATATAACTTACTTGATTTTATGCTCATGCATGTTTTTGATGCGTATGACATTAGAACTCGGCAAACCTTTTCCACTCCTAATCTTATTGTTGACGCTTGATCACTAGAGCTAGACACCGAAGAGAAGTCTCGTCTGCTGATGTAGCCCTTCTCAGGACGACCAACCTGCAAAAAGTCCCACTGCCGAAGAAAACTCCGATGGGAACCCTCCGACGGTCAAGTCAACGATCGAGGTCATAGCCGAGAGGGAGCTTAAAGAAGCTCCCTAAAGAAGGAAGATCCCGAGGGTCAGGATGCCTTCTAGGAGAGTGAAGTGTCCAAGTGAATGTAATTGTGAGCGTGTGGATATTTGTGTTCACGTACCTTGATACTGAGTCTTCTTACCTTTTTATAGGCCCTTGACATTCGCCTGAGAGTCAACCACGTAGAATTCTGTAAAAAGGAATGTCTGCGGGAATGATGGCTGTTACGTGAATAGAAGCTGGTTGGTGGGCCTTATCCCATCGAGCGTATGGGCCTGGTGGTTGGTGGGCCTGGTCCCATCAACGGCATCGGTCAGACGGTAAGTGGGCCTGTCTATGTCAGGCTGCAAGGGTCAGGTGGTAGGTGGACCTAGCAGTGTTAGGCGGTGCAGAATGAGTGGTAGGTGGACTTGCCAGAAGCTGCTGGGGGCTGACTCGGGAGAGTCGGGGCCGCTGGGGGCCATCTTGGAAGAGTTGGTGCCATTGGGGGCCGACTTGAAAGAGTCGGGGCCGCTGGGGGCCGACTTGGGAGAGTCAGGGCCGCTGGGGGCCGACTCGAAAGAGTCAGGTCTGATGGTGGCCGACTTAGGAGAGTCAGGGCCGCTAGGGGCCGACTTGAAAGAGTCGGGTCCACTGGGGCCGACTTGGGAGAGTCGGGGCCGCTAGGGGCTGACTTAGAAGAGTCGGATCCATTGGGCCGACTTGGGAGAGGCGCATCCGTCAGCTTCCGCTTATGCCATCGGCCAACTTTGCCGTAATTGTCCACGTGGCACCACCGGCCACATCAGATGCCCCTCCCGCTCCTGAGCACGAGGGACCGCGCATCCGTTGACCTTCGGGTGAAAGGAGTGCAAAAATTAGAATAATTGCTAGCTTTCACGTGTCTTTAATTGCCGGAAGTGTGGTGCGCTCTCCCAAGGCAATGTCGCTTTGAAAATCTTTTGTAATCAAGCGAAAAGATGGGGGATGACGTCAGCACTAGGTGCACTAAGAGAGTGCCTCTCGAGGGATGGGAAAAAGGCGAGCGCCATCATTACCCTGCTGCTCCCATGTCTTATCATTGGCCGAAAATCCCACTTTCTGGGCAGAATCGAGGTGTTGCTCATTGAGCATTGGTGAGATTGTCGACAGCTGGATGCTTTGTGCAATGGCAGCAACCCATGTGGCAAGGTATCGGGCGAGGCAATTCAAAATTATGGTATAAAACCGTCCCTCATGCTCGATGGAAGCCTTTATGCTATCACTGTCTTCTTCGTTGTTCTTTTTTGAGCTCTGAGTCCTTGAAGCCCAAAACCTCGAGCTTTCGTATTCCTTCTTAACACCAGGTCAGTTCCCCCTTTTTGCTTCTTTTCTTAAAACCCATGGACCGTCGCGCCAATTAGGGAGGGCAAGAGACCCATGGTGAGCTCCTCCCACTCTTTCGATGATGAGGATGATGTCCCTCTGGCATGCCCTGGTCGATCGGAGGAATCACCATCCACGACCGCCTGATGGCCAGTGCTCAGCTGTCCCTCAAGAGCTCCGGTTAGGGCAGATCCTCCACCCTTCGCTCATCCGGTCCCTCCTCTCGTAGTCGGCTCAGATTTGGCAGGGCCCAAGGGTGGCTTCCACCATGACCTCCGAAGAGATAGAAAGCCTTAGGAGTAGGTACAGGGTCCCTAGCTTCATCTAGCTATCCGTGCCAGGACCCGAGGACAGAGTAACCTCTGATCTACCCAATCGAGTTGCTCTGTACGAGGAGTTCTTTTGGTACGTACTGCACCTTCCTTTTCATCCTTTCTTTTTAAACCTGCTAGACAGATATAGGTTAGTTCCCGCGCAATTGACCCCGAAATCGATTCGGATCATTTGCGCATTCGTCATCCTTAGCTTCTTTCAGGGCTCAGAGGATAGGCTGATGGGGACATTAGTAAGAAGAAAATGTTGCAGACTGACACTTTTTGGTTTTGTAGTTAGTCCACTTTCCACAGGTTCCACTTACTCGAGCCAAGAGTTTCAATTTCTCAAGTGGCAACTCATGCTGCAAAATTTCAACTTCTGCCAAGTCTCAAAGTGTCGACACTTCCTACCTTGAGCCAACACTGCTATCAAGACATCAAGTCTTCTCTTTGGAAGTCAAATCTTGGAGGACACATGGAGGTATCTGATGATGACACATGGCAACTTGGAAGTCAAATCTTGGAGGACACATGGAGGTATCTGATGATGACACATGGCAACTTGGAAGTCAAATCTTGGAGGACACATGGAAGTATCTGATGATGACACATGGCAAACTAAGGAGGTGCCACATGGAAGCTTGTGCAACCAAATTTGTTAGGGATTGATTGTAATCAGTTAGCTATATCATAATTAATCCTTAGATTGTTATGATCAAATTTGTTAGGGAGCTATATCATAACTAATCCTTAGATTGTTATGATCTTTTGTAATTAGTTTTTTGGGCTGAAATTTCTGGAAGTCCTTTGGCCTATAAATAAGCCAAGCTTTCCCTCTTGTAGATATGAAGTTTGAGAAATAAAATCAAGTTTATTTGATTTCTTTTGCCAAGTGCCTTGTTCATCTTTGAGTATGAAGAGAGTGAGATGCTCTTGGTTTGAGTTGAGGCTCGTGTTTCCCTAGTCTTAGATCTAGATCACTCCTTGAGGGAGAGGGTGAGAGTCCCAATTTGCTACTCTAAACCATTCTACCAATGTTCCATAAGTATTTTAGGAAGAAGGATAAGTGCTACCCAAGTCTCAGCAATTTTTTCAAATCCTTCCTTTCCTTGTTCGATTTTTTTTATTTCCTTCAATTCTTTTGCCTCCACGGTCTTACTTCTGATCACTTGCAGGTTCTCTTGAGGATGTTAGAGTTGAGGATGATGGCTCCACATCAAGGATCAAGTGCCAAGGTGAGTTCTTAAGTAAGGAGTGTAGATCTTGTCAACCAACTCTCAATTCTTTGAGTGTTGAGTGCATCCCTTCCACTTTAAAATCTTACTTCATTGTTGAAAAAAAAAAAAAAAAACCTCTTGGTCCTTTAGATCTAAAGTTTTAAAGGTGGCTTAACTTAGTTTGAAGGTTTCCATACCTTTAGATCCTAATCTTTTTATTTATTTGAAAGAAGCTTGCACAAGGGTGTTTAGATTTCTGCTTCCAGTTTGATGTTCTTCATTTCTTCCATGCATGAATTCAGCCATAGCTTGGGCTCAAATGTTCATTAAGGGTGGTAATCACTTAGAACACATCACCATCCCCTCATTCCACCAATTTTTTTTTTTCATGCCCCATCATAGGATTTCCTTATTCTGAGCCTTCTACAAGCTACGCCACCACAGCGAGGATGTGTGGTGGGTTTTTACCTCTAGGCTAGGTCGGGCCCTACCTCTTCGTCTCCCCTCTAAGGTCAAGGGATGGAAGTCCCGCTTTTTGTATGCCCATATGGAAGGAGTGAGGGCGGATTGGAGAGAACTCGACGTCGGCCCCAACAAAAATTCTGCAATGAACGAGAGGGATCAAGAGCTCTATGATCGCCTGACGTCCTCCGAGATCCCCTCCTAAGAATTACTAGTCGAGGAGAATCTCTATGAGGCCGAGCTGGCTCCAGCGGTTGATGAGTGCGAGACCCACCTTTCTCGTCCCTGGCCTAATTTTTCTTTTACTGATTGCTGATTCTTTGTGTAGCGATGAAAGCGCCCACCAAAAAGTTGAAGGTGGCTGATGTGGGAAAATCGACGTGGAATGTATTTCTAATAGAATTAGTAAAAATTAAATGAACGATTAAGTGAAATAACACAAGCATTCACTCATTGTTTAAGAACTAGAAATTTTATGGAGGGGACTTAGAAGACTAAACAAAGTTTGAATTTAGAACTTAAACAAAGTAATAAAAAAACGGATCGTTGTGGTTAAGAAACCACTCAGATTAGGGCTAAGTAAATCTAATAATTGCATATCTGAAAGGATTTTAAATAGGGTTCTCCTAGCAATTAATAAACATAAGTAAAATCGATGTACTCAGGGAAGGAACTTGAGGATGACAAGGGATTCCACCATATTGTAAGCTTCCGTACCTTGATTCATGGTGGGAACAACTTGCAACTTTGGAACTATGGAAGCCAAGAATCCTTGATCGGCTAAAAATGAGCTTGAAGCAAAGTGGGAAAGGAAGATAAAATGTGGACGATATAAATAGACACCAGGCCTCACGCCTACCCTCTCACAGGGGATCCATCTAACAAGCAGAGGATTTTTTCAAGAAAACTTCATTAATCATCTTTTTTTTACAAAAAACCAGGAGCCCTTTTTATAGACTACCAAGCACTTACACCATATTATCATTAGAGGAAGAAGATCTCGGCCAGCGAAGAGAAGAATGTGGGGCGTCCCATGATTTATGGAGGCGGTTTCCAATGTGGGCGTCAATGTGGGCGTCCCATGATTTGTGGAGGTAGTTTCCAATATGGACATCCCTTGATTTGTGGAGGTGGTTTTGAATGTGAGCATCCCATGATTTATGGAGGCAGTTTTTAATATGGACGTCCCTTAATTTATGGAGGTGGTTTTCAAGAGGAGACGTGCAAAGAGGAGAATATGGCGCATCCCATTTTAAGAGGAGGTGGTTGTGGAGACTTTGACTTGATTCAAAATCTTTCTATTCATTGGGCAACATTCCTTATTGATGTGGCGTGATGATATGTCTTCAATGTTGGTGACTTCATGACCATGCACCCATTCTTCTTGTGCTGAACCAGATTGGATTTTTGGGCTGAACTCCTTTTGACACAATTGTAATAAAGAACTTAAACAGGACTCAATCAAACAAATACAGTCAATTGAAATAAAATTGCTTAAATGGAAAATAAATATAGGACTAAAACTTAATTTAATCTTCCATCTATAAAGAATCCAGCTGAAGTTGTTGAAGCCTCTTCCTAAGCCTAGTGTCCGCACCAATTCTCTCCAGATGGGAGGAACTCGACCCTGTTGAGTAAGGATCAATCTGTCCATGATATTTCTCTAGTAAGTCTGCTGCAATTTGTTGAAGATCCTCTCGGGTGATCGAGGAGTCCTCAGATTCAGGTAGGCTTTGCCAATGAACCAGGTAACGTTGATAGCCTTTATTTCTGGTGGTAATCGCCTGGTAATCCAAAATATGTTCAACTCTGTCTCTTCGGTCTGGTGGAATTGCTGGTGGACACTCAGGTAGGGTTTCACTCTCAAAGGCAGGATAAGGCCCAAAAGGCTCACTAGGAATTAATGTCAGTTCTTTGTATTCTTTCATATCTGAAATATTAAATGTGGAACTAATGCCATAATCTGGTGGTAACTCTAAAACATATGCATTAGGTCCTACTTTCTTTATTACTTTGAAAGGTCCAGCTCCCCGGGCGTGTAGTTTCTTCATAGTTCATGGTGGAAACCTTTTAGGTCTAAGTTTAATCATTACAGAGTCCCCTTCATTAAATTCCTTCATTCTTTTACGTGAGTTAGCCATATGTCTATATACTTCATTGCTCATTTGAATCTTTTTACTAATTTCTTTATGAACTCCTTAATATGCTGTGCATATGACTCGGCGGACTCAGATACTCGTGCATGTGATGGTAATGGAATGAGGTCGATAAGTCTTCTAGGTTTATAACCATGGACAATCTCAAAGGGGCTTTTCTTAGTAGACCTATTAACTGAACTGTTGTATGCAAACTTAGCACGAGGTAATAATAAATCCCAGTTTCCCAGATGTTCTCCTACAAGACACCTCAGTAGGTTGCCTAGACTCCTATTTATGACTTCAGTCTGGCTATCAGTCTGGGGATGGTAGGCAGTGGAGAATTTTAATTTGGTACCTAATAAATACCATAGGGTTTTTCAAAAGTAGCTGGTGAATTTGACATCCCTATCAGACACTATAGTTTTAGGCAGACCATGTAGCTTTACCACTCCATCTAGAAAAAGTTTGGCGACTCTAGAGGCATCAATGGTTTGGGAACAAGAGATGAAGTGAGCCATTTTTGAGAACCTATTGACCACAACAAAGATCGAATCATGTTTCCGCTGGGTCTTAGGTAGGCCTAATACGAAATTCATGCTAAGGTCCTGCCAGGGACAATCGGGTACAGGTAAGGGTGTATAGAGTCGAGTATTTTGCTTCTGCTACTTGCCAACAGCACAAGTTCGACACCTGGCCACTATCTGGGCAACTTGTCTCCTAAGTCCTTGCCAAAAAAATTGGTCTTCAATAGCTAAAATGGTCTTATTTCTACCAAAGTGACCAGCTAAACCTCCCGCATGGGTCTCCCAAACTAGAAAGTCTCTCAAGGAAGTTTTGGGAATACAGAGCTTGTTCTCTTTAAACAGATGACCATCTAGAAGGGTATAATCACTATAGTCACTAAATGGTCCTTGACTCAAGGCCTTGTAAATTTCACTAAAGTCTGGACAGGTTGCATACTTATCTTTAAGTCTCTCAAATCCAACAACTTCAGTGCTAACTGAATGTAAAAGTAAGGTTCTATGACTCAAAGCATCAGCTACCTTATTCTCAGCTCCGGCATGGTGTTTCAGGACAAAAGTGTAGGCTTGGATGTATTCTATCCATTTGGCATGCCTAGGATTCAACTTTTTCTGGGAACTAAGAAATCTAAGGGCCTCATGATCAGAGAATAGGACAAATTCTTGCGGTAGAAGATAGTGTTTCCAATACTTTAAAGCTTGCACTACCGCATAGAGTTCTTTATCATAGGTGGAATATTTAAGCTTAGCATCATTTAATTTTTCACTAAAGAAAGCTATGGGGTGGTTCTCTTGGCTTAAAACTCTGCCTATTCCAACTCCAGATGCATCACAAGCTACCTCAAATACTTTAGTAAAGTCTGGTAACTTCAAAATAGGTGCTTGTGTCATTCTATCTTTTATCTCTAGGAAGGCTCTATTAACTGCTTTGGTCCAATTAAAACTACCCTTCCTAAGACAATCAGTTATTGGGGCGACAATGGAGCTAAAACCTCGTATGAATCTCCTATAGAAGGTGGCTAGACCATGAAAACTACGAATATCATGAATAGTTTTGGGAACAGGCCACTCAACTATGGCTTTTATCTTTTCAGGATCAGCTAAAACTCCATCAAGGGTGACAATGAAACCTAGGAAAGTGACTCTATGGGTTAAGAACTCACACTTCTTCAAATTAGCATAGAGATTCTCTTTCCTAAGGGTTGTACATACTTGCCTAAGGTGGTCTAAGTGGCTTTCCTTAGTCCTACTGTAAATCAAAATATCATCAAAGTATACTACTGCAAATTTTCCCATGAAGGCACGTAGAACTCGGGTCATGATCCTCATAAATGTTCTAGGTGCATTGGACAACCCAAATGGCATCACTACCCATTCAAATAAACCATCCTTAGTCTTAAATGCAGTCTTCCACTTATCCCCTGGTCTAATCCTAACCTGGTGATAGCCGCTCTTCAAATCAATCTTGAAAAATATAGTTGCATCGGCCATCATATCTAGCATATCATCCAAGCGGGGAATGGGAAACCTATATTTTACTATAATTTTATTTATGGCACAACTATCGACACACATCCTCCACATGCCATCCTTTTTAGGTGTTAACTGGGCTGGAACTGCACAAGGACTCAAACTTTCCTAACAAATCCTTTCCTAAGGAGGTCCCCTACTTGTCTTTGCAACTCTAGGTGTTCTATAGGATTCATCCTATAATATGGAAGGTTTGGTAAGGTTGCTCCTGCGACTAAATCAATGTTGTGTTGGATGTCCCTAAGTGGTGGAAGGTGGTCAGGCAGGTCATTTGGAAATATATCCTTAAAGTCCTCTAATAATTCAACTACTTCCTGAGGGTGCTCTTTCTGGGCAGGCTCTTGTGTTTCTCTAGCGGTTAAGATCCAAACAGGTGTACCCTTAGTGAGTTCTTTCTCAATCTCCTTTGCAGTTATCAGATTGACTCTAGTCTTTGTTTCCTTTAGGTGGCTCGATCCTCTCTTAACCATGTCCTTAGGTGGTGAAGGATTGATTATAAACTTCTTTCCAAGGTGCATGAATGAGCAAGAATTAGATCGGCCAAAAAGGGTTGCGTCATGGTCAAATAACTAGGGTTGACCTAAGATGATACTACTCACTCCCATTGGTAGAACATCACACCACACTTTCTCCTGATAGGACTGTAATTGAATTTGGACTAGACACCTACTTTTGATAGGAATTGATGTGGAGTCTATCCAAGAAACCTTATAGGGGTTTGGATGGGGAGCTATGGATAAGCCTGAAGTTTTGACAGCACTAGTAGATATGGCATTCACACAACTTCCACTATCTATGATTATCTTACACACCTTATCCCCTAACTTGACAAAGGTTTGTAGGATGTTAGTCCTACGCCAATCGTCCTGGGTCTTAGTCTGGGTAAGGATGCATCTAACTACTCCCAAAAGGTCAGGGTCTACAAGATCCTCAACACCTTCATACTCATTTGCCAGATTATCCTTAGCCTGATATACTTCCTCGACACAATCATCTAAGGATGCTTTGGATTTAGACTTATTTTCTCTAACCCTTCTAGTTACAAGGCTCTATTTGGGCAATTGCTCGTATAATGGCCTATCTGATGACATTTGAAGCAAGCATTCTGGTTTGGGTTTCTCTGAACTTCTGGTGCTTTGCCCTTATCATCTCGACGAGTCAGAGGTGTACCAGGGTTAGGCCGGCTGGTCGCATCTGACTTGGTCCTGGCTGTTGACTAGATGCACTGTTCTAGGGATTTCTTGTCTGCGATAAACTGGTCCCCTATGAAATCTCTCAACATCGCATGCTATCTGATAGGCTAGCTCTAAATCTTGAACTTCTCTCATGAACAACTCTTTCTGGATCTCTTCCCTTAATCTGGCTCTGAATCTAGATAAGGTAACTGATTCAGACTCATCAACATTGCATCTCATCACAAATTCATCAAACTTTGCAATATACTCAGCTACACTCTTTATTCCTTGGGTCAATCTCTGCCACTGATCTAGAAGTTTTTGGTAGTAGGACATGGGAAGGTACTTCTCTCTAAGTCTACGCTTCATTGCTCTCCAGGTTACTATAGGAACATCACCTCTCTGTCTAATGAATCTCTCAACATTTTTTCAGTATAACCGAGCTTGACGGACTAACCTAAGCTTTGCAAATTTGCACTTCCTTTCCTCAGTCATTTCGTACCACTCAAAATACTGATCCATCTCGCCCTCCCAATCTACATAAACCTTAGGATCTAGACTTTCATCAAAAGTGGGTGCTTCTAATCTAATATTCCTAAGAGTTCGGTCATACTGGTCCATTTGATCCTGATTGGGTCTCCTAGGATTTGGCTCATAAGCTGGGTCATGGAGTGCTCTCCTAGGATTCGGATCATGGACTCAATTAAAATTGAGTCTTCTAGGATTTGGCTCAAAGAAAGGTTCTTGATTAGGCCTTCTAGGGTTGGGTTCAGAAAATAGGTCTTGGTGTAGAGCTCTTCTAGGGTTGATGGGCGTACTTAACTCTAGTTCAGGCTCTAATTTCATTTGGGCCTCATGGGCTCTTGTAGGAGTACCTGCCTCTAATTGGTCAAGCCTAAAAGTGATATGGGTCATTTGATCAGTTATGCTTTGGGTGGTCTGGGTCAATTGATCAGTCAGATTCTGGTTTAGTTGGGCCATTTGATCATTCAGGGTTTTCATCAAGGTCTCAAAATTTTGGTCCATGGTTGCACTTGATTGAGCTTGGATTTGGTAGGGTGTACCTAACCTAGTTGTCATGCAGTGCAATTAGGAACATAAGCCCTTAACTTGATTTATCATGAGATGTATGCAACATTCATATGAATCCTAAAATCATGTGCAAAATTTTTGTGTGTGTTGCAACTCCAAAGTGATGCAGGGGAGTGTTATGTAAAATATTCAGAAAATTCAGAAAAATTTACATACACTCCTAACTCAATAATGATACTCCAGGTGAAAGGAAATTAAATTTAAAATTCGTTTCTTTACTAGGTAGTTCCTGGAACCCAGCCAAGTCAGAAAACAGAATAGAACATGTTCTCAGACCTTATTTCGATTGGCAAAAAATTCACAGATTGAAATAATGCCTGAAAAAATTCTGAAAAATACTTTGAATTATAAAGAATCTAGAAAAATAAAATAATAAAATTTTGAATTTTCTACACACTTAAATAATTAAAACATCAGACTATATACTGTAATATTCAGATAATCCAGTGAGTAAGCAAAACTAAAATTTTGCCCTAACCAATCATGCTCTGATACCATGATGATGTGGAAAAACTGACGTGGGATGCATTTCTAATAGAATTAGTAAAGATTAAATGAATGATTAAGTGAAATAACACATGCATTCACTCATTGTTTAAGAACTAAAAATTTTATGGAGGGGACTTAGAAGACTAAACAAAGTTTGAATTTAGAATTTAAACAAAGTAATGAAGAAGCGAATCTTTGTGGTTAAGAAACCACTCAGGTTAGGGCTAAGTAAATCTAATAATTGCATATCTGAAAGGATTTTAAAGAGGGTTCTTCTAGCAATTAATAAACTTAAGTAAAATCGATGCACTCAGGGAAGGAACTTGAGGATGACAAGGGATTCCATCATATTGTAAGCTTCTGTACCTTAATTCATGGTAGGAATAACCTGTAACTTTGGAACCATGAAAGTCGGGGATCCTTGATCGGTTGAAAATGGGCTTGAAGCAAAGTAGGGAAAGGAGGATAAAATGTGGACGATATAAATAGACACCAAGCCTCACGCCTACCCTCTCACAGGGGACCTATCTAACAAGCAGGGGATTTTCTCATAAAAACTTCATTAATCATCTTTTTTTTACAAAAAGTCAGGAGCCCTTTTTCTAGACTACCAAGCACTTACACCATATTATCATTAGAGGAAGAAGATCTTGGCCAGCGAAGAGAAGAATGTGGGGCGTCCCATGATTTATGGAGGCAGTTTCCAATGTGGGCATCAATGTGGATGTCCCATGATTTGTGGAGGCAGTTTCCAATATGGACGTCCCTTGATTTGTAGAGGTGATTTCCAATGTGTGCATCAATGTGTGCGTCCCATGATTTATGGAGGCAGATTTCAATATGGACGTCCCTTGATTCGTGGAGGTGGTTTTCAAGAGGAGACGTGCGAAGAGGAGAAAGTGGGGCGTCCCATGATAAGAGGAGGTGGTTGTGGAAACTTTGACTTGATTCAAAATCTTTCTATTCATTGGGCGACATTCCTTGTTGATGTGGCGTGATGATATGGCTTCAATGTTGGTGACTTCATGACCATGCATCCATTCTTCTTGTGCTCATGAACCAGATCGGGTTTTTGGGATGGACTCCTTTTGACTCAATTGCAATAAAGAACTTAAACAGGACTCAATCAAACAAATACAGTCAATTGAAATAAAATTGCTCAAATGAAAAATAAATATAGGACTAAAACTTAATTTAATCTTCCATCCATAAAGAATCCAGCTGAAGTTGTTGAAGCCTCTTCCTGAGCCTGGTGTCCACACCAGTGGCCTTACACAGAAGGACACAGGAGGTCGACAAGGAGATGAGGCCGGCGAAGAGGGCCCGAAGCAAGTCCTAGGCCGAGCCGGCCCGGGTCTCAGAGACTCCTACGGAGGCATCTCCAGCGGCAGCAGCAACTACCGCGGAAGAGCCAAGTAGGGAGATCCCGGCCAAGGCACCGATGGGTGAAATGGTTCCCGAGCTGACCGAGGCGCGTGCAGAGGAGGGGCGTTAGTCGGCCCCACCTGCTGATGCTGAGGAGGGGGTCCCAGCCGCCGATGGGCTGATGGTTGTGGAATTAGATCTCGAGGTCAGGACCTCCGCCGGTGCGGAGCTTGCCGAGGAAGGGCAGGCAAGAACCGAAGGCGGACCTCCGGCTCCTCTGTTGACCCAATTGAGGATTTTGATTATTAACAAAACTATTTGAGTATAACATTTGATGTTACTAATGATTTTGATTAAGTTTTTCAGATTATAAGTCTATTTGATGATCAAAATCAAGAGGAAAATCAAGTTCTGGTTTGAATCTAATGTCAAGGTAAGACTGCAGACATTAGAGTCGACACATGGAATCACAGAGCCGACTCCGAAAAATGGCACAGACTTAGAGTTGACTCCGGGACTGTGAGAGCCGACTCTATCAGAAACAACAGAACGATGAATTTTTAGGCCACGACTTAGAGTCGACTCCCAGACTGCTAGAGTTGACTCCAGAAGAATTTTGTGTCGACCCCAGAAAAGTCAGAGAGGACTCCAGATCGAGTGGATTAAATTATTTTGAGTTAGAGCCGACTCCAGAAAAGCCAGAGCCGACTCCAGAATGTCAGACACAGCTCCAGAACTATCAGAATGACTCTAAACTTTATCTTTATCTATTTTAATCCCAACGGGTATTGTTATTTATGGATCTAATCCTTTTTCACTTACTTCTAACGGATAGTTTCACACTATTTGTGGATTAATCGGATCTATAAGAAGAGGGTTGATTGCATCCCAAAAAGAAGTGAAAAGAGAGAAGAAATCTCAAGAGAGAAATAGAGAAGAAATCTCAAGAGTGAAAAGAGAGAAGAAATCTCAAGAGAGAAATAGAGAAGAAATCTCAAGAGAGAAAAGAGAGAAGAAATCTCAAGAGAGAAATAGAGAAGAAATCTCAAGAGAGAAAAAAGAGAAGAAATCTCAAAAGAGAAGAAAGAGGCAAATCCTTGAGATCCATCAGAAAAGAAAAGAGGAAAAACCTGTAAGGAAAGATCATACTCATTCCCCAAAAGAAGAGAAAGAGATTCCAAGCCTTTGCTGTTCTATTTAGAAGAAATCTCAAGAGAAGGAAGGAGCCCTAGTTTTTTCTGATCTTCTGAGTCTCAAGAGCATATTCAAAGGAAGATCCATTCAAAGGAAGAGAAGGAAGAAGCCACCAAGATCTTCGAATCAGGCTTTGGTTCCTAATCTCTTTTTATTATTTTATTATTGTATATTTGCTCATTGAAGGAGCAGTTTGCTTTTGTAAAATCAAATACTATTTGCTGGGTCAATCTGGTGATTGATTCAGTTGAGGTAGTTAGCCTTGAGCAAGCATTAGCTTGTGGTTTTAGGTTTTGTGTTGGTGAGCCTTGAAAACCAGCTGGGTTCGTTGTGCACCCAGGAAAACAACAAGTTCGAGTTGTGAGCTTGCAAAACAACTCTGCTGTAATCAGTTTGATTATAGTGTGGACCCAAGAGGTACTTGGGAGTGGACGTAGGTGTAGATACACCGAACCACTATAAAATCTCCTGTGTTTGCCGTGATTGTCTCTTTATCTTCAACTCTCTATTTATAGTTGCTTAGTTTTAAACCTGTGAATCTAAGTTTTTATTTCCGCTGGGGGTTATCTTTCAAAAGAGTTTAATTTTTTGAGAAACCCAATTCACCCCCCCTCTTGGGTTGCTATCTGGACCAACAATTGGTATCAGAGCTAGTGCTCATTTGATTTGATCTAACGATCAAGAGTCAAAGATCCACATGGCAACTCAAGCTGGTTCATCTTTTTCCAAAGGTCAATCTACTAATAGACCACCCTTATTTAATGGTTCTAACTATGGTTATTGGAAGGCTAGAATGAAAATATTCATTCAAGCACTTGACTATGATCTATGGAGTATTATAGTCAATGGACCACACACACCCACTGCTAGAGTTAATGGCATGGAGATTCCTAAACCGGAAACGGAATGGGATGAACATGATAGAAAATTAGCACAACTCAATGCCAAAGCAATGAATGTTTTATACTGCTCATTAGATGCAAATGAATTCAATCGCATATCTATTTGCATTTCTGCTAAGGAAATCTGGGATAGACTTGAGGTTACCCATGAAGGAACAAATCAAGTCAAGGAATCCAAGATTAACAAGCTAGTTCATAAATATGAATTGTTTAAAATGGATGCATGTGAATCTATTGCTGATATGTTTACAAGATTTACTGACATAGTTAATGGTTTAAAAAGTCTTGGTAAATCTTATGATAATTCTGATCTTGTGAGAAAGGTCTTGCGTTCCTTGCCTAGGACTTGGGAAGCTAAGGTGACAGCAATACAAGAGGCAAAGGATCTAA
Organism: Calamus simplicifolius; assembly: GCA_900491605.1. Classification (NCBI taxonomy): domain Eukaryota; kingdom Viridiplantae; phylum Streptophyta; class Magnoliopsida; order Arecales; family Arecaceae; genus Calamus; species Calamus simplicifolius. The sequence continues at coordinate 244,643 of UESW01004805.1, forward strand.
GTACGCTACCCCTAGAAGAACTGCTGGGATCCTTAATGACTCTGAGCTTCAAATCAAGCAACATGTTGATGATGATGAGTCAAAGAAGAAGAGAACTATGGCTCTTAAGATTTCTGAATATATGGAAGAGCCTCATGAATCCGAAGATGAAAGTGATGATGAGGACATGGCACTCATCACAAGAAAATTTAAAAGATTCATGAAGAAGAAGAAGTTTGAAAAGAAAAAGCCCTTTGCAAGAAAAGATGAGGACAAGGGCAAAGAAAAGGAAGTTATTTGCTTTGAATGCAAGAAGCCGGGTCACTTTAAATCTGAATGCCCTCAACTAAAGAAAGGCACCCGGAGGTTCAAAAAGAAGGCAATGATGGCCACATGGAGCGATTCGGAAAGCATAAGTTCCGAAGAAGAAGAAAAGAGTGAAATGGCCAATCTATGCTTCATGACGGACAATGATGAGGTAAGTCCGAGTTTTCTTGATGACTTCACTTTTGATGAATTGCATAGTGCTTTTTATGAATTAATGGATGATTTTGCAAACCTAAGTTCAAAGAACAAAGAATTGAAAACTCAAATGCAAAAACTACCATTAGAAAATGAAAAGCATGTTGTTGAAAAAGAACTTTTGATAAAAGAAAAAAAAGTTTGAAAAATGAAGTTGATAGACTTAAGCCTATAGTTGATAAATTTACTCTAAGCTCTATCAAACTTAATATGATTTTGGAAAATCAAATGGCTATTTTTGATAAAGCTGGATTAGGATATAATCCACTTAAAAAGCAAAAATCTTTGAAGAACATTTTTGTACATGCTGAAAAATCATTAAACATTACTTGTTTTAAATGTGGAAACAAAGGACATAAATCATATGTGTGTAAATCTTTACATAAAAAGAAAAAGATGATTTGGGTTCCCAAAGGAACAATGTTTAATCCATCTAACCATGAAGGACCCAAGAAGGCTTGGGTACCTAAAATTAAGACATAAATGTTTTGCAGGAGTGTCTTGCAGCCATCAGACTGAAAAGAAAATGGTACCTGGACAGTGGTTGCTCAAGACACATGACGGGTGACAAAGATCAGTTCATCACCCTTGAATCAAAAAGAGGTGGAGTAGTTACTTTTGATGATAATGGTCAAGGCCATATCATGGGTATTGGTAAGATTCAAATTACTCCATCTACTCATATTGATAATGTTTTATATGTTGATGGACTTAAACATAATCTAATAAGTATTAGCCAACTATGTGACAAAGGTTTCAAGGTTTCCTTTGAAGCTTCTGTTTGCACTGTTACTAATCCCATTGATAATAGCATTATTCTTGTTGGTAACGCTATGACAATGTATACTTAATTGATTGAGTAATTTATCTCCAAGTAATCATTGCTTAGTTGCTGATAATGCTAAAATGAATGAGATTGGTTGGCTATGGCATCGTAGATTAGGTCATGCAAGCACACACCTAATTTCCAAATTATTAAAAATGGATTTCGTTAAAGGTATTCCTAGTCTAAATTTTGAAAATAATCGAATATGTGATGCATGTCAATTTGGAAAACAGACAAGAACTTCTTTCAAATCTAAGAATGTTGTTTCAACTACTAGGCCACTAGAACTACTACACATGGACCTTTTTGGACCTACTAGAACACAAGTCTAGGAGGAAAGAAATATGGTCTAGTGATAGTAGATGATTACTCTAGATTCACTTGGGTAATATTTTTGGCTCACAAAGATGAGACTTTCTCAATATTCATAAAATTTGTGAAGAAAGTCACTAATGAGAAAAATACTACCATAGTGTCTATTAGAAGTGATCATGGAATTGAATTTGAAAATCACTTATTTGAAAAATTCTGTTTTGAAAAAGACATACATCATAACTTCTCTGCACCTAGAACACCACAACAAAATGGAGTTGTAGAAAGGAAGAATAGGACTTTAGAAGACATGGCCCGTACCATGCTATGTGAAAGCCAACTTCCAAAATATTTTTGGGTGGAAGCTATAAACACAGCTTGTTACATTCTAAATAGAGCCCTAATTAGACCTATCCTTAAGAAAACTTCCTATGAACTTTGGATCAATAGGAAACCAAATTTAAGTTATTTTCATGCATTTGGTTGTAAATGTTTTATTCATAACAATGGTAAGGATAATCTTGGGAAGTTTGATGCAAAGTCTGATGAAGGTATCTTCCTAGGATATTCTACATCTAGCAAAGCATATAGAGTATTTAATAAGAAAAGCTTAGTTGTAGAAGAATCCATTCATATAGTGTTTGATGAGTCTTTAGCATCAAGTTCAGATAAAATTGATGATGAGGAAGATACATCTTTGATTGAAAGAGATATTGAAAAATTAAATGTATCTTCAGATCAAGAACCTGAAGTTAAGAATGATGACTCACCTAAGGATGATGGTATTGATACGGTTCAAAATGATCAAGATCTACCTAGAGATTGGAGATATGCTTATGGTCATCCTAAGGACCTAATCATAGGTGATCCATCTCAAGGTGTAAGGACTAGATCATCAATGAGAGATATCAATAATCATCTTGCATTTGTATCTCATATAGAACCTAAGACTATAGAAGAAGCCGAGAAAGATAGTTATTGGATGTTAGCAATGCAGGAAGAGTTAAACCAATTCACTAGAAATCAAGTCTGGACCCTAGTTGAAAGACCTAAAAATCACCCTATAATAGGATCTAAATGGGTATTTAGAAATAAATTAGATGAAAATAGCATAGTAATTAGAAACAAAGCTAGACTAGTTGCAAAAGGATATAATCAAGAAGAAGGTATATATTTTGATGAAACTTTTGCACCTGTTGCTAGATTAGAAGCCATTAGGCTACTACTTGCATTTGCATGTCATATGAATTTCAACTTATTTCAAATGGATGTTAAAAGTGCATTTCTAAATGGTTTTATAAATGAGGAAGTTTATGTTGAACAACCTCCTGGTTTTGAAGATCATGAATTTTCAAACCACGTCTTCAAACTACACAAAGCACTTTATGGTTTAAAGCAAGCACCTAGAGCTTGATATGATAGATTAAGTAAATTTTTAATTAAAAATGACTTTTCTAGAGGAAATGTTGATAAAACCTTATTTTTAAAAAGAAAAGGAAAGGATTTATTAATCGTTCAAATTTATGTTGATGACATTATATTTGGTGCTACTAACAATCTCCTTTGTCAAGAATTTGCTAAGCTAATGCAGGGAGAATTCGAGATGAGCATGATGGGAGAACTAAACTTCTTCCTTGGACTTCAAATCAAACAAGAGAAAGCGGAAATTTTCATCAACCAAACAAAGTATACAAAGGAAATACTCAAGAAATTTGGTATGGAATCTGCTAAACCTCTTAGTACGCCAATGAGTCCCTCATGCAAGCTGGACAAGGATGAAGTAGGTAAGAAAGTAGATCAGAAGCATTACAGAGGTATGATTGGATCATTTCTTTATCTAACCGCAAGTAGGCCAGATATCATGTTTTCTGTCTGCTTATGTGCAAGATATCAATCTAATCCTAAGGAATCACATTTACTTGCTGTTAAAAGAATCTTTAGATACTTAAATGGAACTAAAAATGTAGGATTATGGTATTCTAGAGACTCAACCTTAAAATTGATTGCTTATTCTGATTCTGACTATGCTGGTTGTAAATTAGATAGAAAGAGTACAAGTGGGGTATGCCAACTTTTAGGAAGTAACTTAATCTCTTGGTTTAGCAAGAAGCAAAATTCGGTTGCATTATCCACTGCTGAGGCAGAGTATGTTGCAACTGAAAGTTGCTGTGCTCAAATCCTTTGGATTAAGCGATAACTTGAAGATTATGGTATCACACTTGATAAAACACCTATTAAATATGATAATACTAGTTCTATCAATCTAACTAAAAATCCAATTCAACATTCAAGAACTAAACACATTGAAATTAGACATCACTTTATTAGAGAACATGTAACTAACAAAGATGTTTGTCTTGAATATATTAATACTAATGATCAATTAGCTAATATTTTTACCAAACCTTTGAGTGAGGAGAGATTTTGCTATCTTAGAGGAGAATTAGGAGTTTGTGATCCTTTAGAATAATTTTCTGAAACTCTTAAGGACAACAACTATCTAGACTTCTATAATTTCTTGAAAATCTCCTTTGTCCAATAAGGAAATCTATCTAGAAATTTGATTCATTGTTTCCCCAATTATTAAGGAACACTTATCTAAAATTTGATGATTAATTTGATCAGTTTCAGATCCTTAAAATTTGATTTTTTTACTCTGAAACTATTGTGGAGTCGACACCTGCAGTTTGTGGAGTCAACACCTTCTTATTTTGATGTTCTGTCTAGGCAATTAGAGCTGACTCTGGATTCTGTAGAGCTGACTCTAATTCGGGTGCTGACAGATTCTCTGGTTCGGAGCCGACACCACGTTTTTGGGAGTCGACTCTAAGTGGAACTAGGTCAAAATAAAAAGGGTGGAGTCAACCCCAAACGATTTCTATCATCTCCTAAATATTTTCAAGCCGTTCCAAACTGATTCCAAACCCTCCAAAACCCTCAAAACCCTTGATTACTCATTCCAATCGAATCCAATGGCTCCCAAAAGGCGTGCTATCATTGGTGGTTCAACTTTTCCGACAAAGCGCCATTCAAATTGGAGGCAACCTTCGTCATCTTCTTCATCTGCCACTCAAGATGACTCTCCACCCTCACCATCTTCTTCTCGAGTCGACCAATTAGCTGGTAAGGCCATTACTTTCGGAAGAAAAGTTGATTTTAACTTCTTTATTTTAGAGGGCTTTGCTATTGGGCGGTTGTTGAAAGAAATGGGATGGGAGAAGGTCTGCTCTTTGGATATCCCTACTTACCCTGCCCTAGTGAGAGAGTTTTATAATGATTTATGTAGAGGAGAGGGAGGCTTAGTGAGTGTTGTAAGAGGAACAAAGGTAATCATCACAGCCGAATCCCTTGGTAATCTACTGGAAATGCCTACCGTTGGCCTTGTTGAGTATCATCATGAAGATAGAGGAGGTGTGCTATCAAGGATGTTAGGGAGAGAAGTTTCTGAGTTTGAGGAAATCTTGGTAAATCAATTTAATTTGGAACTCAGATTACTTCACAATATCTGTGGAAGGATTCTATTTCCTAAAATCGGAAGGTTTGAATATGTCTCGGAGCGAGAAGTCTTATTGATGGACTGCATACTCACTGGTAGACCTATAAATCTTGCTGAAATGATGATAGGATATATGGCAGAGGCAGCTACTAAGAAGAGATCTACATTGCCATATGGTATGGTTTTAAAATTGGTTTTCAGAAGCCAAGGTGTACTTATAATGGACAATGAGCCACTAAGAAAATTAAGACATACAGATTACTATAGTGTCTCTACAATTCACCGAATGGGCTTTAGAAAAGAAAATGAAAACTGGATTAAAAGAGGACATGAGGCCAGAGCTGAAGAGGTTAGAGTTAAGGAAGTCAAAGGAGAAGACATTCCTGAATCATCTGCTGGACCATCTTCTGCTGGACCTTCTGCTGGACCATCTGCTGGACCCTCAGAAGCTGGACCTAGCTCTCAACTTCCACATCAGTCAGCATTGGCATCTGAAAGATTTTCTGAGGAGCAAATAGGTCAGCTCAGAGCTTTTCTGGCTGAGTATGACAGTCAAAGATCAAATGATATGTGTAAATTAAGAGAGGAGTTCAATCAATTAAAGGATGAGATTAATTCAAGACTTGACATGATTTTGTTTTCAATTAGCAATTCCGTCGAATCCTTTAGCATTGATCTTCATAAATTTTTGAAAGGATGGAAGGCATTGCAGACGGTTCTGGAACTTATCTTCATGCTACCAGTCAACTGAAGAAAGATATCGACCTCGCCGTCTCTCAAATTGAAGCTTGTCTTGAAAGTTTTAAGAAGACCCAAAAAGATGATGTTATGGAAATGATTGAACATTTAAAGAAAATTGTATATAAGCATATTTGATTTTGATATTCAATCCTAGGTTGTATCTTAGGATTTCTTGTTTTCTTTCTTAGCATGTATCTAGGATTTACATACTTAAATCTGTCATTTTAGAATACATGTAATGGATCTTGCTTTGGAATACAAATGTTTGAATGAATGTTACACTTTTATTACAAATTTATCTTTGATTGAATGTCAATGAATAAGTTTCCCATCCTTATGTTTATTCGAATCAACATTCTCGCTCTAATTACATTCTTTATTTGCCTTTAAACTCACCTTATTGTTGATAACAAAAAAGGGGGAGAGATATGTGTATATGCATATAAGAAAGACATATATAAGAAAGAGAATGAAGAGAAAGAAAATGAAGAACAATTCTGAGAATTTTTAGAAAGAATTCAGATTATCTACATAGGGGGAGCTATTCAATGCAGGGGGAGCTTAATAAATTTCTCCATATAAAAGTTAAATCATTTTGATTGATGTCAAGTTTTATTTATTTTTATTCATTTTGAATATTGGCATCAAATTCTCTATTAGGAAGTCTCTAAGCTTTAACAATGTCTATAATTATAAATTCAAATGAATTTCTAATGCATATACTCAAAGTTTTTGTCATCATCAAAAAGGGAAAGATTGTTGACCCAATTGAGGATTTTGATGATTAACAAAACTATTTGAGTATATCATTTGATGTTACTAATGATTTTGATTAAGTTTTTCAGATTATAAGTCTATTTGATGATCAAAATCAAGAGGAAAATCAAGTTCTGGTTTGAATCTAATGTCAAGGTAAGACTGCAGACATTAGAGTCGACACATGGAATCACAGAGCCGACTCCAGAAAATGGCACAGACTTAGAGTTGACTCCGGGACTGTGAGAGCCGACTCTATCAGAAACAACATAACGATGGATTTTCAGGCCACGACTTAGAGTCGACTCCCAGACTGCTAGAGTCGACTCCAGAAGAATTTTGTGTTGACCCAAGAAAAGTCAGAGATGACTCCAGATCGAGCGGATTAAATTATTTCGAGTTAGAGCCGACTCCAGAAAAGCCAGAGCCGACTCAGATTGTCAGACACGGCTCCAGAACTGTCAGAATGACTCTAAACTTTATCTTTATCTATTTTAATCCCAACGGGTATTGTTATTTATGGATCTAATCCTTTTTCACTTGCTTCTAACGGATAGTTTCACACTATTTATTGATTAATCGGATCTATAAGAAGAGGGTTGATTGCATCCCAAAAAGAAGTGAAAAGAGAGAAGAAATCTCAAGAGAGAAATAGAGAAGAAATCTCAAGAGAGAAAAGAGAGAAGAAATCTCAAGAGAGAAATAGAGAAGAAATCTCAAGAGAGAAAAAAGAGAAGAAAGAGGCAAATCCTTGAGATCCATCAGAAAAGAAAAGAGGGAAAACCTGTAAGGAAAGATCATACTCATTCCCTAAAAGAAGAGAAAGAGATTCCAAGCCTTTGTTGTTCTATTTAGAAGAAATCTCAAGAGAAGGAAGGAGCCCTAGTTTTTTTGATCTTCTGAGTCTCAAGAGCATATTCAAAGGAAGAGAAGGAAGAAGCCACCAAGATCTTCGAATCAAGCTTTGGTTCCTAATCTCTTTTCATTATTTTGTTATTGTATATTTGCTCATTGAAGGAGCAGTTTGCTTTTATAAAATCAAATACTGTTTGCTGGGTCAATCTGGTGATTGATTCAGTTGAGACGGTTAGCCTTGAGCAAGCATTAGCTTGTGGTTTTAGGTTTTGTGCTGGTGAGCCTTGAAAACCAGCTGGATTCGTTGTGCACCCAAGAAAACAACAAGTTCGAGTTGTGAGCTTGTAAAATAACTCTGCTGTAATCAGTTTGATTATAGTGTAGACCCAAGAGGTACTTGGGAGTGGACGTAGGTGTAGGTACACCGAACCACTATAAAATCTCTTGTGTTTGCTGTGATTGTCTCTTTATCTTCAACTCTCTATTTATAGTTGCTTAGTTTTAAACCTGTGAATCTAAGTTTTTATTTCCGCTGGGGGTTATCTTTCAAAAGAGTTTAATTTTTTGAGAAACCCAATTCACCCCCCCTCTTGGGTTGCTATCTGGACCAACATCCTCCCAAGCCGGTGGCAGAAGAGGATCCCCTGATGACCGGAGAGGGGGAGGCGATGACCACAGTGGGGGGTGCTGGGACGGAGCTGAAGGATGAAGGTGGGGCTGAGCCGGAAGACTTGCCACTGCCAACCACACGATCCATGACTCGATAGGAGATCGGGAAGGTACCGGGATGACCCCCACAGCCGGCGCCAAGGCTCTCCACTATGGAGGATGCAGGACAGGAGGAGCGTTTGCTGGGGAGGCTGTAGCTGCCACAATTCCGCGCGCAGCTAGGCCAGCAGACCATCGCCGGGCTCCTTGACATGGCTTATGTGTCGGTGTTCCTGGTAACTTTCAATTATGATTTTCTTCTCACTTAATTGATGTGACACATAATTGAGAAGTTGATTCATGCAGACGGCCAATGGAATCCTTGCTCTTTGCGACTCGATGATTCGGGCGTGCGACTCGGCCGTATGCTCCCAGGAGAGGGTGGAGAAGTTCTGGGGTCGATGCAATGAACTGACTAAGAAGTTCACTCGAAAGTTGGAGGAGGCCAAGGCCCGGGAAAATGACTTGGGCAGCAAACTCCTCGCTGCAAAAGTCGACCGGGACGAGTGGCAGGCCCGGTTCAAGGAGGCAGAGAGTAAGGCAGCAATTGAGCACGGCCGAGCCTTCGTATCCGAGGCCAAGCTGGCCATAGTCTCAGCCAGGTTGGACTCGACCAAGGAGAGGATGGAGGAGCAGGTCCGCCAGCTTAAGGATGTCGAGGACCGGGCCAACATGGTGGCAATCAAGACTCAGGCCGCTTTGGGGAGGGCCACCACGGCAAAGATAGCAGCGTATGAGGCAGAACAGAGGCAGGCCAAAGCTGTGGTCCATGTCTGGGATGCTAGGGCCCGAGCTGAAGAGGCCAAGAGTCAGGCCTGGGGAGCTAAGGTACGAGCTCGGAAAGCTGAGGCCTGGGCTCAAAATGCCATCGTAGAGTTCCGATGGTCGCCAGAGTTTGAGCAAGAGGTGATCGAGGCCAGCATCGACGCCTACGCACAAGGCTTCAACCAATGCAAGGCGAAGGTGTCTGAGTTCTTTGGAATCAACAACTCTGATCTTGAAGCCATCCAGCCCAGGAACCTGGACGACGAAGGGTCGGACGGGGACATGGTCGGCAGAGAGTCGGGACCTGGCGGACTATAGATTAGGGACCCCTGTATCTTTTTCCTTTTCTTTTTGTAACCAACTTCAAGTCGGACTTTGTAACTGCCAAAGATATCAATGAAAAAGGAAAGTATTTTGCTTAAAAAGTTTCTTCTCATTCTTCACAACTGTTCCTCGTATATGTAGTGCCGCCGTAATTCCAGAGACTTAGGCTTGGTAGTGAGCGGCCACTATTATCCTTGTAGTCCGAACTGGGCCCATAGGGGCCTGTGTTGCCAACTAAGTCCCTCGCACTTCAGGCACCCGACCGGGCGGACATAGTAGGTTACTGCCAACCGAAGAAGACCTGAACATGCTTAGGGAGCCTTTTAGAACTGCCTTAGGGGCTTGTAAACTAACCCGAGAAATGACTTTAATGGGTACAAGGCTGCTAGGTTCACGAACCTCCACGGGGGTCTGTGTGCTGGCCCGAGGGATGACTCGATTGGGTACGGGGCTGTTAGAGACTCGAACCAACTCGTGGGCATCTCCTAGCCAGACCGAGTGGTGTCCCATTAGCCACAGTGCCAACGAGATCCTTTAGAATCACCTTGAGGGTTTGTGTGGTGGCCCGAGGGACGACTCGATCGGGTACGGGGCTGTTAGAGACTCGAACCAACTCGGGGGCATCTCCTAGCCAGATCGAGTGGTGTTCCATTAGTTGCGATGCCGACAAGCTCCTTTAGAACTACCTCGGGGGTTTGTGTGCCAGCCCGAGGGGTGACTCGATCGGGTATGGAGCTGTTAGGGATTTGAATCGACTCGAGGGCATCTCCTAGCCGAACTAAGTGGTGTCCCATTAGCCGCAATGCCGATGAGATCCTTTAGAACCATCTTGGGGTTTTGTGTGCCAGTTCGAGGGGCGACTCGATCGGGTACGGAGCTGTTAGGGACTTGAATCGACTTGGAGGCATCTCCTAGTTAGACCGAGTGGTGTTCCATTAGATGTGATGCTGATGAGCTCCTTTAGAACCGCCTCAGTGGTTTGTGTGCCAGCCCGAGGGATAACTCGATCGGGTATGAAGCTGTTAGGGAGTTGAACCGACTTGGGGGCGTCTCCTAGCTAGACCGAGTGGTGTCCCATTAGCCATGATGCCGATGAGCTCCTTTAGAACCGCTTCGGGGGTTTGTGTGCCGGCTCAAGGGGTGACTTGATCGGGTACGGAGCTGTTAGGGACTTGAACCAACTCGGGGTGTCTCCTAGCCTGATCGAGTGGTGTTCCATTAGCCGCGATGCTGACAAGCTCCTTTAGAACTGCCTCGGAGGTTTGTGTGCCAACCCGAGGGGGGACTCGATCGGGTACGGAGATGTTAGGGACTTAAACCGACTCGGGGGCATCTCCTAGTCGGACTGAGTGGTGTTTTGTTAGCTACGATACCAATGAGCTCCTTTAGAACTACCTCGGGGGTTTGTGTGCCAGCCTGAGGGATGACTCGATCGGGTATGGAGCTATTAGGGACTTGAACTGACTTGGAGGCATCTCCTAGTCAGACCGAGTGGTGTCCTATTAGCCGCAATGCCGATGAGCTCCTTTAGATAACAAATCCTCAAATTCGGAGGTGAGCCAGGTGTAATGTTGAGGGAATCCTTTATTGACACTCATGGAGGGGATACATTATTGATAGTATTGGCGAAGGTTATCCGCATTCCAAGTATGCGGGATGGTTCACCCGTTGAGCTCTTCAATCCGGTATGCCCCCCGATGAAGTACCTCGATGACATGGTAAGGACCCTCCCAATTTGGAGATAACTTGCCTCCCTCCATTGGCTTGGACACCTCGGCTTTCCTGAGGACTAGGTCTCTAGGGTGAAACATCTTGGGATGTACCCGGGTATTGTAGTACCTGGTTGCCCACTGGCAAAAGGCCGCCATCTGGAGCCATGCTCGATTGCATGCTTCATCGACGAAATCAAGGTTGTCTCTCAGTTGTGTGGGGTTATCTTCTTCATTGTAGAACTCCACCCAGGGACTCAGCAAGCCGATGTCAATAGGGAGGACCTCCTCGGATTCAAAGACGAGACTAAAGGAAGTCTCACCCGTTGAAGCCCTTGGAGTTGTATGATACGCCCATAGCATGCTAGGAAGCTCTTCTATCCACCAGCCCTTGGATCCATCCAGCCGAATTCTGAGTCCTCGAAGGATGGTGCGATTCATAACCTCAGCCTCTCCGTTAGTCTGCGGGTGGCCGACAGAGGTAAACCGGTGGCGGATGTTCAACTCGGCGCAGAAAGTCTTGAATGTGGAATTATCGAACTGCCGGCCGTTATCGGTGGCGATGTTGTGAGGCAAGCCAAAACGACATATGATAAATTTCCAGAAGAAGGCTTTAACTCTGCTCTCGGTAATCTTGGCTAGCACCTCGACCTCAACCCATTTGGTGAAGTAGTCGATGGCGATGAGAAAGAACCTCCGTTGGCTCGAGACCGGGGAAAATTGTCCAAGGATGTCCATCCCCCACTGGGTGATGGGCCATGGGGCCAAAATTGGACTCAATGGGGCAAACGGCTGACGCTGAATATGCTGGTGCTGCTGGTAGCTGTCACATTTTTGAACCAGCTTGGCAGTATCCTCCCTCATGGTAATCTAGAAGTAGCCTTAACGAAGGGCCTTTTGGGCCAGCGATCTGCCCCTCAGGTGATTTCCACAGATGCCTTCATGGATCTCTCTGAGGATGTAGTCGGCATCTATAGGTCTGATGCATTTGAAAAGGTGGTAGGAGAATGATCTCCTGTATAGACGTCCATCCAGAAGGGTAAACTTGGAGGCTTTCTACTTGAGCAACATAACTTTCTCGCGGTTAGCTAGGAGGGTGTCATCCATAAGGTAACCGATGTAGGCATCCTTCCAAGTCGGCTCCTGGGTAAGTGGAAGGACCTCCTCTTTGTCCTCGATGCTAGGCCTCTCCAGATGCTCGATGTAGGCATCCCCTGTGACACCGCCGACTGAGGTGGCCAGGTGGGAAAGAGTGTCGGCCTTGGCATTCTCGCTCCGAGAGATGTAGCTGATGTTAAAGTAGGCCAATGAGGAGACTAGGAGTTGGACCTTATACAAGTATCAAATCATGGTGGAGTCCCATATCTCATACTCTCCATTGATTTGTCTGAAGATGAGTTGGGAATCAGTGAAGGCCCTAAGATGCTTCACCCCAAGCTCCTGGGTGAGTCTCACCCTGGCCAACAGGGCTTCATACTCGGCTGATTATTCATAGATTTTAATAGGAGCCAAAGGGTGCACTCCACCTTCTCGGCCTCCGAACCTGCAAGGATGAGGCCGACACCGCTCTCTTGGGAGTTTGAGGCACCATCAACATGGAGGATCCAAAATTCTCCTACGTCGTCAACCTCGGCGTCGGGTTGCTCCATAGGAGTTTCATTTGCTTGCTCTCTGTCCAAGCACACTCGATCAGGAAATTGGCTAAAACCTAGGATTTTAGAGCCGGCCTCGCTTGGAATGAAAGGTCAAATTCTCCTAGCTTGATCACCCATTTGGCAAGTTGGCCCGAGGTGTCAGGATGAGCCAGGATGGCTCTAAGGGGTTAGTCTATGAGCACCACAATAAGGTAGGCCTAGAAGTATGGACAGAGATGCCGGGTAGAGACGATCAGAGCAAAAATAATCTTCTCTATCTTAGAGTATCTCGTATAGTAGATAGGCTTCTGGGTTCCATCGACGTCGAGGCGCACCAGGATGGAGCTGACAGCTTCTGAGGAGGCGGCAAGGTAAAGGAAAAGACCCTCCCCATCCTTTGGCTTTGATAGGAGTGGCAGGGAAGATAGGAACGTCTTCAGTCCTTCGAAAGCTTTATGGCAATCATTCGTTCACTCGAACCCGTTTACCTTGCGTAGGGCTTTGAAGAAGGGTAGGAACCTTTTAGCTGATTTGGAAAGGAAACGGCTTAGGGCTACCACCCTTCTAGTGAGCCGCTGCACCTCTTTCTTGTTGATCGGTGGCTTCATATCAAGGATGGTGCTGATCTTCTTCGGGTTGGCCTCAATCCCTCGCTGGGTCACCATAAAGCCTAAAAATTTGCCCGTCATGACCCCGAAGGCACACTTCTTTGGGTTCAGCTTGAGATGGAAATGACAAAAGTTGTTGAAGGTCTCCTCCAAGTCAGAAACATGGTCGGAGGCACGGGCGCTCTTTTTCAGCATATTGTCTACATAAACCTCCATATTCTGGCCCAGCTGGTCTTGGAAGACTTTGTTTATCAACCTTTGATAAGTCGCTCCCACGTTCTTGAGGCCAAAAGACATTACCTTATAGCAGTAAATGCATTTCTCGGTCACGAAGGAGGTGTGCTCCTCGTCATTTAGATCCATCTTTATCTGGTTGTACCCAAAGAAGGCGTCCATAATGCTGAGAAGCTCGTGACCAGATTTTAAGTCTACCAGCTGATCAATCTGAGATAAGGGAAAGCTGTCCTTCGGGCACGTCTTGTTAAGGTCAGTAAAGTCGATGCAAATCTTTTAGCTCCCATTCGCCTTTCGGACCATAACTACATTGGCCAGCCAGTTTGGGTAGTGCACTTTCCGAATGTGGCCGACAGCAAGCAGCTTGTTAACCTTCTCGTCAATGGCTCTCTGCCGCTTGAGGGCAAAACTTCTCTTTTTTTGTCAGATGGGCGGTGCTTCGTGTCGATGTTAAGCTTGTGGGTGATCACCTTCAATGGAATGCTGGGCATGTCAGATGCCGATCAGGAAAAAATGTCCGAGTTGGCCTGCAGAAAAGCTAAGATGTGATCACGGTCTTCTGGAGGGAAGAGTCCGTCGACTCGCACCGTCCTTGCTAGATCGTCCCCTAGTGAAAAAGTCAGTAGCCGCTTGGCCGGCTCTCCTCTCTTGCTGGATTCTCTAGGGTCTGGCACATTCGAAGTCGGATCAACCTCTTGGGGACTTTAAGTTGCGTGATAGCAGGGTAGGGAACTGCACAAGCAAATGCTTAGTGGAGATGACCGCATCGAGAAGGTTAAGATTGGGTCGGCCGAGGATGGCATTATATGCCAAAGGTACTCGGATGACAAGAAATTTCATTATGACTGTACTCTACTGCGTTGGTGTCCCAGCCATCACTGGCAAGGAGATTTTGCCTTCCACTCTTACTGAATCTCCCATGAAACCGATCAGGGGAGCCACTACCAGCTGAAGAGAGTTAGGACACAAGTCCATCCTAACAAATGCATCGTAAGTAATGATGTCAACTAAACTGCCACTATCAACCAGGATCCTTTTTACAGGATGCTTGGCGATCGTCATTGAAACAATGACGCCTTCATTGTTTGCATTTTCTACCCTGGCCGACTCCCCGTTGGGGATTACATCATCTAAACCCCCACTCTCCCTTGGCCGCTTAGATTGAGAGGCTGCTCCCCAAGACACCATTCCCACCATCCTCTCCGTCAGGGTGTTGTTGATAGAAGCCTAAGCAGATGGAGACCCCATGAGCGCCGGTACCGCCGTGGGTGCTTTCTCTCTCTCACACTTCTCTCTCTCTCATCCCGGCTATATCTCTCTCATGCTCTCTCTCTCTCTAGCATTAAGAGGATGTGCAAGGGATTACCAGGAAGAGGTGTGCGCCAGGGTGAAGGAGGGAGTCATCCTCCAACTCCTTTTATTCTCCCACGCGACGCCTCGGATCAATAGAAAATGGGAACCCATCCGACACGCGAAGACCCAAGAAACCAGACGTCGCATGGGGACCTAAACGCCAGGTGTCCCCAAAATAAATACTAGGATTTAAATTCCCCACAATAAATTACCGGGGGTTACATTCTCCTCCCCTTATAAAAATTTTGTCCTCGAAATTGACACACATCAAATATACTATAGAATTCAAATATGATCTATCAACAATCTTGAGTAGAGAATTTACCTGCAAATAATTGTGGATACTTCTTTTTTATTTCTTCCTAAAGTTCCCTAATTTTTCATTTCCTCCTCAAGCTACCAAATAGCCTTCATCTCAGAATGATTATTCCACTGAACTTTGACATAAGGGATGGTACGCCGCCTTAGAATCTGATCCTTGTGGTCCACGATACGCATAGGATGTTCCTCATATGATAAATCCTTCTTCAACTGAATAGGCTCATAAGCTATAATATGACTGGGGTCTGAAGCATATTTCCTCAGCATAGATACATGGAATACATTGTGAACACCAAATAAGATCGGGGGCAGTGCTAAGCTGTGTGCAACCTTCCCAACTCCAAATCATAAGGAATACTACACCATCTCAGAACTTAATCCTGGCAGTCCACAATGTGCACAAAATGATCTTCATAGGTCAATTCTTTCTTAAGCTAATTTGGATCCAGTTCTAACACATAACGGGTTTTGAAATACACCTCCTCAGTCATAAAGATATGAAACACATTGAACACCCAAAGAGTAATGAAGCCAGTGCTAAGCTATAAGCCACCTCCTTTATTTTGATCAAAATCTCAAATGGCCCAATGTATTGTGGCTCAAATCACCTCTAACATAAATCTCATCATATCATTGATTAGTAAAACTTCCAAATAATTTTCTACCTGAAATTTCAAATCTTTCTTTTTGACATCAACATAACTTTTCTATTGACTTGAGTTACATGAAGCTGCTTTAATTAACGATACTTTTCATAGTTGCTACACCAGTTCAGTCCAAAATTGTCTCTCTCTTACCTCATCTCAATATGAAGGGAATCTACACCTTATATCATAGACAATTGAAATGAATCCATTTGAATGTTGGCTTGGTAATCAAATAAGCAATTCCACTAAAGGTAAAAATTTATGCCAAGCACATCCAAAATCTATTACACAAGCTTGCAGTATATCATTTAAAATCTAATTGGTTCATGCAGATTGTCCATCTATTTGAGGGTGGAAGGCTGGATAAAAATTCAGCTTAATTCACTAAGCCTTATGATGACATCATCGAATTAGGAGAGTAAGACAATTGGATACAAACTCAATTTACGCAGTTTACCATTAAACTAAAAACAAATATTAACATCTTTATCTCACTAAAATTTCATCCTCGAAATTAAATGTCCACAAATTTTGTACTATTAAAGATACTCACTAGCAAACTTTTATTTTATTCCCAAGTACCCAAATGACATGTCCATCTTTCAAAATTTATTTGATCTTTCTACCAAATAAATTGAATTCCTTAAGAAGTATTTCTTTTGAATTAGATATAAGATAGTTTCCTTCCAATGCTCTCTCAACTCATATAGTTGAATGTGCCATTAATCATTACGATACCTATTTCAATCATCATAACATACTTGGTTTCACTCTTGAATACTTTAAGCTAACATTAATGAACATTATGCCAATCATTTAGGATATCTTTCATAATTATCATAATCAACTAATTTAATTTCTTTGAATAATAGTGCCATCATTAATCATCAGTATGATTAATTTTATCTCCTTCATATTCATCAGTAATTACCACTACAACCAATCAATTTCTCTTGAATAGGTCAGTATATCCTCAATAAATAATGTAATTTAAATGATTCAAATTCTTGAATCGATTATTTCGTTACCAATGATTATCAAAATCATCTATAGATTATGCAATATCTCATGCCACAACATGACCAACTAATTTAAACCCTTCAAATATCTCAAAGTGACTTTACTAATCTAGCTCAGATGGATACAAGACTTATAAGGTCAATCAAGATTGAAAATGCACTTACCATCCGAAAGACATAATTGGAAGTTATAGTAATCTCTCTATGACTTGAAAGTGATAATAGATGTACCCTTAACCATAATCCATAACTGATAATAATCAAAATAAAATCATCTCCCTCCTATTTTCTTAACAATAATTATGCCACTTATGGATGATTAATAATTTGTCCATCCTGGAGAAAAATATCTACTTAGGACTATGAAAAGGTACAAATAATATGCACGATAAATTAATGAATTGATATCATGATTTAGAAATCTATTAGCAGATGAAAATCCCCATGAAATTCTTTATCAGTGAAATTTATCTTATTCTCATTATTGCTAAAATCTTTCACTTTCTGCATCAAAATATTTGATCATTTATAGCCAAAATCAGTTCTGAAGATTAATAGAGTCTACTGCTCTCAAAAACTTAAACAATAATTGTCTCAGAATTTAAAATTTTATATTCTTCCCAAATGGTCCATCAAGATATAATATGCATTCAACTATTTCATTAGCATCAATATCAACCATCTCCACATCTAGCAAATTAACAATCAGTTTTGAACATGTAATATCCATAATAAAAGTTCTCTTAGTAAAATTCACTATAGATACATATCCATCCAGACTCAAATTCAGAAAGTACTCAATTGTGATTAATCAAAAACATGTAATTAACTATTTTATTTCAAAATATCATCAATATTAATCATCTCTATAACCAGCAGATTAGCTCATAATCTTATCTTACAATATCAACAATGTAAGTTCTACAAATAAAAATTTATTTTATACATCCACATTCAAATTCAGATTTAATACCTCAAAATTCACATATCAACTCAATTGCAATATGGACATAATGTGTTATCTTAGTCATATTAGTCATCAATTGTAATTTTCCACTACTATGTTTATTCCATATATTCATCTATCTTTTATTGCATATCCAATTAAAACTTCATCTCCCATATTATTTAAAGGTCTGAAATTGCTACGAATCATTTCCAACAAGTTTAATGGAGCTAAACCTCTAGAAGCCCCTTGGCCTCCCCATTGGTCAAGGTCACCAGCTTGGGAGTCCACAATATCATTGGCTTGCGATGGTTCATTCTTAATCCCTATCAAATTTGTAATTCAATTAATATCTTGATAAACTTTAAATTTCAAGCTTCCAAAGCATAATTCATGAAATTCCTTGAAAGTCATAATTGTCTCCATATCACCCTAGTATTTTTCCTAGAGTGCCAGGTTTCCCTAAGTATAATGCCATCAAAATATGTTCTCTACGTGTTATTATGTCAATATGTTTGTGTCACTAGGGTCATAACCTGAGCTCTGATACCATAAAAGCTGTCACGCCCCAGACCCAAAATTGGGCTAGGGTGACAACCCGCTGCATGCTGGGCACGCAAGGCGTCCTAAAAATCTTGATATACGATTCAAGTGTGCAATAATTATGAAAACCAACCATAATACAACTGATAGTTATAAGTTTGGGTTTCAAACCCTACAACCAAGCCATGCTAATAAAGTTGGGCTACTACAAGCCATACACACATACATCATAAGATTACACCAATGCAATGGTTCTTATTTTATTTATTGAAAGCTCCATCAACTCCGAATATCCATCATCAACCCTGAGGCTCTGAAAAACATTGTGAAGGTTTAATGAGTTTACACTCAATAAGTAAGCCTATTATACAATCATATCATACTTGAATTATATTTAACATGCTATCAACATATGCATTTGTCAACTTAACATAAATTGAACATTTGATAAGCATCAGAATATGCACTCTAGCAAACTCACTGTTTATGAATTATAGATTTTCTATGTGTCCCACGGCCCTGCAATACCTCAATCAGAGCACATCCTCCAGATGCGTGACCATCAATATCCACAGAACACATTGTACGATGTGTGGGGCCATACCATAACAGAACACAGTCTACGATGTATGTGGCCATAAAAATCAAACAGAACACATTGTAAGACATGTGTGGCCATACCATAACAGAACACACTCTACGGTGTGTGTGGCCATAAAAATCATACAGAACATGTCTACAATATGTGGGGCCATATCGTAACAGAATACATCTCCAGTGTATGAGGCCATAAAAATCAAACAGAACACATCTACAATGTGTGGGGCCATAGTAAAGGAGAACCGCGGCGACACATATAAATCTATTTAACATTTTCATCGCATGTGCATCATGCATATGTATTTCATAATATCTCACAGTGGTTTGCACAGTACAAGAAAATGCATATAATCACCTCAATATAAACATGTCGTACAGGCAATCACAATTCTGGCATATACATCAATAAATTATTTCTTACAATATTACCAATCATTATAATCAAATAATTATTCATTTGAAATCCACAGTCCCATGCTACATAGACAATTCAGTTAATTTATAAAAATGCATGCAAACTGTATTTACTCAATTTATTAATTAAACAATTAAATTGCATAATAGTCTTACTTACCTCCTACGCAAAAATCCAAATGATGCACCAACTAATCAGATGTCTGGGCACCTACATGATCAATGTACATAATTAATTCACTGAATTCTAATTAATAAAATGACCCTTAAGACCCTACCAGACTAGTTCACGGGCCCAACCTCGGGCTCGAATATCTCCCTCTATACACACCTAATTGGGGAAGTAAAAATATCCCATGAAACTAGAATTCACCCAGATTCTAGCCATACCAAATATTTTGCTAATCCCGGCCCGTTACGGGGCCCAAAACCAGCCCCAAAACTCATACCTGCTCGGCCCAAAAGGCCCTGAACCGACCGGCCCAGCCGGCCCAGTTCAGCCAAAGCCATCCCCCCGCTCCCCTGTTTCGCCCAAAACAGGGGATAGCTTCTGGCCGGTGGCCAGGGCCGCCGCCGGCCTAATCCCGTCCGGCCCGGCCACCGGAGGCCGGGCCGGAGCCAGTCGCCGCTGCGGTCGGCCTCCATCCCCTCTCTATCTATCTCAATTTCTCTCCCTCTCTCTCTTTCTCTTGCTCCCGCGTGAAGTTCACCGTGCCGACAGCAAATCCGGCTAAAATGGGGCCGATCCGGCCGTCGTTGGCCGGACCAGAGCCGGCTGCCGCCACGGCTGGCCTCCCCTCTCTCTCCCTCTCCTTAATTTTCTCTCATCTTCTCCCTCACATCTACGCGGCACGTCTTTGTGCCGGCAGCACGGCCGGCCACCTTGGCCGGCCGGACCTCCACCGGACGCACGCCCGGCGCGGTGGAGGCGACAGGTCCAAGCTCAAGCCCGGCGAGGCGGCGAGCACGCCGCCGGGCCCGAACCAACCAGAATGGCTTCCGCTACCGCGTGAGAGAAAGGCTGATTGGCCCTCTCTCTCTACTCTCTCTCCACCACCACCCCGCCGGACACCTCCCCTGGTGCTGGCAGGGTCGCCGGCAAGATCTCAGGCCCAGCGAGGCGGCGAGCACGCCGCCGGGCTGAACCAAGGGATCGACCGGCCTCCCATTTCTTCTCTGCCTCACATGCTCTCTCTGTCTCCCAGTATGTCTCTCTCTCTCACGCTTTCTCTCTCTCTCATCCCGGCTATATCTCTCTCATGCTCTCTCTCTCTCTAGCATTAAGAGGATGTGCAAGGGATTACCTGGAAGAGGTGTGCGCCAGGGTGAAGGAGGGAGTCATCCTCCAACTCCTTTTATTCTTCCACGCGACGCCTCAGATCAATAGAAAATAGGAACCCATCCGACACGCGAAGACCCAAGAAACCAGACGTCGCATGGGGACCTAAACGCCAGGTGTCCCCAAAATAAATACTAGGATTTAAATTCCCCACAATAAATTACCGGGGGTTACATTCTCCCCCCCTTATAAAAATTTCGTTCTCGAAATTGACACACATCAAATATACTATAGAATTCAAGTATGATCTATCAACAATCTTGAGTAGAGAATTTACCTGCAAATAATTGTGGATACTTCTTTTTCATTTCTTCCTAAAGTTTCCTAATTTTTCATTTCCTCCTCAAGCTACCAAATAGCCTTCATCTCAGAATGATTATTCCACTGAACTTTGACATAAGGGATGGTACGTCGCCTCAGAATCTGATCCTTGTGGTCCACGATACGCATAGGATGTTCCTCATATGATAAATCCTTCTTCAACTGAATAGGCTCATAAGCTATAATATGACTGGGGTCTGAAGCATATTTCCTCAGCATAGATACATGGAATGCATTGTGAACACCAAATAAGATCGGGGGCAGTGCTAAGCTGTGTGCAACCTTCCCAACTCCATATCATAAGGAATACTACACCATCTCAGAACTTAATCCTGGCGGTCCACAATGTGCACAAAATGATCTTCATAGGTCAATTCTTTCTTAAGCTAAATTGGTTCAAGTTCTAACACATAACGGGTTTGAAATACACCTCCTCAGTCATAAAGATATGAAACACATTGAACACCCAAAGAGTAATGAAGCCAGTGCTAAGCTATAAGCCACCTCCTTTATTTTGATCAAAATCTCAAATGGCCCAATGTATTGTGGCTCAAATCACCTCTAACACAAATCTCATCATATCATTGATTAGTAAAACTTCCAAATGATTTTCAACCTGAAATTTCAAATCTTTCTTTTTGACATCAACATAACTTTTCTATTGACTCTGAGCTACATGAAGCTGCTTTAATTAATGATACTTTTCATAGTTGCTACACCAGCTCAGTCCAAAATTGTCTCTCTCTTACCTCATCTCAATATGAAGGGAATCTACACCTTATATCATAGACAATTGAAATGAATCCATTTGAATGTTGGCTTGGTAATCAAATAAGCAATTTCACTAAAGGTAAAAAGCTATACCAAGCACTTTCTAAATCATTACACAAGCTTGCAGTATATCATTTAAAATCTAATTGGTTCATGCAGATTGTCCATCTATTTGAGGGTGGAAGGCTGGACAAAATTCAGCTTAATTTACTAAGCCTTATGATGACATCATCGAATTAGGAGAGTAAGACAATTGGTTCAAACTCAATTTACGCAGTTTACCATTAAACTAAAAACAAATATTAACATCTTTATCTCACTAAAATTTCATCCTCGAAATTAAATGTCCACAAATTTTGTACTATTAAAGATACTCACTAGCAAACTTTTATTTCATTCCCAAGTACCCAAATGACATGTCCATCTTTCAAAATTTATTTGATCTTTCTACCAAATAAATTGAATTCCTTAAGAAGTATTTCTTTTGAATTAGATATAAGATAGTTTCCTTCCAATGCTCTCTCAACTCATAATAGTTGAATGTGCCATTAATCATTACGATACTTATTTCAATCATCATAACATACTTGGTTTCACTCTTGAATACTTCAAGCTAACATCAATGAACATTATGCCAATCATTTAGGATATCTTTCATAATTATCATAATCAACTAATTTAATTTCTTTGAATAATAGTGCCATCATTAATCATCAGTATGATTAATTTTATCTCCTTCATATTCATCAGTAATTACCACTACAACCAATCAATTTCTCTTGAATAGGTCAGTATATCCTCAATAAATAATGTAATTTAAATGATTCAAATTCTTGAATCGATTATTTCGTTACCAATGATTATCAAAATCATCTATAGATTATGCAATATCTCATGCCACAACATGACCAACTAATTTAAACCCTTCAAATATCTCAAAGTGACTTTACTAATCTAGCTCAGATGGATACAAGACTTATAAGGTCAATCAAGATTGAAAATGCACTTACCATCCGAAAGACATAATTGGAATTATAGTAATCTCTCTATGACTTGAAAGTGATAATAGATGTACCCTTAACCATAATCCATAACTGATAATAATCAAAATAAAATCATCTCCCTCCTATTTTCTTAACAATAATTATGCCACTTATGGATGATTGATAATTTATCCATCCTGGAGAAAGATATCTACTTAGGACTACGAAATAGGTACAATAATATGCACGATAAATTAATGAATTGATATCATGATTTAGAAATCTATTAACAGATAAAAATCCCCATGAAATTCTTTATCAGTGAAATTTATCTTATTCTCATTATTGCTAAAATCTTTCACTTTCTGCATCAAAATATTTGATCATTTATAGCCAAAATCAGTTCTAAAGATTAATAGAGTCTACTGCTCTCAAAAACTTAAACAATAATTGTCTCAGAATTTAAAATTTTATATTCTTCCTAAATGGTCCATCAAGATATAATATGCATTCAACTGTTTCATTAGCATCAATATCAACCATCTCCACATCTAGCAAATTAACAATCAGTTTTGAACATGCAATTTCCATAATAAAAGTTCTCTTAGTAAAATTCACTATATATACTTATCCATCCAGACTCAAATTCAGAAAGTACTCAATTGTGATTAATCAAAAACATGTAATTAACTATTTATTTCAAAATATCATCAATATTAATCATCTCTATAACCAGCAGATTAGCTCATAATCTTATCTTATAATATCAACAATGTAAGTTCTACAAATAAAAATTTATTTATACATCCACATTCAAATTCAGATTTAATACCTCAAAATTCACATATCAACTCAATTGCAATATGGACATAATGTGTTATCTTAGTCATATTAGTCATCAATTGCAATTTTCCACTACTATGTTTATTCCATATATTCATCTATCTTTTATTGCATATCCAATTAAACTTCATCTCCCATATTATTTAAAGGTCTGAAATTGCTACGAATCATTTCCAACAAGTTTAATGGAGCTAAACCTCTAGAAGCCCCTTTGCCTCCCCCTTGGTCAAGGTCACCAGCTTGGGAGTCTCACAATATCATTGGCTTGCGATGGTTCATTCTTAATCCCTATCAAATTTGTAATTCAATTAATATCTTGATAAACTTTAAATTTCAAGCTTCCAAAGCATAATTCATGAAATTCCTTGAAAGTCATAATTGTCTCCATATCACCCTAGTATTTTGCCTAGAGTGCCAGGTTTCCCTAAGTATAATGTCATCAAAATATGTTCTCTACGTGTTATTATGTCAATATGTTTGTGTCACTAGGGTCATAACCTGAGCTCTGATACCATAAAAGCTGTCACGCCCCAGACCCAAAATTGGGCTAGGGTGACAACCCGCCGCATGCCGGGCACGCAAGGCATCCTAAAAATCTTGATATACGATTCAAGTGTGCAATAATTATGAAAACCAACCATAATACAACTGATAGTTATAAGTTTGGGTTTCAAACCCTACAACCAAGCCATGCTAATAAAGTTGGGCTACTACAAGCCATACACACATACATCATAAGATTACACCAATGCAATGGTTCTTATTTTATTTATTGAAAGCTCCATCAACTCCGAATATCCATCATCAACCCTGAGGCTCTGAAAAATATTGTGAAGGTTTAATGAGTTTACACTCAATAAGTAAGCCTATTATACAATCATATCATACTTGAATTATATTTAACATGCTATCAACATATGCATTTGTCAACTTAACATAAATTGAACATTTGATAAGCATCAGAATATGCACTCTAGCAAACTCACTATTTATGAATTATAGATTTTCTATGTGTCCCACGGCCCTGCAATACCTCAATCAGAGCACATCCTCCAGATGCGTGACCATCAACATCCACAGAACACATTGTACGATGTGTGGGGCCATACCATAACAGAACACACTCTACGATGTATGTGGCCATAAAAATCAAACAGAACACATTGTAAGACATGTGTGGCCATACCATAACAGAACA
This sequence comes from Calamus simplicifolius, assembly GCA_900491605.1. Classification (NCBI taxonomy): domain Eukaryota; kingdom Viridiplantae; phylum Streptophyta; class Magnoliopsida; order Arecales; family Arecaceae; genus Calamus; species Calamus simplicifolius. The sequence continues at coordinate 269,410 of UESW01004805.1, forward strand.
CACTCTACGGTGTGTGTGGCCATAAAAATCATACAGAACATGTCTACAATATGTGGAGCCATATCATAACAGAATACATCTCCAGTGTGTGAGGCCGTAAAAATCAAACAGAATACATCTACAATGTGTGGGGCCATAGTAAAGGAGAACCACGGCGACACATATAAATCTATTTAACATTTTCATCACATGTGCATCATGCATCTGTATTTCATAATATCTCACAGTGGTTTGCACAGTACAAGGAAATGCATATAATCACTTCAATATAAACATGTCGTACAGATTTCACAATTCTGGCATATACATCAATAAATCATTTCTTACAATATTACCAATCATTATAATCATATAATTATTCATTTGAAATCCACAGTCCCATGCTACATAGACAATTCAGTTAATTTATAAAAATGCATGCAAACTGTATTTACTCAATTTATTAATTAAACAATTAAATTGCATAATAGTCTTACTTACCTCCTACACAAAAATCCAAATGATGCACCAACTAATCAAATGTCTGGGCACCTACATGATCAATGTACATAATTAATTCACTGAATTCTAATTAATAAAATGACCCTTAAGACCCTACCAGACTAGTTCACGGGCCCAACCTCGGGCTCAAATATCTCCCTCTATAGACACCCAATTGGGGAAGTAAAAATACCACATGAAACTAGAATTTACCCAGATTCTAGCCAACCAAATATTTTGCTAATCCCGACCCATTACGGAGCCCAAAACCAGCCCCAAAACTCATACCTGCTCGGCCCAAAAGGCCCTGAACCGGTCGGCCCAGCCGGCCCAGTTCAGCCAAAATCATCCCCCCGCTCCCCTGTTTCGCCCGAAACAGGGGACAGCTTCTGGCCGGTGGCCAGGGCCGCCGCCGGCCTAATCCCATCCGACCCGGCCACCGGAGGCCGGGCCGGAGCCGGTCACCACCGCGGCCGGCCTCCATCCCCTCTCTATCTATCTCAATTTCTCTCCCTCTCTCTCTTCTCTCTGCTGCTCCCGCATGAAGTTCACCACACCGGCGGCAAATCTGGCTAAAATGGGGCCGGTCCGGCCGCCGTTGGCCGGACCAGAGCCGGCCGCCGTCACGGTCGGCCTCCCCTCTCTCTCCCTCTCCTTAATTTTCTCTCATCTTCTCCCTCACATCCACGTGGCACATCTTTGTGCCGGCTGCACGGCTGGCCACCTTGGCCGGCCGGACCTCCACCGGATGCACGCCCGGCACCGGTGGAGGCGACAGGTCCAAGCTCAGGCCCGGTGAGGCGGCGAGCACGCCGCTGGGCCCGAACCAACCTGCGGAAGCCGAATGCTTTCGCTACCGCATGAGAGAAGGGCCGATTGGCCCTCTCTCTCTACTCTCTCTCCACCACCACCCCGCCGGACACCTCCCCCGGTGCCGGCGGGGTCGCCGGCCAGATCTCAGGCCCGGCGAGGTGGCGAGCACGCCGCTGGGCCTGAACCAAGGGATCGACCGGCCTCCCATTTCTTCTCTGCCTCACGCGCTCTCTCTGTCTCCCAGTCTATCTCTCTCTCTCACGCTTTCTCTCTCTCTCATCCCAGCTATATCTCTCTCATGCTCTCTCTCTCTAGCATTAAGAGGATGTGCAAGGGATTACCTGGAAGAGGTGTGTGCTAGGGTGAAGGAGGGAGTCATCCTCCAACTCCTTTTATTCTTCCACGCGATGCCTCGGATCAATAGAAAATGGGAACCCATCCGACACGCGAAGACCCAAGAAACCAGACGTCGCATGGGGACCTAAACGCCAGGTGTCCCCAAAATAAATACTAGGATTTAAATTCCCCATAATAAATTATCGAGGGTTACAGCTATAGTCCCGGTAGAAGCGGCAATAGTGGCTTTTGCCGTGGGGGAGGCCTTTCTTCATAGAAGGAGGTCGCTGGAGGTATGGCTCACTCTTAATCTGCATAAGAATGTGAGAGCGAGGGGCAAGAAGAGGCATGAGCTCACTTTTCCAGAGGGTGAAGCTTCAATGCTTGTTGTTCAGTCGGTGCAGCGGCTCAGACTTCTTAGGACCGATGGATCCACTTGGCTTAGGATGGGTGGGCCTCCAACTGGATCCCCGTTCAGACTCCTGATGGGTAAGGTTGGCCTTATCCGCGTAGATGTACTTTGACACATGAAGGAGGAGGTCAGAGTAAGAGCTGGGAGGCTTCTTATTCAGAGAGAAAGTGAAGCAGAAGGGGAGAAGTCCCTGCTTCTGTGCTAGAATCGCCACCGCATCGTCCAGATGGTAAACTTCAAGAGCAGCCAATTTGAACCGAGCCATGAAGTCCCGAAGCGACTCCCCCTCCTTTTGACGCATGGAGAAAAGGCTGTCTACAACCTGTGGGATCCTCCGACAAGCATCAATGTGCACTACAAATGCACTTTCCAGCTCTTAAAAGGAATCAATACTGTGCAGGGATAGGTGGGAGTGCTAGGCGCGAGCAGCTTTCCATAGAATGGTGGAGAAAGCCTTACATAGGAGGGCGTCCATAGCCCCTTGAACTTGCATGAGAGCTTTGTAGCTCTCAAGGTGATCGAGGAGATCGGTCATACCATCGTATGGGTCCAGTTGGGGGAGACAAAATCTGGAGGGGATGGACTCATCCAGGATTCGATGAGTGTAAAGAGGACGGGTGTCATACTCCTCCTCCTGCTGTTTGTTGACATTTCTGGCGAGCTCCTCCAACCAGTGGTGGTACTCATTCAGACGTTCCTTTGCCTGGCAATTAATGGTTGACATCTTCCTTGTTGGCCCAGAAGATGATGAAGAAGAAGAGGAAGAACGCGGGAGGTGCTTCCTTCACTTCGGCTCTTTCTAGTGCCGGGGCTCCGGGAAGGACTCGCCTGGGCTACGGGCAGGGGAGCATGACCTCTTGAGGGGCTCCTGGCGGTGCCCTCGAGAAGAAGCCTAACGGCGGTCAGCCTCTCGGCGAGGGGATCATCCCCTCACAGACTGCTTGCTGACCAGTGCAGCAAGCGGTGGTACGGGTGGAGCAAGTTGATGCTGGGTGGCCATGGAATGCTGCTCCCGAAGTCCATGGATCATCGCGGTGAGAGTTTAACTTGCTGGGTGAGTGCAGCCAACTACTCAGCTTGAGTGGCCGCTGTTGGTGGCACGGGAGTAGCCGGTGGATTGGCAGTGGGGAGGTTGACCTCCCGCTGTTCCGCTAGTGGGACATGCCCCCTAGGGCAACTGGCAGAGCCATCCTGGGCATGTGTTACCACCATTGATGATGAAGAGGGAGAGAAAAACTTGCAAACAAGTATTACAGAGCTCGTCTCATTTCTGCCCTCCCCCTTCCTGGCGTGCCAATCTATTGACGCTCGATCATTGGAGCTAGACGCCGGAGAGAAGTCTTGTCTGCTAATGTTGCCCTCCTCGGGATGAGCAACCTGCAAAAAGTCCCACTGTCGGAGGAAACTCTGGCGGGGACCCTTGGACGGTCAAGTCAGCAACCGAGGTCATAGCCGAGAGGGAGATTGAAGAAGCTCCCTAGAGAAGGAAGATCCCGAGGGTCGGGGTGCCTTCTAGGAGAGTGAAGTGTCCAAGTGAATGTAAGAGTGATCGTGTGGATACTTGTGTTCACGTACCTTTATACTAAGTCTTCTTACCTTTTTATAGGCCCTTGACATTCGCCTAGGTGTTAGCCACGTAGAATTCCATAAGAAGGAATATCTACAGGAATGATGACTGTTACATGAATAGAAGCTGGTTGGTGGGCCTTGTCCCATCGAGTGCATGGGTCTGGCAGTTGGTGGGCCTAGTACCATCAACGGCATGGGTCAGATGGTAGGTGGTCCTATATGTATCAGGCTATGCGGATCAGGTGGTAGGTGGAACTAGCGGTGTTAGGCGGCGTAGGTTGAGTGGTAGGTGGACCTGCCAGAAGCCGCTGGGGGCCAACTAGGGAGAGTCGGGGCTGCCGGGGACTGACTTGAAAGAGTCGGGGCCGCTGGGGGCTGACTTGGAAGAGTCGGGTCCATTGGGGCTGACTTGGGAGTGTCGGGGCCGCTGGGGGCCATCTTGGAAGAGTCGGGTCTGTTGGGGCCGACTTGGAAGAGTCGGATCTGCTGGGACTGACTTGGGAGAGTCGAGGCCGCTGGAGGCCGGCTCGAAAGAGTCGGGTCTGCTGGGGCTGACTTGGAAGAGTTGGGGCCGCTGGGGGCCGACTTGAAAGAGTTGGGTCCGCTGGGGGCCAACTTGGGAGAGTTAGGACTGCTGGGGGCCAACTTGGAAGAGTCGGATCCGCTGGGGCCAACTTGGGAGAGGCGCGTCCGTCAGCTTCCACTTATGCCGTCAGCCAACTTTGCCATTATTATCCATATGGCACCATCAGCCACATTACTTATAAATGAACTTAACTTGAACGCGGTTACCTGTTACAACATTTTGATCTAGCATATCTCAATTTATGTCCTTTTGCTAACAGTACAAACTATAGAAGTATATAGAGACATGATTGTTACAAGAAATTCAGGTCACAATCTCATGTAGTTCATGAATATTAATTTTCTTTTGCTTACTTTTGGAACTTTTTGTTTCCCCACCTTGATGCTTGATAGACAAGTAGCTAAGGAGGTTTACATTAGCCTTCAGACAGCAGTAATATAACCGATTCAAAATTTAATTCTTCATCTTCCTCATATTTTTGATATGTAGGCTATATTCCACCAAAATGATAGTTTTATATTATTTTTTTGCTTGTCTAACTTTTGTTGCCATAAGACCATATTGTTAGACTCATCCTTGGGTACAAAATGGGGGATTCTTTTAAACTTTTTTCTTTTTTATTGGTTGGAGATTCTCATAACTGATGAGTGATTGTACTATGTCACAGGTGGGAAAATTGTCTAGTAGGGACTCCTTGGATATGTCGCCACAGGATGAAGTTGTTGGAAATTTTGTATATTTTTATATGAATCAAATTCATATATCATGTAGTGGAAGACAAAATAAATATGAATTTAATTCCCAAAGCCCAAGATCCTTAGGAAAAAGATTCAGTTAATAAGAAATAACATATGATTAAATAATAGAGCATACCTATGTTCTGTATTAGGAATGAAGACTGATGAAGCTGGTAAATGATTTACCACTAGCCATCCATGCATTCGGCCTCTAATGGTGATCCATACGGAGATCTTTGGATGATATCCTCCAATGATTAGTTAATGACCTTCTAGCGAGGGGTGCTAGCGCCTCTTTTTTTCTTCAATTAATTTTTCAAATCAAGAGAGAGAATAATTTCTTGATCAAGATCAAATCTTGATCAATCAAGAGAGAAGATTTCTTGATCAAGATCAAATCTTGATCTATCAAAGAAAATAATTTCTTGATCAAGATCAAATCTTGATCAATCAAGAAAGAAAAGATTTCTTGATCAAGACCAAATCTTAATCAACCAAGAAGAGAGAGAAAACCTTTCTTAAACCACCCAAAAAAAGAGGGACGTGACAAAGAGAGGAGCTTTTAACCCATCCAAGAAAAAGAAGAATGTCCTAGAGAGAGAAAGGACATTCTAGAGAGAGAAAGTGGGGTCTAGGCATCCAAGAGAGAGAGAAAGGAGTTAGGCATATCTTTTCAAGGGAGGCGTCTCTCTTCTTTTATACATGAGGAGGAGGTTGTATGGTTCCATAAAAAGGGATATTTTGTTTCAACCATCTAACCATTCAACCATATCAAGTTGATAACAAATTATCCTAACAAATTTAGGATATTTGTTATCATGATAATGTTAGAATTACAACCATCAAAGCGCATCTTGAGATTTAGGAAATTGGTTATCCCATGAAACCAACCCCCAAATCTTGAATTCGGCTTCATAATGATGCCAAAATCATGGATTAGATAGCCATTTGTAATTTCCTCTGATGTTCGGCTGCATTCAAATCCATGTTCAGTTATTTTATAGCCCACATTGCCCTATGACCTAATTCTATTGGTAAGTGACATGCCTTACCAAAGACAAGCCTATAAGGAGATATTTCTAAATTGATCTTGAAGGCAGTGAGATACGCCCATAGTGCATCCACTAGCTTTACTGACCAATCTTTTCTTTTAGAGCTCACGGTATTCTCTATGATCTGTTTTCCCACTCATTTGCGGGTGATAAGGTGTGGCCATCTTATAGGTGATATTATGCTTTCTCATCAGTGATGTAAAAGATTGATTGCAGAAGTGTGTTTCGCGGTCACTAATGATAGCCCTTAGAATACCAAAGCGGGAGAGGATATGTTCCTTGAGAAATTTTACAACAATTTTGTTGTCATTGGTTTTGCAAGGTATTGCTTCTACTCACTTGGATACGTAATCTACGGCTATCAAAATATACTCATTTTCAAAAGATTTTGAAAATGGTCCCATAAAGCCAATTTTTTTTACATCAAAAATCTCTACAATCAATATTGGATTCATAGGCATCATATCTCTCTTTATGATTTAGCCTATTTATTAGCACCTAACACAAATTTTACAATATTCGTAAGCATTTTTGAATAGGTTAGGCTAGTAGAGTTTACATTGGAGCACCTTTGTTGCTATCTTTTTAGCTCCAAAATGACCACCACAAGCTTGGTCATGGCAAAAAGATAAAATGTTCCTAACTTCTTGATCTGGGATGCATCTCCTAATAATCAGGTTAGGACATTGCTTAAATAAATAAAGTATTTTACTTCGAAGAAAAATTAATTTATATTCTGAGTATTCCAGTGCATCGAAATTTGACCAGTGGCTAAGTAATTGACTATGTTGGCATACCATGGTTCCATGGTGGCGGACTTAAGTTGTTTATCAGGAAAGAAATCATTCACAAGTAGTTTTTTAGCATGTGTGATCACTAACGTAGATAAATGATTGGCCACTATATTTTCGATATCCTTTTTATCTCTGATCTCTAGGTCAAATTCTTATAAGAGTAGGATCCATCTAATTAAGCGCGCCTTGGCATCCTTCTTTGAAAGGAGATGTTTGATGATAGAGTGATCAGTGTAGATGACTACATAAGACCCTACTAAGTAAGGCCTAAATTTTTCTAGTGCAAATATCATAGCTAAAAATTCTTTTTCAGTAGTAGAATAGTTGAGTTGTACATCATTCAAGGTCTTACTAGCATAGTAAATCACTCGAGGTAACTTATCATTTCTTTGCCCTAGGATCGCTCCTATGGCATGATTAGATGCATCACACATAAGCTTCAAAGGTTGAGTCCATATAGGTGGGTGAATAATTGCTACTGAGGTTAATTTTTTCTTTAAATATTCAAATGACTCGAGACATTCAGATGTGAAGTTAAATTTGACTTCTTTGGCTAATAGGTTAGTCAATGGTTGAGCCACTTTGCTAAAATTGTTGATAAATCTTCTGTAAAATCCAGTATGTCCAATGAATGATCTTATTTCCTTGACTAATTTAGGTGAAGGAAGATTTGTAATCAAATCTACCTTGGCTTTGTCTACTTCTATACCTCTATTTGAAATTACATGGCCAAGGATTATACCTTCCTTCATCATAAATTGGCACTTCTTCTAATTTAGTACTAAATGCTTTTCCTTGAATCTTTTTAATATCAGTCTAAGGTGATGTAGGCATTCAAAAAAAATAGATCCAAAAATAAAAAAGTCATCCATAAAATCTCAAGAAATTATTCTGCTATATCAGAGAAAATACTAATCATGCACCTCTGAAAGGTAAATGGTACATTACACAAGCCAAAGGACATACGTCTATAGGCAAAGGTTCCATATGGATAAGTAAATATTATCTTCAATTGATCCTCTAGGACTATTGTAATTTGATTGTAACTAGAGTATCCATCCAGAAAATAGTAAAAGTCGTGCCTTGCTAATCGTTCTAACATTTGATCTATAAAGGGTAGAGAAAAGTGGTCCTTCTTAGTGGTTGCATTTAATTTTCTATAATCAATGCACACTCTCCATTCAGTATAAATTCTTGTTGGGACCAACTCATTGTTATCATTTGGAGTGACTCTTGACTTCTTGGGCACTGGCACCACTTGCATAGGACTTACCCAAGAACTATCTGAAATAGGATAAATTATACCGTTGTCAAAGAGTTTAATGATCTCTTTCCTTACTACTTCCTTCGTGGTTGGGTTAATTCTTCTTTGGGGGTCTCTTGTAGGCTTAGCTTCCTCCCCTAAGTGAATCTTGTTTTGAATGATCGAGAGGCCAATCCACTTTATATCAGCTATGGTCCATACTAACACTTCTTTATTTTTTCTTACGACATTCAATAGTTTTTCTTCTTGTGAGAAGTCTAGGTTAGCTAAAATAATCACAGGCAGGGTTTCTGATGGACCTAGGTATGCATATTTGAGGTGTTTGGGAAGTGGTTTCAATTCAAATTTGGGTACTTCCTCTATTAATGGTTTAGGTAATGGTTTAGATACTTTCTCTAGTGGTTTAGTTGGAAGTTTTCATCTTAATTTTTCATCATTTATAGAAACCTTATCAATTTATTCTTTATCTTGGTTCATGCAAATTTCTAGATCAAGCACTTCATCACTAAGGTCAATTAAATCATAAAAAGTATCCTAAACATAATTTGAGTCACTCATTTGATATGTATTGGTAAGATTAAAAATATTAAGATCAATTGACATATTCCTAAAGAAAAGTTTCATTAATCCATTTCATTAATTAATTTGGGCATTATATATGGCCAAAAATGGTCTACCTAAAATTATTGGGGTATGGCTTTTTGGATTCATCACTGGTTCAGTTTCTAAAATCACAAAGTTTATTGAATAGATAAAGCCACTAACTTTGATAAACGCATCCTCTACTATTCCCTTGGATACTTTTAAAGAGCAATCTGCTAGTTGTAGGATCATTTTCGTAGGCTTTAGTTCTCTCAACCCTAATTACTCATTTACAAAGTATGGTAATATATTAATACTTGCCCCTAAGTCTAATAGAGCCTTATTTATGATGGTGTTCCCCATAATGCATGAAATAGTGGATGATCCTGGATCTTTGTACGTCATTGGCATGTGGTTTGATAAGTAAAAGCTTACACTGGTTGTCAGAAAGGCTCTCTTGGGCACATTAATGGTCTTCTTTTTGATACATAGATCCTTTAGGAATCTAGCATAGGCTGGGACCTGTTGGATCATATCCAGTAAGAGGATGTTCATTTTAACTTGCTTAAAGACCTCCAAAATCTTATTGAATTGGGTTGAATTTCAGTTAAACTATTTGAGAATGATGCTACAACCCTGATTTTTGGTTCATCTTTCTTTGGCATAGGCTCAGCTGGTGGATTGGGCATTACATCAGACTCTGATGCCTCTGGTGTTTCGGACTGACTCAGCTTAATAAGTTGTTCAAGTAATGGAACTTCTAATTCTTCTTTTTCATATGTACCCACTTGGCTATCGAATTGTTTTCTAGATCTTAATATATGAATGGTACTTAGTTGGTTAATCTGGGTTCCTTATTTTTATCTTTGGATGCTTAGGTTCCTAAAGTTAGCTTTAGACTGACTCGGTAGGTTACTTCATTCTCTTTCACTTATGGTTATGGCTAATTGACCTACCTGTATCTTCAAATGAGATATGATCTAGGTATTAGCGGATAGTTATTGCACTATGTTTTGCATAAAGTTATTCAGAATGGCGTTGGTACTTTTTATCATGACATATGTGTCAGCTTAGGATTTAACTAGGGCTTTCATGATTTTGTCTAGGAAACTATACCTTTTTTCATTCTCATTAACTGGTAGTTTGTTTCCCATAGAATTAGGCCTTGGGTTACGCTGGTTGAAGTTGTAACCACCTGCACTAGGACCTTATGACTAGGCAAAGTTTGGATGGTTCCATCCTGGGTTATAAGTTGGTGCATAAGGATTGTTGGTTGTTCTTTGATATGGTGCATAAGGATTATTGGTTGTTCTTTGATATGTTGCATTCACCTGTGCACAACTATTTTTAATTTGAGTCATAAAGTGGGGACAGTCTTCAACTATATGTCCTAGCTCATTACATCCAGTGCATACAGGTATGAACACTTGGTTTACATGATTTATTGGGGCCTGTTCCTTGAGTTTCAAGGCTTTTATCCTACGAATCAGAGATGCCATCTTAGCTTCTTCAGCTATAGATGGAGAGAATTGGTGCATACCACCTCTTCAGCTATATTGTAGGCTTTTTTCTTCTAAATCCTCTAAAAGCTGCCAAGCTTCATTGGGTAGTTTCTACAAAAAGTCACCTTAACACATCGACTCGAGCATGGTTCTGGAGTTTAGGTTTAGACTTTCATAGAAGGTTTGGCATAACCTTCAAGTCTCTATCCCATGATGTGGACATTGGCTTAATAGGTTCTTAAATTTGTTTAAACACTTTCAAAAAGGCTCTCCACCTAATTGATGAAATTGAATAATTTTGTTTCTTAACATTATTATTTTATGATGTAAAAAAAAATTTCTCAAGCATGCTTTAACAAAACCCTCCCAGGTTGAGATTGACTGAGTAGGTAAACTATACAACCACCTTTTTGCATTTTTCTTAAAGACAAAGTTAATTAGCCTAAGTTTTACAATATCTTTTGAGAGTTATGCATCCTCATAGTATCATATACTTTCTCAAATTCTCTAATAAAAATGTAGGCATCCTTAATTTTTGTAAATTTAGGGAGCATGTTAATAATCTAAGGTTTAATCTCAAAGCTAGTAGCATTTGTTTGGGATAGTCGAATACACGATGGTTGGGCAGATCCAATTGGGTAACAATATTCTCTCAGGCTAAAGGGATGTTCTAATTCCTCCATGATTAATTTTTCTTGGTCAAGAGTAGAGTTTAGATCTATTCTTACTAATCGACCAAGCTCCCTTTTCCAAGTTACAATTTTGAGTTTTTTTTTATATTATGTAGAGAGAGAAGGGAAGAAAAGGGAAGAAAGAGAAGAAGTCTAAAGATGAGAACCTAAGAAATCCTAGATCTAGAGATGATAGAGAAGAGTATCTTAATTAGGTGAACATTTTTGTTAGAAAAAAAAAGTTGTCATGCATTGGACTCTCTACCCTAGGGCTACATTATATCTAGACATCTCCTAAATGCCAAGGTTACCTTTGAATCTTCGAAGTCAGATACTAACTAGCAACTAGCCAGGTAAGGGTAAGGTCAGTGGAGGTCTCCCTGCTGCTTTCTTTAGACATCAAATTAATTGGCCAGGTTAAACAATGGAATCAATTAAAAAACTACCTTCCTTCAGGGTTGCATCGTCGTTGAACCCCTTTTCTAAACACCAATGAATCAATTAATACTAAGCTAATCTAACTCTCAAGGTCGCTTGTCCTAATGAGTTTAAAAGTTTATGCAGTATGCAGGATGATGGTTTGTGATGGGTCCTACCACTTGTCAAGTTTTGATTTGATTAAATATATATATCATTACCTATCACACATATGTGGGATAGGTGTGCAAGGCAACCTGATTTGGACCATGTCTGGATGTGGCATGTGGTATGCAATCTCTTGTTCTTATGTTTTACTATTCATGTAAAATGTTATAGTTGTTTTTGTTTTAAATGGATATTGATATATAGAGGATAGTGAAAGTATGGATATAGGCTAGGTAGTTAGATTTTGTGATAATAAAGTCAAAGATTTTACTAAATAAAAGTAAAATAAATCAATAAAATGTTGATTTAGTATTATTTCTCTGGAAAGTTTACGAGTACTATATAAAATTGAATAGGGCTATAAACAAAACCTAATATTTGGATGCAAATCGAATAGTTATGTATCCATATCGATATCAATTTTATTTTGATAGATATGGACACAACCATGGATCTAGTTATATACAATCATTAGAGATTTTACTCAAGTTTTATAATACAATGAGCAAGAATTTTAGTTCCTTGCTATTTTTTTTCAAGTAAAAGAGATGGGACTAGATAAATAGAGTGTAGTATAACTAGTATCTATGGTGAATATGCATGGCTTTCACTGAATAATTGCTATACAAAGAGATTTTTCCAGTCAAAAGAATGTAAACTTTAGAGGTAGAATTATAACAAGTAAATTCAATCGAAACACACATGAATACATAGGTCATAATGCAACAGATTGGATGCATTTCATTTGTTTGGAAGAACTCTTGAGGAAAAAGTCATGGACACAAAGATTTTATCACCTAATTTGCATTTACACAATAAAAAAACTATCATATTTGTGCGACAAAGAAAAATGATATAGCATCTTTATGGGGATAATATTTTTACATGCTTGCGCGACAAAGAAAAATGATACAAGATACTTTAGAAGAACTTGACATCATAAGTCATGCTTTGAAAGTTGACACATATGAAGCAAGAGATGGTATCCTAGAAATACTATAGAGATGATGTAGTTTAATCCTAGACTAAGATCATACAAACATAAGCAACATAGTAGTCAACACAACTTTGCAAGGAGCATGCAGCATGATAAAATCACATGATATAAAAATAACGAGGTAGGATTACCTAAAAATGTTGTGCCTGTGCATAAGTTTAAAGCATGGATCAATTATTTATTAAGAAAGCTAAAGACAATCTATAGATGAAGAACGAGTATAATTAGAAGTTTAGAGTACAGACCAGCAGAGGAGAGTTCTATCCCCTAATACTACATACTCTACGATCAACACTTTAAGGAAGAGAGGAGAGTTTTCATACGAGCACCAATCAACAAAGGAGGTCAGAGATGGGAACAGGGGAGGTGTTGCCAAGGTTGCAGACAGAGCAGTGACCAAAGAAAACCCTTACCAAAGACTGGAACCCTAAAATTAGAAATGATAAACAAAAAACAAGTGCCAAGATAAATAGATCAGTAAGGATGATGAACTCACGAATTTTCCTTTCAATTTTGAGCTGGAATTGAGGGAGATTATGGTTGTTTGTCATCCAATTGCGGGGAAGAAAGGGCATCACAAGACAAAAGTGGTGGACGAAAGCAGCGAAGAAAAATAAAATTCAGAAAGAGAAGTAGTTGAGGAAACTAAAACATTAGCGATGCAGCCCAACTGCATCGCTAATGTCGGGACCCTGCCTCGATGCATGCCTACTTATAGTAATTAGGTAGAGTTCTGTTAGTCTTTGTGTTATGTACCATGAAGCCTAAGTGAACCATATCCAATTGGTACAAGTTACATGCATAAAACACTCATCCTTTTTATAAACATTGATTTGTTCAATCAATTCATACAATTCACAAGATAACATCACAATTTGATTTAACCCATCTCAGATAAAAATATGATCTTCACACTCTATTTTAAAAGACTCGAGGAAGTTCAAACTTAATTAACAATCCTGTGTAAAGATCATACTCACAAATCATTCCACAGTGAAAGTCACCTTTCACTTCTAGTCCAAGTCTAAAATGCATTATAGGGATTACAATTGCACACATACTTACATAACTACCTTGATTGCTACCTTTAATATACAACCATACATTAGAGTCCAATTACACCAAAAGACCCCATCTGAAAGCTAACAATCCATAAGGAACAATGATACTAAGGCCAACCTGCTAAGATACTCCAATGCCTAACCTTCTAGCCTGCCAACTAGCTATCATTGATCTGAAATACAAAAATTTCAACAATAGAGGGGTAAGATCTAAGTCTCAGTGATTGGACAATCATCTAACAATGGAGAAACTGAGAACAATATCATAAAACCAATAAGCATACGGATACACAAAATATACTAAAAATCAATGCACAACTACATTCTACTAAATAACCGATACAACGCGGCACAGATAGATAAAGAAAACCTTTTTATATGGCATAGAAAAACTTATAAGTTAGCTTATGCTTCCAATAATAAAAATTCAGATAGAATAATATAACCTTTTACAAAATCTCATGATGTTGGGTCGTGTGTACTACCACTGAGATACCTCCCTACATTCGTTCTCCTGCGGGTGTATTCTTAGTAGATGAGTAAACTAAGCTATGAGGATCCCTGCATCACATGACACCCCTTACATGTGCGGTTCACCCTAGGTGTGAACTTGCCCCTTTTTCTTGGGTCTCCTAGTTTCCCCTTCTGTGGGCTAATATCACTATATCCCCTCGAGTTTTATAGTTATCTAGCTCTTTACCGAGCTATGATTTTTGCCCTACTGAGCTGCTTGCAACCTGCCTTACTGGGCTGGTCTAGCATGTACTCCCCTTGGCTAAATCTAAATAATATTGTTTACCATCAAATAATAAATATTTTATTATATTTTAGATTTATTATCAATATATGAAAACTATTCAGGATTTTAAGCATAATAAAAACTCATATTATCAATCATATTGACTCAAGTATCCTATCAGATTAATGAATTTGTAGCCTAAGGTGGCTCTGATACCACTGTTAAGAATTATATATTCTATATATGAATCAAATCATGAAAACATAGCAGAAGATATAATACAAAATTTTTAGATGCCTAGGATCCTTAGAAACAGATTCATTAAATCATAAAATAAAATCTAAAATATTAGATTTATTCATACCTGAGTCCTTTATCGATGTAGAAAAGGATGAAGCCGGTGAATCCTCTGCCACTAGCCGTCCATGTGTCTGGCCTCTAATGGTGATCCACGTGGAGAAGAGTGGATGAATACCTTCAAGGTATAAAGATGACACTTGGGGAGAGAGGGGTGCTAGCGCCTCTTGAATCCCCTTATAGAAATATTCAAAATAGAAGATATCTCCGAAGATCTAAAAGATATAATCTTTTTCTTCTCAGCTCACTCTTCTTAGGAGGAAGGAACCATATTTATAAAGAGAGGGAGAGAAAGAAACGTTCCAAGAGAGAAGAAGAGACCTCTTTTCATGGTAACGTCATGTAACGTTAATCCAAGGAAACAGAGGAGACCTCTTTTCATAGTAACGTTATGGTATCATTAATCCAAAGAAATAGAAGAAACTCCCATTCTCATGGTAACATTAATCCAAGTGTCATAATCTCAGCCTTTGAAATTAGGAGTTAGTTATCTCATAACTACATGCCCCAATCTGTACGTATTCTTCATTGAACCATAGAGATTCGTCATGCCTCATCCCATGGGCATGATTCAATCTTTACATAACTGAGATTTTTCATCCATACCCGAATAATCAGAGCTATCCATCACATGGATCAAGTCATATTTGGGTATCCAATTATTTATTCATCATATGCACAAATAATTTCTCCTTAACATTCCTTCTACTATAATGGATCATATCCATTATTATTTTATCTTCTTTAAATTGGGTCTTACCTAATTATTTAATTGATCATCTTATCTAAATTAAATCTAATTTAATTCTTATTTTAATTCATCCAAAATTTTTATTAATGCGCGTGACCCATTAGGCCCTTTAACATGTTAGCAATAATCATGTCCTAATCACAGACCCTAGGAATGATTGGACAACTAACTCTTTATCCAAGTCAAAAACATGATTATAGATCATGAGAGGCCTCTAGAAAAGTATCATGACCATCCAACTGCTAAAGGTTTTGTTGACGTGACCATCAACAACACCTGTCTATGAACGATTACCGTATGATCAAATCCTTTCGTCACATATCCTAGATTAATTAGTGGTATGGAATGTGTCAACCCTGTAATTGATCTTTGTTTACTTGATCTCAAAAAAAATTGACTCATATGAATTAGAACTTTGAAACCATTTCGAATCCAACTCAACCTTGCAAGGATTTAACAATCAATTTAATCCATCAAGTGGCCATGGGATATAATCCTTTCTATCAAGGGAGATGAATCATGTCTTGATCAAACACTATTTTCATGTGCTTCATGTCATACCCAACCGACACCATATTTGTCACCCATGGCTAGAGCGATGTTTGGATATCGTCAAAGCATGACATTCCACACATGAGATGCAATGAAGATCTCAAGTCAAAGGATCACTCACACCACCGTCATTAGAGATCAACCATCGAGACTATATAGAATGTCCATATGGGATCTCTGTATGGGTCATCCAATGCATCGTTACAATAACGAGCATTCACACATATATCCAAGTATCTTCATACTTCAGCTTGTAAAATCAGCTGCTCACCTCAAGGGTGAGGATATGCAATGTGTGTCAGTCTCACGATGTTCGATGGTGTCCAGTCTCATCTACACATCGACTAGAAAAGTTTAAAGAATCGAACCATAACGTGCATTTTGGATATCACAATTTGTAATCTTTATTATAAATTCTATATGCACGGTTCACATTCTTTTGGACTTTATCTCACAAACAAATATATCAAATAAAAGACATCTGTATAGATAAAGAAACCATTTTATTTGATTTGTATTCATAGAATGTATACAGTATTCAATCCAATTAGATCTAGGGCATACACTAACACTACCGCCGCCGCTGCCACTGGACCTCGGCGATTAAGGGCCATCACCGTCCTTGGCCGTGGTTCCAAGGGCATCGTCTTCCTCGTCCACACCCCCTCCTTTCCCCAAGCTACGAAGCTCTGGTGACAGAGCTTTGATCGAGCTCAACTCCATGCGGGGGATCGAAGCTTCGGCCAAAGAAAAGAAATATTAGAAGAGAGAGGAGGAGAGGGAAAGAGGAGGAAGAACGAAAGAGAGGAATGGGTTTTCGGAGGAGAAGGTTGAATACTACGGTATCTTCTCTCAAATGGGATGGTCATCGTAGTTGTCGCCGAAGGCCTGGTAAGCCCAGGAGAAATCATCCATGGCAGAGAAACAGGGCCGAGGAGAGGGAGGGGGCGTGTTTGATTTATGTTTTGATCTTCCTGAAGTGCGGTGGGATGTAAAAATATGATGCCGATGCTTTTTAGCATCGGCATCATATTAAAAAATTGTGATGCCGTCAGCATAAAAAATATGATGCCGATGCTAATTTCAATCCATGTTGCCAATGCTTTTAAGCATCAACATCAGAAATCAAGCGCCCGATGCTTAAAAGCATCATTAAAACTCGTTATCTTCCGACGCTTTCATAAAGCGTCAGCCTGATTAGGAAACTCTGAATACTACATTGTAGCATCGGGAAAAAGCGTCGTTATCCATCCATTTTTTTGTTGTTATAATGAGTTTCAATGAATTTCAATGATGATTGGAATGGGAGATACCTGAGTTGAGACTGGCCTTGAGCTCTCGTGGTATTGCCTCGATGAGTTTTGAGAACCCTAGCGCTCATGGCTATAAGAATAGGAGAACAAAGAGTGGAGAATAAACCATGAGAATGAAAGAACGAAGAGTAGGGAATGAAGGAATATTTTGGTCTTTCAAAAAAAATTAAACATTTTTCCTCCCCACGTTACCCCCGATTTGGGAGTTAATAAATTTACCCTCTATGAGGAAAAAATAAGGGAAACCATTTACTCTAATTCTCTTTCCCCTTTTTCTTTCATCTTCCTTCCAAACAAAATAATTTATGATCTTTTTCCTTCATTTTCTTTCCCTCCCCTCCATTAACAATCCCTAAAATGGAGAATTCACTAGCAACGATAAGGCTACGTAGTCTTTTTTTTTTTTTGGTAAAAAAAAGGGGAAGGAGGGCAATTGCCGACCCGTAGCTAGGTCCCATGCGGCCCCATTCCCCGCCAGGGTATGTTCCATGCACGGCGCTAGATTTACGCAGCCGTTCCCCGTCCGAAGGCGAGTTGGTCAACCTGACCTCACCCAGGTGCTGGCAGTCAGAACAGGGAAGTTAGACAGACCTTAGCCCCTCCAACACCGGAGTTTCAGGCTCCAAGGATAAACCTTGAAATTATTCGAGTCGGCCACGGCGTCATTCCTCGAATCTGAGACCTCCTGATGGCGTGGAAGGGACCCTGACCACCAGGCCACCGCCTGAGCGGTGGCTACGTAGTCTTTTAATGTCACGCCTTTTTACGTATCTCCAACAGCAATATAAAGGTGCCGAGCTCTCTTTGGAATTTGCACCAGCCCATCAGTTTCAATTCTTCAACATTCATGATCAGAAATAGCTTTGGCAAGGTCATGTAGTAAATCATGAATCTTATAGCCATCTTTATCTATGGCTGCCTTCTGAAAGAAAAACTTTTGTAATAAATAATCAAAATACTGCACCCTTATATCTTGCTCTCGTGTGCTCCTCATTGTGCGGTACAAAGCCTTGAGCCATCCAAAGTCAAACTAGTTTTTCCTTATGATAGATATAATCCTTGGGAAACAAAGAGCAATAAGCGAAGGGTTGCTTTACTTCTTTCCGCAGATGCTTGTAACTTGGTTTCAGAGCTGGCATGATTCCATCTTCCGGCGGCTAGCTCTATTTCCCTTAATTTGCTTTCCAAGACTCCTCGGCAGTGCTCTTCCACCAATTTAGAATGTAGTATGCTTCCCACGGTTTTTGTAGCCCAGGTTAAACCCCAAAACTTCTTTGTTATTTTCGGACCGATTGGTTCCAATTTTGGATGGTCTTCTGGGTTCTCGTTTTGAAAAATGTCCAATAGTACTCCTCTTCTGCTAGACCCTCTAAATTCACCAGTTCCTTTGTTCCCACGGTCGTTGCCGCCTTATGACTCGGAGTGGTTACTATAGTTTTGCTTCCTTCTTTGCCAAATTTAAATAGTTTGCACAAGGTTTCCCAATTGGTTCTCATTTCACTACACATATCATCAAGGACAATTAGGCTTTAGCTTCTCCTTAAGAATTCCTTGAATCTTATATAAATTCTTTGACTCATGAAGATCATGGACATCAACCGAGAAGCAGACTCTCTCATCTCTATTGTAAGCCTTCTCTCATAAAAAATTTCAGACACGGATGCCCATATCTTAAGATCGAAATGTTCCTTTATTTCATTATTGTTAAAGACATGTTGAGCAACCGTGGTTTTCCCCACTCCCCCGATTCCAACCACGGACCGAACAGAAAATATTTCACTACTAGATCTGGAATTATATATCAGTTCTTCTCACCAATGATTTTATTATATTACTTATCTCAATTTTTAGGCAAACAATTTCAGGTTCAACTGATATAGAGGTTGTCTCTGTCGCCACTCTGATCGATGTTTCGTGCTGTTTATTGCCACCCACATAAAATGTCCCATATCGGAGGAGATATCATCAAACCTTTTGAAAATCTCTTATAACTTATTGATAGTCGAACTTTTCTAGTGAATCCTCTGCATCAAATGCTGCATCTTTAAGACCCCTCAGCCATGTCTTCAAACTCGGTTTCTGAAGAACTCGACTTCATGGAGCACGGCTTGCATCAACGTCAGCTTTCGCTGAAGGCCCTCCAGATGGTCCCGGGCCTTTCCAGCTAGTTTATTGATGGCAGCAGATGCAAACCGTCCTCATACCGTCAACCCAGCCATCACTTTAGCAAGCTCTTCTTCTTGACGACGCAACAAGGAAAGAAGATAGAAGAGTTAAGAGGAAAGGGAGTTAAGAGTCTGCACAATCTTTTTGGTTAGAATGCTAAACCATCGTTTGGCTGGCTCTAGCTGTCTTTCTTCGACCACCCAGTGTCTCGTAGAGTTCGGTGGATGGTCACTTAACTACAGACTATGCTGGCCATACAGCAATAGAAGAAGGCCCTCTAATACGATCGATGGAGCCAAGTCATTAAAGCTAGATGGATGTTGCCATCGCATGCGAATAGAAAAAATGCGAGTATTGTTTGCTTGCAAATGCTGATGGGCAGAAGAACTACGTTAACATATTCGGCTTAACACATACGAAAGGTCACACAGAATTGGTACAATTAAATACAATTTTAAAACTAAAAAAAAAAAGTAATATATATACCGTAGAGCAGTTGAACCTGCTACCAAATAAAATGGCTTCCTATTGCGAGCACGAGCCGTCCATGAATCAAAGAATACTGAAAAAAATTCCAGCCCCGCTCATTCCGGCCCCCCCCCCCTCCAACTGCAACAATTCTGATTGCTAGAATTAAATTTAGACATTCGGCTATCCACGGTCTCACACGATGGTACGTTAGATAAAATTTAAAAAATAATAAAATTATAAAATAATAAGAGTTGTTGAGCCAACTCCCAAATAAAATAACTTTCACTTGCTATAGCATGACCACTTCATCAATCAAGGAATAACAGAAAAAAAAAAAAAAAATTCTAGCACCACTCATCTTCCCACCGTGCCCATGCTCCAATTATATAGTAGGTGACACTTATATCATGATGCGCCAGGTCTGAGGATGGAGGTAGAGAATAACAATTCTTCACACATATATAAAATTAAATTTCACAACATATAAATATCTTATAAAGATATATAATCAATTAGATTTAATTAATATCTATAAATAATTAATCATTGAATTAAACTACTCAAATTCAAATATACCATCAATGGCTAAAAGATCATCATATGATTCTAAAATCAAAATACTAAATATTTCTTAAAATCTAAACTTAATAATTTCAATGTTTAAGTAGCAACTCAACTAAGTAATATTTGGGCCGGCTTATATCGCGAATCTCATCCTATGTCTTCGTCTCTTAAAAAGAAAATACTTTTATGAGCTAATGTTCCAAAAGTAAACAATAATCATAATTAGAGAAACTAAGTAAGGCACTGTTTGATATGGTGGATAAGGAAGGATATCCCCTGGATATTTTTCCTTATCCCAAAATGCTATAGCTACAGGGGATAGTGCTGAAAAAGTTTAACCAGAGGGGATAACCCATGTTTAACCATGGGTTATCCCGTGAACTTATTCCCTAGGGAACCCAGGAATAACTAAAGTTATCCCTTGATGGCAGACTTGTAATTTTAAAAATGTGCTTATTCCCTCAGCTATCCCCTGGATAAATGCTATCCTATACATTTATCCAGGGATAGCCCAAAAGCTATCAAACACTACCTAAGTATAATGATGAAATTTTAAATACATGTGAAATATAATAGTTCTCTAAATAATATTTATTAAATAATTTCAATAGTAAAAAATGCATAATATATAGAAGAACATTGCCAAGTTCATAATTATAAAACTTGGAATTATATTTCAAAGTCTATGATAATAACTTTGCAATCAAAAAATCACAACCACATATAATTTTCATAAAAACATGTTATTGCTAATAAAACTTCAAATAATTATAAAAATATCACTCCATGATCAACTAGAATTAAAAATAAATTTTAATATTATGAGCTAAGTATCTCTATTTTTCTCCTTCCAATACATTTATAAATAGAGCTCCAAATAGGTCAGGTCAGATTGGGTCATACTTGATTATAGTATGATCTAATTTTATATTCAAATCATAATTTTGTACCCAAATCCAACCCATATATGGATTGGATTGGATCAAAATTTTAGATCCAGTAGGGCATTAAAATATATTGGAGGTCAAATATGATGCATGTTTAATCTAAAATGTTGAGGTTTGGGATGAGATTGGATCGGATCGTATTTGCACTTGAGTGAAGCATCTAATGACTATTTTATAGCTAAAATCTACTAATTAATAATATAATATAAGTTTATTAAAAAATTTAAATAAGATTAACAAGAGCCAATTGAAACATAAATTTTTATTCAAAAACTTTTAATCCTATCTAAGTAAATAATTATTCTTAGGTTTATAAATTATAATATTTAAAGTATTTACTGAGATGTTATGATAAGAATCCACTAAAAGAAATAATAAAATATAAATATTTTGATATAATTAAATAAAAAAGATGAGAGGAGATCTAGTTATTAATATGAAAAAGAAAATTAGTTTCAATGAGAGTTTATTTAATGAATTAATAAAGATAATTGGAATAAAAGAAAATAAGATTAATATAATTAATTTATATGGATCATCTTGAATCAAGATTTGGATCAAGTCTTATTGAGCTTCATCTACAATAAGAGGCAAAAATGATGCTGATTTGGATGCTAGTATCTTTGAGATTATTTTATACATACCATTTAAAAGACTGATGGGCCAGAAGTCTTTCACTAAAAGGGCTCCTTCCTTCCTAAGAGTGAGGGTGATATAAGCAAAGTTCAATCTATATATAATGTCCAGATCACTCCTATGAATATCCTATAGAAGCACTATGGTATTATTCTTGATCAGCTCCCAATATCTTGATAAAGGCCAAAGAACCCATTAGCGCTCAGAGCTTTATATGCTCCAAGCACAAAAGCTACCACTTTAGTTTTCCTCCATTAAGAAAGGCTCTTCTAATATTCTCAAATCAGTTGTGGGCACTCCATAGAGAACGTTCCAATCAATGATAGTAGAGGGGAGATAGGATGCATCAAAAGGGCCTTTCAAGAATCCATGCAGCTTCACTGTAATTTTTTTTTTTTAGTTCATATAACCCTTCCATTATTATTAATAAGACATACAATCAAGTTATGCCTCCTCCTCCTATTTGCTGTCTTGTGGGGAAAAACTGTTGTCACGCCCCAGACCCAAATATCGGGCTAGGGTGACAACCCGCCGCGTGCCGGGCACGCAAGGCGTCATAAAATTTTTTACACATAACATTATTATATATATAACCAAGCCAAATACATCACTCAATACTAAAAGTTTTGGGTTACAAACCCTTACACACCACAATAATAAAGTTTGGGCAGCAAGCCCTACACATAAGTAATACTGGGGTTACAACAAAATAATGGGTCTTATTTTATTTAATAGAAGATCCACCACCCCAACCATCCATCTTCAACCTCGTGGCTCTGACAAAAACATTGTAAAATTTTATGAGCTTACACTCAATAAGTAAGCCACGTTATACAGTCAATTCATAGCATAACAATCAATAAATATAAATGATTTGCATGCTTAAACATTCCACAATTACTCAAACATGCAATGTAAGTAAACCCACTGTTTATACCCTCAATGGTAACTGTAAATGTGACCCACGGCCCTGCAATATCTCAATAGTGTACCAACAAGCATCCCCCTACTGAAAGGGTCCAGATACCAGGGTCACGCCATATCATAATCCACCAGAACACATACTCTATATGTGTGATGCCACCTCGAACCAAGCAGAACACATCCTCTAGATGTGTGATGCCACCTCATAGAACTCAGAACACATCCTCTAGATGCGTGATGCCATCTGAACCCAAGCAGAACACGTCCTCTAGATGTGTAATGGCATAAACAAGCAGAACACGTCCTCTAGACGTGTAGGTGGCATAAACAAGCAGAACACATCCTCTAGATGTGTGTGTGGCATAAACAAGCAGAACACGTCCTCTAGACGTGTGTGTGGTATGACATGATAAAGGAGAACCGCAGCGACACATAACAGTACCTCACATCATGCACAAACATATCAATAACATCTCTATATTGCATAAACAGTGGATTATACTTACTGAACAATTGCATGTAAAATATCACATCAATGTAATAATAACTGCATCTCTCATGCATAGCATCCACATATGAAATCATAGCACATAAATAACCACGTATTCACAATATTCATCTACTTACAATTTAGCCAATAACAGTTCTTCATGTCACAATTCACAATTTAAACATTCATATAATGAATAATTTATTAAATACTGATAACTGGCTTACTTACCTCAGTACGCAATCCAACAGGTATATATATCAGCTAGTCAGATGTCTGAGCACCTACAGGATCATTTACACAATTAATTTATTAGAATACGAATATTAAAATGACCCTTAGAATTTCTACCCAGACTAGTTCACGGGCCCTACTTTGGGCTCGAATATCTCCCACTATACACACCCAATTGGGGAAGTAAAAATATCCCAAGAAACTAGAATTCACCAAGATTCTAGCCATATAATTATTTTGCTAATCCCAACCCGTTACGTGGCCCAAAAACCAACCCCAAATCTCAATGCTGCATGGCCCAAAAGGCCCTGAACCGGCCGGCCCAGCCGGCCCGGTTCATCACAGCCCACCCGATCCCCTGTTTCACCGAACAGGGGATGGGGACATAGCCGGCGGCCAGGGCCGCCGCCGACCAAATTGAGGGCGGCCCGGCCGCCGGTGGCCGGGCCAGAGCCGGCCGCCGCCGCGGCCGCCGCCAAACTCCTCTCTCTCCCTTAATTTCTCTCATCTTCTCCCTCTCTCTCCCTAATTCTCTCTCACGATCCGCGCGGCACATCACTGTGCCGGCGGCATGGCCGGCCACCTTGGCCGGTCGGACCTCCACCGGACGCACGCCCGGCGCCGGTGGAGGCGACAGCCAAAGCTTGGGCCCGGCGAGGCGGCGAGCATGCCGCCGGGGCCCGAACCGAACCGCCGGTTCGGCTTCCGCCACCGCGCGAGAGAAGGGCCAATTGGCCCTCTCCCTCTTCTCTCTCTCGACCACCACCCCGCCGGATGCCTCCCTCGGCGCCAGCGGGGTCACCGGCTAAGGCTCAGGCCCGGCGAGGCGGCGAGCACGCCGCTGGGCCTGAACCAAGGGATCAGCCGGATACCATTTCTTCTCCGTCTCCCTCGCTCTCTCTCTCTCTGTCTCTCTCTCTCACATTGTCTCTCTCTCTCTCTCTCTCTGGACCAGGGAATTACCTGATGGATGAAGTGCGCCAGCGTGAAGGAAGGAGTCCTCCTCCTTCCTATTTAATCACCTGTGCAGCGCTTCGGATCGAGGATTTCTCGGGAGACTAAACGCTTCACCTGGAGCGAAGCGTCAGTCCGGGGAACCCAACAGTCTGGAGCTTGGTTCACCTGAACCAAGCCTGGTTCATCTAAACTAAATCTGGTTCGTTTGAACCGGGTACTGTATTCTTATTGCCCTCTTTAAGCGAAGAGATTCTTGATCATTGTTTCTAATAAAATTCTTCCTTCTCATAAATGTCCGACGAGGACTTCTTCAAAATCCTTCTAGTATCCGACTCAATGTGTGATTGATTGGTCAATTCTTCCTTCTTGTCAAGCAAATCAATATCATAGAGCAGTTTCTATTAAATCTCCTTTCTGCCCTTTTCTCCCTATCAACGAACCACCATCTCAAAGCTGATCAAAGACTTCTATGATTCTTCGCCCATACTACAGCACAATTCTTGTCCAATTGATTCTTTGTCAGGTTTTCTAGACAATGTTATCTAGACCCTCCTTAGTCTACCAAGTCTCAAATAAGAATAATTTAAAACTAGAAAATGCCATTTGGAATTTAAAACTGGAATTTAAAGCTAAAAATTTTGCCCAAGTTGTGGCCACCTATTTGAAACTATTATTTGGTATTTAGTTGTCATATATATGTGCAATTGGTCAGCATCTCAACTACCACCTAAGTTCAACAAAAAAAAAGAAAGAAAATGCCAAAAGAATGTGACAGGCTTTAAGAACCAGAAATTTAGATGTTGGCTTGTTAGTCATTGAGTAGCAATTCAGTGAATGAGATATCGATACACCAAGGTTCGTGGTTGTGGGGATTGACCATCTTGCTGTTTATATTTTCTTATACTATGCTGGATGCAATGCATGAATTATATCAGTAGCAACATTTATTTTACAATTAGACATTGTAAGCCTTGCCTGACCAAATTGCACATCATATTTAAGGAGCCTGAGCCATAAGGGTATTTTTTTGTTGGGAGCTTTGTTATGGAGAATTCACGTTCAGCTTAGATAGGGAGTAAAGAAAGTATACGAGAATAATGGTAGATATGGGAGTTGGATTGAGTTAGAAATTTAGAATTGGATTCAAGTGGATGCATTTTCCCAATGTTGTGCTTCTTGCTAAGCCCAATCATATACCATGGTGTCAGACCCATCCCTTTTGGCTAGCTTACTTTATATTAAGATGCAATTTGAATGGATTAAGCTAAAAAATTATAAAAAACTTTTAATTGAATCTATATTTATAATGTTTGCATTGAGTTAACTTTCTCACACATCTTGAATCACTCAAATCATAGGTCTATTGAGAAAGTTAAAAGTAATTTAATAAATATATGTTATTACTGATAAACTTTAGAAAAATTACAAAATTATCATAGATTGAGATAAGTATGATTTTGATGTTTTTATTCAAATTTTTATATTTCAAAATTTTATTGAATGACTTAGAAGTTAGTTTTGAATTAAGAATATATTTTTAAAGATTTTATGGATATTTATCTCTTTTAATTTTCTTAAAAAAATTTGTATCTTACAAGAATTAGAAAGATTACTAGTTATAGGAGATTAGAATGCTATGACAAGTGGGAACCTAGGAAATCTCTTAGTAAATAGGGCTCAATTGAGGTCTTTGGATGATAAATAAATAGTTCAAAAGCATAAAGAATACAAAGATTGAAATATCAAGAAGGTTGATGGACTCGTTAGGCATCAAAATTTAAGGATTGGTTTCTAATGATTTTATTTGAAACAGGTACGTAACATTATTATAAATTAGATATTTTGTAAATTGTTTATGATTGTTAAAAGGATTTTAAACCTTGGTAAGTAACCTAATCATAAATTAGAATATTTTATAAATTGTTCATGTTTGTTAAAATGGATTTCAAACTTTTGTAAGTAATTGAATCATAAGTTATATATTTTATAAATTATTCATAATTGTTAAACAATTTTAAACCTTGGTAAGTAACCTAATCATTGATTAAAATATTTTATAAATTGTTCATGCTTGTTAAAAGGGATTTCAAACTTCTATAAATAATCTAATCATAAATTAAAATATTTTATAAACTGTTCATGATTGCTAAATGAATTTTAAACTTTGATAAATAATTTGACCATAAATTATAATTTTTGTAGTATTGCAAGATTACTAAAAATTTATTTTATAATTAATGAATAACTATTTGAATTGAAATAAATGCTAAACTTTATATAATCAATTATTTTGAAATTACGAGATTTTGTAATTATTTTTGAAATGTTATTAAAGGTTTAAATTTTACATAGCATGTTTATTACAAATCTAAATCAAGTATAGTTATTTTTGCATAGCTATTTATTGCAAATACTAAAGAAATTTTGTTATTACAAAAATTTTATAATACAAATAAGAAAATATTAATAAATATAAAATTATTAATAATAAAATATGTAGTTCTCAGTCTACTATTTAATGATTCTGGTACCATATTCTAACACCGAAACCCACCTTCATGGGAAAGATATGTGAAGGATATACCCCCATCCATAGGGTTAAATGTAGTTTTATGGCCTCTATCAATAGGGTTAAATATAGTTCTACATGGCCCCCATTCACAGGGTTAATTGTAGTGCTATATGGCCCCCATCAATAGGGTTAATTATGGTTTTATGGTTCTATCACATGGATACATGTAGCATAGTCTATGGCCACGGAGTATAACTTCTAATAACATGTCTTACTAATGACATAAATTGCTAATAATATGGTTTCATGGCAATATCATAGACAAGACAACAAGGGGAATGAACTAAAAACACTAAACTAAGGCACTAAAATTAATTTTTTTTGAGGTCCAAGGAAATAAATACAAGTCAAAGGGCTTTTAGCCCCAAGGATACTGTTGACCAAATTATTGATTTTGATGAATAACAAAAACCACATGAGTATATTTCTTATGTTACTAATAATTTTGATTAAGTGTTTTAGGAATTTAAAATGTTTAAATATTCAAAATCCAAGAAAAATTGAGTTTGAATATGTCTAGTGTTAAATGTCAAGTTTCAGAAATTAGAGCCAACTCTAGAAGTATTAGAGCCGACTCCGGAGCGCATCGGAATAGTTTAACACTTTCAGCACGGATTAAAGCTGACTCCAATAGAGATTAGAGCCAATTCTAATCGAAAGACAGAGAGTCTCATTTCTACATCCAATTAGAGCTGACTCCTGCAGAGAATTAGAGCCGACTCTAATGGTTATACAGAGACTATATTTTTTGGGGCTTCATTAGAGCCGACTTCCGCATTCGCTAGAGCCGACTCTCGCACGTGAAGTGTCAACCCCTCGAAAAGCCAAAGCCGACTCCATGTCGAGCAGATATTCCTGTTTTGCACATCTTGAGTTAGAGCCGACTCCAGGTCTTGTTAGAGCCGACTCTAACTTATCAGAGATGAATTTCAGAAGTGTTAGAGATGACTCCAGAGCTTGACTTTTCTTCAATAAATTTCAATGGCTTTTTTCTCTTTCATGCTAAACACATTCTCAAATACTTTTAACGGCTAATTGTCATAAAAAAGTGGATTTAGAGGAGATTATAAAAGGGGAGTCATCCAACCGTTTTGATATGAAGTAAATAGAAGTAAAAATTCAAGAAAGACAAAGTTCAAATCCGAAATCCCTTTGTTCGAAACTGAGTTTAGAGAAATTCAAAGTATTCAAAAGTTCATCTTGAAGGATTTCTATCAAATCAAAAGAAGAAAAAGAGAGCCTTAGTTTTTCAAGAGCCTCCACCTCAACAATTTTTCAAAAGGTCCAATCTTATCTTGAGGAAGATCATCTCAGAGAAAAAGAAAAAAAAAAGAAGAAAAACTCAACTTCAGAAATCTTCTAAATCAGGCTCTTCTATTTCTATCTTGATTATATCATCTTATTTGCTCATTTGAGGAGCTTTTTTTCTGTTGTAACTATTTTTTTATTATTCTTGTTGCTTGATTCAATCAGGGGATTGAATAAGGAAGGCAGGTTAGCCTTGTTTAAGCTAGAAAGCTTGAGATAGGTTTTGTGCTAGTGAACCTATGAAAATCGGCTGAGTTCGTTGTGATCCCATTGTAAAATAACAAGTTTGAGTTGTGAGCTTTCAAAACAACTATGCTGTAATCAGGGTGATTATAGTATGGGCCCAAGAGTTCCTTGAGAGTGGATGTAAGTATAGCTAATACCGAACCACTATAAATTTCTTGTATTTGTCGTGCTTGTCTCTCTTTCTCTCTACTCTATCTTTATACACTACTTTACATTCTTAGTACCACACTCATAGCATATATCCTTGTGCACTATCACTTTATGAAATTGTGTTTAGTATTGAAATTTTTAAGAACTCAATTCATTCTCCCCTCTTGGGTTGCCATCTGGGCCAACATATACCAAATTGCTGACCTGACTCGGCAAAGTGGTATTTCCTTTAAGAATTTGACCTTTGAAGATGAATTTGTCAAATCATCTCATTGTTGACTGTCTATGCCATACATTGAATAAGAAGATACCAGAAAGATTAAGAAGAAGAGGAAGAAGCAGGAAAACAATAAAAGAAACAAATGATTTGACAAAGCAGAGTTGAGCAAAATATTTCCACGAAGTCCAGACCTAATTTCAGCAAGCATTTACAGTTTTTTCACAATTTATTGTGGTACAAAATCGCAGATCTCTTGCTTTGACTTTTCCAGATAAGAGAAAGAATCCTTGCAGCCTACCATCGACCACATAAGATTTTGACAAAGAAAAATAGAATAAACCAGAGCAAATGGACTTATCATGAAACAGAAACTTGACAGATGAAAACTCAAGAGATAGTAGTTCAACAACCCAGATGACTCATGATTAATCTATACCTCTACAAAGATACTGGTTTGTAGCCTTTTATGCAAAAAGTTCCCAGCTCAGCAAAGCTGTTGGTTTGTATCACTATCGGGCACTCTCCTGCTGCCTGATGCACATAAAACTCGGTTGTTGTCCAGTGCAAACCAATTTATCCGATATTTTCCAATCATTCTTTTACAATCTTCAATGGATTATTTAATTATTGCATCTCAACACCAATGACTTCAAATTATCATTAATCTTGGTTTTACAACTACACAGATAACGCAATGTCTTGGTTCCCATAGATCAGCCAAAATCTCAGAGTATATCAGTTCCTTTTTATTTTTTCCAGAAATTCATCTCAGTCAAGATAAACTGGTCAAGATGCAGGGCTTCAAAAACCACTGTTATACTATATGCATTGATTTAAATCATTTTATTAAAGACATAAGACTGCACAACAAATCATGCCTACAAATATGGATTATAATATTGATTCCTACAAATACAGAGCCAAATAAACAAGCAGCTGATTTCATTGGTATTAGTTTTACTTGTATTGGGTGAGAAAAACCAAAATATAATATGGAGAACGAAAATACCAGGAAGGATAGTGCTCGATCAGGATCTGCATTTTGGTGACAACCCAAATCAAATTTCTTTTACTCATCTCAGGTGTAGCTCCAAAACCATCACCCAGGAGCCCAGCACTCCTCACATGATTGAGAGCTGTTTCCTGCGGACATAGGAGATTGTGAGGCATCGGAAACAATAGGCGTCAAATATTGAACGCATTGAGCTCTCCTTCGGCTCACCTATAAATGATTCATAAGCGTTTCTATGGAATCCGTCTGATCAGCCCCAATCTCAAACGACCCAATGGAAAAGTTCTGTCTGAAAATGAGTTCATCTTGCATGATCTTCCTGAGGCTAAATGTGTCAGCAAGCATGTCGGGATGCCTTGACTTCCAATTCAGAAGGGTCCACTGCTTCTCCGCTGCCAGAAAGATGGTCGTCACAGCGGTGAGGAGCACGCTCCAGTTGGGGAAAATAGCTACCTTCCCATCCAATTCATTAAAAGACTAAATAACATATGCAAGCTACTACCAAGCAAAAACCATACAAATAGGAATTAAACTGAAATGAGGAACACACAAGCAGATAATACTGACAAACTAATAAGTAGTCTCCAGCTCAAAAATAGTCTTATTACATCACCAAATAAAGTGTTTTAGAAATAAACTATTAAAAACCAGATCACAACCAAACGATAAGCTTTGAATGCCGAAAATAATGATAAATCCACCGTGCATCATATCTCATAGAAGTGCTGCTTCATTCATATTCCTACAAAATCATACAAATAAGAGCTCTCAGATACACTAATGATAAACTCAACTACATCAAAGAAAAAGGAATCAACAAAATAACAGCGAGATCAAGGATCTACGTGACAAAGAACAATGCTTGATCTTCCACAACATGACAGCAGGTAGCACTAATTAACGTAGTCTAAACTTTTAAATAGGATTGACAAAGCTTAATTAGGTTAGAATAAACTAAGATGTATGGTGCCCAGGACTAGGACCCAAGATATTTAGCCCAGCCTATTTATGTTATTCTAAATTTTGAAACATATGATATATGAAAGAACTGTTTCAAATAGGGTGGATTCTGTAGACATACCGGACAATGGTTTCTCCTATTGTAATGCAAGAGATGTGAGAGATCTTGGGCCAATCACAGCCATTACTCATTTGGCACCGTTCCTCCAAACCCTCTGTGCATGGCCTGATATACAATTCCTTGAGAGATGTGGGTAGGCCCCCATCCGGCAGTCTCCGGAAGTTAGAACATCCTATTATCTTCAGTCTCTCGAGAGACGTAAGGCTCGTCATGTTGACATGAAATAACCTGAGAATATTACAATAATGGAAGCTGAGCTCTTTGAGGGAGGTGAGCTTTTGAAAGCACTCTATTATATTCTCAAGAAAAGATAAGGATCTGATGTCAAGGCAGCAATTGATTTCTAGATATTTGATTGAAGCAAGCACTTCTTCCGAAAGGCCATGGATGAACTGCTGGCTATGACGATCTATGTATATTTCAAGCTTAGATGGTGAAGCCACATCGCCCTGTATCGTTTTCAAAGAAATGTGCCCCCCCTCCATTCCATAAAAGTCGAATTGTTTAGTTGGAGTTGGAAGCACGAGGGTCCTCCTCAACTTTGGGCAATGAGAAATATGAAGTAGGCAAAGACGAGGAAATAATAATTGGTCCTTCTTTGGTCCCAACCACACTTTCCATTCATCCAAATTTTGAAACCTAACTTCCTCCAATGATGGGAATGCGGTATCATCACCATCGCTACTGTAGAATTCGGCACCAACTTCTTTTACCGAGTGCATATGTTTAAAAGACAAAAACTTAAGAAAAGGTTGTTAGACTTAATTTGCTTAAACATAATTACCTCCAGCCATTATTATTTAATGGTGGTAAGGAATCCGATCTTCCTGGTTTTCTTGGACTGCACGGGAGATCTTCCTTTCTTAACGATCTCGATTGATCTTCCATTTGATCTTCCCTCTTCCTCTCGATGGATCGGTCTTCTAATCAACGAGCTCTCGCATTCAGATGGTGTATGCCTTCATGATTGCTCTTGATCAGGGACTCAATTCCAATGCCTCCCCTTTTAGGTTTCTCTCTTGAGAACCTTAGGATCTCTCTCGAGAACCTTGTTCTGAGAACTTTAGGATCTCTCAACCTTGTTCTGAAACTTTAGGATCTCTCTCGAGAGAACCGTGTTCTGAAACCTTAGAGAACCGTGTTATGAAACCTTAGGATGGGTTCCTATTTATACCCATTTCCTTCAACGCATGCCCCATCAAGCGAGCGTTTAGGAATTAAGGGAGGGGGGTTGTTATCACTTTAATGGGGGCTGTTATCACTTTAATAGGAGATACGTTTAGTCAATAAAAATTAGGACCATTATTAAGATAGGTTACTACATTCTCCCACTTGGTCCGTATATTTTATCAACACTGAACAAGAAACTAAATACATGAATCATAGCGATAGGTCCTCTATAATTGAGTATTATCTTCTATGTATTACAATGCATTCAATTTCTTTATCACCATTCCAAATGTGACAACATAACATAATGAATAAACCATATGTTTATTCAGAGTCCAAAAGAAAAGTTTGTCATTTCTCAAAAGTCATATAACGTGTACACCTGAATGAGAAATAAACAAACGATTGAAATAAGAGTTTCTTTGTACAAATTGATATCAATACAATTATATCATGGAACCAACTCCCATTCTTATCACATGATCCTTAAACTTCTTAATTGGCATGCCTTTAGTCAAAGGATCAGCTATCATCAATTCAGTGCTAACGTGTTCTATGACCACTTTGTTCTCTTTAACACGTTCTCTTATGGCTAAATACTTAATGTCGATATGTTTACTTCGACTACCACTCTTATGGTTTTTAGCCAAAAATACAGCAGCTGAATTGTCACAGTACAGTTTAATTGGCCTAGTAATGGAGTCAACAATTCTAAGCCCTGAGATGAAACTCTTCAACCATACACCTTGCGATGTAGCCTCAAAACAAGCAACGAACTCCGCTTCCATAGTAGAGGTAGCAGTCAAGGTCTGCTTTGCACTCCTCCATGATATTGCTCCACCAGCTAACATAAATATAAATCCTGATGTTGATTTCCGAGAATCAACGCAGCCAGCAAAGTCCGAATCTGAGTAGCCCTCTATCTCCAAATGATCAGTTTGTCTATACATGAGCATGTAGTCCTTGGTCCCTTGAAGATACCTCATGACCTTTTTAGCAGCTCTCCAATGGTCTAAACCTGGATTACTCTGATATCTTCCCAACATTCCTACTGCAAATGCTATGTCAGGTCTTGTGCAAACCTGAGCATACATTAGGCTTCCAACAGCTGAAGCATATGGAATGTTGTGCATCTGTTCCCGTTCAAGTTCATTTTTAGGGCACTGGTTCAAAGCGAACTTGTCACCCTTTACTATAGGTGCAACACTTGGTGAACAATTTTTCATCCGAAATCTCTCCAAGACTTTATTGATATAAGTTTCTTGAGACAATCCCAAAATGCCTCGAGATCTTTCTCTATGGATCTTAATGCCAATGACATAAGATGCCTCACTCATATCTTTCATATCAAAATTTTTAGAGAGAAATTGTTTCACCTCATGTAGCAACCCTTTATCATTGGTTGCAAGTAGAATGTCATCCACATATAGGACCAAGAAACAAATTTTGCTCCCACTAACCTTCTGGTATATACATTGATCCATGATGTTCTCTTCAAAACCAAAGGAAGAGATCACATCATGAAATTTTAAATACCACTGACGTGAGGTTTGTTTCAATCCATATATGGATTTCTTAAGTTTGCAAACCAAATGCTCACCATCACTAGAGGAAAATCCTTCAGGTTGTTTCATGTAAACCTCTTCCTCTAGATCTTCATTAAGGAATGCGGTCTTCACATCCATTTGATGTAACTCAAAATCAAAATGAGCTACCAATGCCATAATTATTCGGAGAGAGTCTTTCTTGGATACAGGAGAAAATATCTCCGTGTAGTTGATTCCTTCCCTCTGAGTGAATCCTTTGGCAACGAGTCTTGCTTTATATCTTTCAATGTCGCCTTGTGAGTCTTTCTTTATTTTGAAGATCCATCTACATCCAATGGCTTTTACACCATCAGGCAACTCAACAAGATCCCAGACTCGATTAGATGCCATAGATTCCATCTCTTCTTTCATGGCATTGAACCATAAGTTTGATTCCTTAGAACTCATGGCTTGTAAAAATGTTTCAGGATCATTTTCGGCTTCAATGTTATAGTCAGATTCATGTAGATACACAACATAATCACTAGGAATTGCTGATTTCTTTATTCTAGTTGATCTTCTTAATGTTGTGTCAATGACCTCTTGAGGAGTATCTTGCACAACTGATTGTTGATGAACAACATGATCTTCTAGATTACCATCAGCTTGTGAAATCTCAATGACTGGTTGTTGGGCACTTAATTGAGTTTGAGGAGTGCTGTAAATAACAACCAATCCCTCACTTGAAGTGGAAGCTGGAATAACTGAATGATCTTTCTCAGAAGAAGCCAAATACTGAGATTGATCACTCCCACTGATCAAGTCATTCTCAAGAAATTTTGCATTTCTTGATTCCATAATCCTAGTGCTGTGAGATGGACAATAAAATCTATAACCCTTGGACTTCTCAGCATATCCAATAAAGTATCCACTGATAGTCCTTGGGTCTAGTTTCTTTTCTTGTGGATTATAGACTCTTACTTCAGATGGGCATCCCCAAACACGTATATGTTGCAGACTCGGTTTCCAACCTTTAAATAACTCAAATGGCGTTTTGGAAACAGCCTTGGTTGGAACCCGATTCAATATATACGCAGCAGTTTTAAGAGCTTCAGTCCACAAGGATTTAGGTAACTTAGAGCTGACAATCATGCTCCTTACCATGTCCAATAATGTCCGGTTTCTCCTTTCAGCTACACCGTTTTGGTCAGGAGACCCTGGCATGGTGTATTGTGCAACAATTCCATTTTCTTCAAGAAACCGAGCAAACGGACCAGGTGCTTGTCCATTCTCAGTGTATCTACCATAATATTCTCCACCTCTATCTGACCTTACGATTTTAATTTGCTTGCTGCATTGCTTCTCTACTTCTGCCTTAAATACCTTAAAGGCATCTAATGCTTCGTTCTTATTATGAAGTAGGTAGAGATACATATATCGTGAATAGTCATCAATAAATGAGATGAAGTATCTCTGACCATACGAATCCATATCTGGGCTACAGATATCCGTATGTATGATCTCCAGTATTTTTGAACTTCTCTTGGCATTTTTCTTGTACTTGTTGGTTTGCTTTCCCTTTATGCAGTCCACACAAGTGTCAAAATCAGTAAAATCAAGAGTATCAAGTACTCCATCTTTTACTAATCTTTTAATTCTCTCAATGGAGATATGACCTAATCTCCGATGCCACAAAATAGAGGAATTCTCATTTATAACACATCTTTTCATACCAGTTTGGGCGTGCATCACATTATAGGTGGTATTATTTTTCAGATTGATTTGGAAAAGATTGTCTGACAATGTACCATTCCCAATAAGCTTAGATTTATAAAATAAATCAACAGAGCTTTTATTAAAATTAAAGGAATATCCTGCTGGTACAAGCCTTGACACTGAAATCAAATTTCTAGAGAAACTTGGAATATAAAATATCTTTTCCAAATCCAAAACAAAACCAGAATGTAAAATAAGTCTGCACATTCCAATTGCTTCCACATGTGAACCCATCTTGTTTCCTGAATAGATGCTTTGTTCACTTCCCAATGGTTTCCTTTGATTTAGAAAACCCTGCAAGGTATTTGAAACATGGATTGTAGAACCAGAATCAATCCACCATGTGTTATGACATATAACCAAATTAGATTCATGACATACGAATGAGGTTAGAGTACCTTTCTTGTCAAGCCAAGCTTTGAATTTGAGACAATCTTTCTTTATATGTCCTTTCTTCTTGCAAAAGAAGCACTTGGACTCCTTCTTGTCTTCTGTATGGATGGATACTTTACCCTTTCCTTTGCGTTTGGCTTTGGGAGCTATAGTCTTTCTGTGAGTGACTAAATGTGCACTTTCTCCCATTTCTAAAATCAACCTCCCTTCCTCTTGAACACACATGGTCAGAAGTTCATTAATTGACCATTTGTCCTTATGTGTATTGTAAGATATTTTGAAGGGACTATATTGCTGTGGGAGTGAGCTCAAAATAAAGTGCACCAAGAAAGATTCTGACATCTCAACCTCTAGGGATTTCAACTGAGCCGCAATGTCCCTCATCTTCATGATGTGCTCACGCACACCTCCAACCATAGTGAGCTTCATTGATGATAACTTTGTCATTAGGGTGCTAGCCATTGCCTTATCTGAAGACTCAAATTGTGCATCAATAGCCTTCAGAAGTTTCTTGACATTTTTGCACTCAGGAATTGAACCACGTATACTAGCAGAAATTTTAGTACGTATGAACATCATACTGAGGCGATTGGATCGTTCCCATCGTTCATACGCAGCAATCTCAGCCTGAGTGCTAGTAGATGTAACTAAATGTGGTTCATCCTTCCTGATAGCATAGTCAATATCCATGCACCCTAATTGAAGAAGAATTCTCTCCTTCCATAATTTATAATTATCACCACTTAAATCGGGAATGTCACATTTCATATCAGAAATATTAACAGGCAAAATAGCTGCATAAAAAATAAAATCATGTTCATGTAATTGAATTTGAGGCATATAAGTGATGTCATGTTTTACCAATGTAAACATGCAATAACATGAATCAATAACATACAATAACTACCTGTGGGCTAAGTTATTATACTCAAATAGACTCATTAGCTTAATGATGTGACTAACAAATTATATTCCTTTCTTAATTCCTATGGGTAATTAAGAAAATAATTTGTTATCGCATCCTAATTAATTATATTAGTGCAACAAAAATTCCTGTGGGATAAGATTCATTACATTAATATAATTAGTCACAATTAATGTCATCTAACCTTATGTGATCTTTGCAACTTAATATATAATTTTGATTAATCAAAGATGCTGTGGCTACTCCTCAATTAATCAACATCATATTGATCATATGACATTATATGCATATAGATTAACCAATTTAGCATGATTATTAGGTAGTGATCTTAATCAACGTAACATTTCCAAATCAAGATCCGAGTTAGTCAAATTGGCCAGGCCAGTGAAAGAGAAGTGGGGTCCCCCCGTTGCTTTCCTTAGGTCAGTCAACGGAATCAATTAAGTAACCACAATCTCTTTACCTTTCTAGACACCAACTGACCAATCAGACCTTGAAAGGATTTGCACTGTGATTTTTACACTACCACCAAATTCATGCATAGAATAAAATCTAATATGCAGAACAGAAGATAACATTTCAATATCTATTTAATGAATTTTAAAATTATCATCTTAAGAAAAAATTTTGTTAATTAAAACACGTCCGGCCGTAGCTCATTATTCCCTTGGGCCAGTCTATGCAAAACACCGTAGGCATAGAGACTCAGGAGGCGTATTTTAATACAAAAATTTAAACTCAAGAAACAAATGATAAAAAATAAATCATGTTACATGATTTAATAAAACATTAAACAGATAATAAATGCATTTAAAATCCAACCAATCCATATTTTAAATCCCGTGAGAGAACGGAAAGACCATAAGCGAGAAAAACGAAAACCGAAAGTTTTCTCTCCCCTTTTTTTTTTAATATTTCACCGATGTGGTTATTGAAGCCACGTTTCCGCTGCATTTCTCTCCTTTAGTTTTTCTTTTCTTTAATGCTACATTTCTTTTTCTTTCTTTAATGCTAGAAAGAAATCTTTAATAGAAAAGAAAGAAGCCACGTTTTGTTTCCGCAAAATCGAAATCTTAAATAGGTTTAATGGTTTCTGTCAATTCCGTGAACAAAGATAAGAACTGATCGAAACCAACCTGAGATCCGAAAAACTAAAAACGGAAAACGTGCGGCATTAATTGCTTGAAAAGAGAACTTAATAGAAATCTTCGCAAAATAAGGCAGAGGTTTTAACCTCGCTCTGATACCAAATGTTAGACTTAATTTGCTTAAACATAATTACCTCCAGCCATTATTATTTAATGGTGGTAAGGAATCCGATCTTCCTGGTTTTCTTGGACTGCATTTGCTTAAACATAATTACCTCCAGCCATTATTATTTAATGGTGGTAAGGAATCCGATCTTCCTGGTTTTCTTGGACTGCACGGGAGATCTTCCTTTCTTAACGATCTCGATTGATCTTCCCT
Source organism: Calamus simplicifolius (assembly GCA_900491605.1). Lineage (NCBI taxonomy): Eukaryota > Viridiplantae > Streptophyta > Magnoliopsida > Arecales > Arecaceae > Calamus > Calamus simplicifolius. Next base: position 307,798 of record UESW01004805.1, read on the forward strand.
TTGATCTTCCCTCTTCCTCTCGATGGATCGGTCTTCTAATCAACGAGCTCTCGCATTCAGATGGTGTATGCCTTCATGATTGCTCTTGATCAGGGACTCAATTCCAATGCCTCCCCTTTTAGGTTTCTCTCTTGAGAACCTTAGGATCTCTCTCGAGAACCTTGTTCTGAGAACTTTAAGATCTCTCTCGAGAACCTTGTTCTGAAACTTTAGGATCTCTCTCGAGAGAACCGTGTTCTGAAACCTTAGAGAACCGTGTTATGAAACCTTAGGATGGGTTCCTATTTATACCCATTTCCTTCAACGCATGCCCCATCAAGCGAGCGTTTAGGAATTAAGGGAGGGGGGCTGTTATCACTTTAATGGGGGCTGTTATCACTTTAATAGGAGATACGTTTAGTCAATAAAAATTAGGACCATTATTAAGATAGGTTACTACAAAGGTAGGTGTCCAAGAGGCGGAAGGACTGCCCATGCATGGCAATATTCTAGTTCAATAGACTCTAGATTAGATAGCCATGTTTTGCTTAGCCAGCTTGGAGAAGTGATACCACTGTAACCCTGGATTTGTAAGACTGTGAGATTGGTTTGCGGCCGAAGTTCTTCAATTATCTCTTTACACACATCTGCCCTGTGGTCTTGGACACCTCCTCTCCATGTTAAACGTAGGAATTGAAGGTGCTCTTTGTTGTGCAGCATGGCTTCACTAGCCTCCTCCTTATTCCTAGCATTCTCAAGATTGTGGATGTGTAGTCTTCCTCGTAATTGCCTCAAATTCTTTAATTGTCCTATCCCGCATCCATATTTGTCGTTGACATAATAGTTCTCTAATTCTTGAAGACATGTTAGTTTGCCAATTCCGACTACTTGTGCAGGTTCAATCCAACCTCCATTTAAATGCCGCAAATTGATGCAATTACTCACATCTATTTGTAGGTCAGGATTCCTCTCCAGGAAATGTGAGACATTCAACACTTGTAGATGGTAAAGCTTGCACCAAGACTCCGGCAATTTTAGCGCACGACAATGTAAGATTTCCATGTATCTTAAATGTACTAAATCACCAATAGCCTCTAATGACAAGTCAAATAGAAAATCAGAGAATATCAACACACGAAGTTGTTTTGAATCTTTCAAAATGTACTGAATGAAACGAACAAGCCCCGAGTTGGATGAATCTGAAAGGGAAAATTCACCGGCAACGACGAGGCTACGTAGTTTTTTAATGTCACAAATGTCACACATATTTTCACATATCTCCAACTGATGATTCGTAGCAGCAATATAAAGTTGTCGAGCTCTCTTTGGGATTTGCACTGGCCCATCAGTCTCAATTCTACAACAATCATTATCAGAAACAGATTCGGCAAGGTCATGTAGTAAATCATGAATCTTATAGTGTCTGCCGTCTGCCTTCTGAAAGAAACACCTTTGTAATAAATAATCAAAATACTGCACCCCAATGTCTTCTGCATTCTTGCGCTCCTCATGGTGCGGTACAAAGCCTTGAGCCATCCAAAGTTGGACTAGTTTCTCCTTATCAAAGAGGTAATCCTTGGGAAACAAAGAACAATAGGCGAAGCATTGCTTCAAGTGTGCTGGCAGATAATCGTAACTTAGTTTCAGAGCCGGCATGATTCCATCTCCTTGCTGCTCTAATTCCCATAGTTTGCTTTTCAAGATTCCTCGCCAGTGCTCTTCCTTCAATTTAGGATTTAGTATGCTTCCGACGGTCTTTGCAGCCAAGGGCAAACCCCCCAACTTCTTTGCTATTTCCCTGCCAATCAGTTCCAATTTTGGGTGATGTTCTCCGATCTTGTCACCAAATGCATATTGTTTGAAAAATGCCCAAAATGTTGGGAATACACCCTCAATCACCCTCGGAACAAATATGCGTGCACAATCACAGAAAAATATACCGATCTACCACAATCACAGAATATGCGGAATAAAAATAAACACCACACAAAAACACCAAATTTACGTGGAAAACCCCTCCAATGTGAAAGGGAAAAACCACGGGGCAAATTCCGAGAGCACTTCACTAATCTTAATAAAAGATTACAACTTTTCTCCTAATTTCTTTTTGCCCAAAAATTAGGAAACACTTCGAACTTAAAATAATAGTTGATGTGGGTACAAGAAGGATCTCACCAACGTGTGGTTGCTCTTCCGTGCCCCCCAAATCTGCTCTCAGACTCGTCCGTATCGACCTCCTGAGGTTGCACAGGATTTTTCCCAAGCCTGGGCTTCTCTGGATCTCTCTCAGGCCGCACACAGCTCTCTCCCCCCAATCTGGGATTTTTCTTCTCTCGTATCTCCCACATACGGATCTCTCTCCCCCTACTTTATTTGGGATTTTTTTCCCTTTTTGAAAACAGCTCCGTAACAAACTGTGATGCAGTTTGTTATCATGGGCTCCGTAACAAACTGTGATGCAGTTTGTTATCATGGGCCGGTTCCCTCCCCACGTGGAGGGAGCACCCAACAATATCTCCCCCTCCCGACTACGTGGGGAAATCCACCAAGCCTGCTTTCTTTCTACAAGCTTCAACCTTCTTGATAGGTAATGACTTTGTCATTATATCTGACCCATTATCATCTGTATGGATCTTCTCCAACAGCAACTGCTTCTCTTCCAGGACCTGTCTGATCCAGTGATAACGCATATCAATGTGCTTCGACTTGGAGTGAAAAGTCGGATTCTTGCTCAGGTGAATAGTGCTCTGATTGTCACAATAGACCACATAAGTATCATGTCTAACACCCAGCTCCTGAAGAAATCTCTTCAGCCACAATATCTCCTTGCATCCTTCTGTCACTGCTATGTACTCGGCCTCTGTGGACGATAATGCAACACACTTCTGTAACTTGGACTGCCATGAAATTGCACCTCCTGCAAATGTAACCAAGTAACCGGATGTGGACTTCCTGGAGTCAACATCTCCTGCCATATCTGCATCTGTATATGTCTGTAACACAGGTTCTCCCTGTCCATAACAAAGACTCAAGCTAGTTGTACCTCTCAAGTACCTCATGATCCATTTGACTGCTGCCCAATGCTCCTTTCCTGGATTCGCTAGGAACCTGCTCACTAAGCCAACTGCATATGCTAAGTCTGGTCGGGTACAGACCATAGCATACATAAGACTACCCACGGCTGAGGCATAAGGGACTCTATTCATCTCCTGCTTCTCTTCCTCTGAGGCTGGGCTCTGCTCTGAACTCAGCTTGAAGTGTCCAGCTAGTGGACATGCCACTGACTTGGCATTGCTCATGCTGAATCTCTGAAGCACCTTCTCTATGTATTTCTTCTGGGACAACCATAACCTGCATGCTTGTCTATCCCTGAATACATGCATCCCCAATATTTGTTTCACTGGCCCCATATCCTTCATATCAAAAGCTTTCCCTAACTCCTTCTTCAGTGTGGCAATCTTGCTGGAGTCCTGCCCAACAATCAACATATCATCCACATATAAGAGAAGGATGATAAAATCACCTCCAGGGAACCTTCTAATGAAGACACAATGATCTGTGGTTGTTCTTTTATAACCAACCTGTACCATGAAAGCCTCAAACTTTCTGTACCACTGCCGGGGCGCCTGCTTGAGACCATACAGACTCTTTCTGAGTCTGCACACCATGTGCTCCTTGCCTTTCACCTTGAAACCTTCAGGCTGCTCCATATAGACCTCTTCCTCTAAGTCACCGTGCAAGAATGCTGTCTTCACGTCCAACTGCTCTACCTCCATGTTCATGCTAGCTGCCAATCCTAACACCGTCCTGATTGAGGTCATCTTCACTACTGGAGAAAATATCTCATCGAAATCAACTCCCTTCTTTTGTGCAAAGCCCTTCACAACTAGTCGTGCTTTATATCTAGGCTGTGAGCTTTTCTCTTCTGCCTTTACCTTGTAGACCCACTTGTTTCTGAGTACCTTTCTCCCCTTGGGCCTAGCTACCAAGTCATATGTATGATTATGCAGAAGAGAGTCCATCTCCTCCTGCATAGCTCTCTGCCACTGCTCCCGCTGCTCACTGACATGGGCCGCCTCATATGACTCTGGCTCATCTGCATCTGTCAACATGATATATTCATGCACTGAATACCGACTAGATGGTTGCCTTGCTCTCGTGGATCTCCTCACCTCTGTCGGTAGCTCCTCCTCAGGGATCTGAATCTCCTGATCTGTATCCTCAATAGGTGTAGGCTGCTGCTCATCTGCACCCTGTACTGGCTGTTTCTCTGGCTCATCTGCATGAACTGCTGGAGGACTGACAGGCTCTATATCTACTGGGCCATACATATCTGACTCAGACTGATGCTCTGCCCTCTTGATGTCTTCTATGGTTTGATCCTCATAGAATATGACATCTCTGCTCCTGACTACCTTCCTATCAACTGGGTCCCACAGCTTATAGCCAAACTGCTCATCACCAAACCCAGAAAGATACATTGTCTTGTCTTGTCATCTAACTTTGTCCTCTCATCCTTAGGCACATGCACAAATGCCCTGCAGCCAAAAATCCTTAGATAATCATATCTGACATTCTTGCCTGTCCACACCTTCTCTGGCACCTCTCCATCTAGAGCTGATGAGGGAGATCTATTTATCAAATAACATGCTGTCTGGACTGCCTCCCCCCAAAAGCTCTTGGGCAACTTGGACTGGGAGAGCATGCACCTGACTCTCTCCACTATTGTCCTGTTCATTCTCTCAGCTACTCCATTCTCCTGTGGAGTCTTTGGCACTGTTTGCTCATGTCTGATGCCTTGTGCTCTGCAGTACTGGTGAAAGACTCCTATGTACTCTCCCCCATTGTCTGTACGAATGCATCTCAACTTCTTTCCTGTCTGCCTCTCCACAAGCCTGTGAAAAAACTCAAAAACTGCTGCCACCTGGTCCTTGGACTTTAAAACAAAAACCCACACCTTTCTGGAAGCATCATCTATAAATGTGACGAAATATGAGGCTCCTCCTAAGGTCTTCTCCCTCATGGGTCCGCACACATCTGAGTACACTTGCTCCAAAAGGCCAGTCTTCTTCTTGGAGCTACTCTGAAATGTCACCCTGTGCTGCTTACCCACCACACAGTGGGTACAATCACTGAGAACTCTGTCCTGTATCTCTGGTAAGACCCCTGCCCTGACGAGAGTTTGCAATCCCTTTCCGCCAATATGGCCTAATCTCTTGTGCCACAAATCTGCAGTATCATGCTCTGCTGCGCATACCTCTCCCCTAACCAAACTGGACTGCAACTTGTATAATGTGCATGATCTCTGTCCTTTGGTAATCACCATAGCACCTTTGATTAACTTCCATTGATCTCCCCCAAACTGGCTAACATATCCCTCTTCATCTAGCTTGCCTGCTGAGATGAGATTCATCCTGAGATCTGGAACATGTCTGACCTCTTTGAGTATCAATCTGCTGCCTTCACGGGTCTGGACCACTACTTCTCCTATCCCACATATTTTGGAAACACCATTGTTTCCCATTCGGATCACACCAAGATCACCTATCCTGTAGGATGTGAAGAACTCTCTCCTGGGTGTGGCATGATAAGAAGCTCCAGTATCCACCACCCAATCAACCTGATTTGATGTGGTGGCTAAGCACTGATCAACACATTCTGTAAATAGAATGATGTCTTCTCCTGAGGCAACTGCTGCTACCTCTCTATCTTTCTTATCTTCTGCCTTACCGCCTTCATTGTTCTTCTTCTTTAGCAGTCTACATTCACTTTGTAGTGTCCTTTCTTATGACAATGGTAGCATTCGATTTCCTTCCTTGGTCTGGATTTGCTTCTGCCTCTGTTGTTTTCTTTTCTAGTAAACTGTCTCCCTCTGCCCTCTGTGACAAGTACATCTGTCTGTGTTTGAGACTCTCCAGTTCCCTTCCTTCTTTCCTCCTCATTGAGCAAGCTGCTAGTAGCCTGACTCATGGTGATAACTCCATCAGGGGCGGAGTTACTCAATGACACCACCAGTGTCTCCCAACTATCAGGTAGAGAACTCAACAACAGGAGTGCCTGAAGTTCATCTTCCATAAGCATCTTCATTGTGGCCAGCTGGTTCACAATGCTCTTCATCTCATTTAGGTGCTCTGCAATTGATTTTCCCGGCTTGTACTTCAGATTTACAAGCTTTCTGATTAAGTATGCTTTGTTTCCGGCAGTTTTCCTCTCATACAACCCTTCTAACTTCTTCCATAGTTCATAGGCTGAGGTTTCATTTGAAATATGATGGAATACTGTGTCATCCACCCATTGCCTGATGACACTGATTGCTTTTCTATCCATAGTAGCCCAATCTTCATCATCATATTTTTCTGGCTTCTCTCCCATCTTCTCAATCGGCTTGGCTAAATCTTTGCAATACAAGAGATCCATCATCTTTGGTTTCCAAATCAACCAATTACTGCCATTGAGACTAATCATCCTGCTAGTATTAGTGGTAGAATCCATCTGTGGCACGCTCAAATAATTTGTTCTGGGCTTGCAACCTTGCTCTGATACCACAATTGTTGGGAATACACCCTCAATCACCCTCGGAACAAATATGCGTGCACAATCACAGAAAAATATACCGATCTACCACAATCACAGAATATGCGGAATAAAAAAAACACCACAAAAACACCAAATTTACGTGGAAAACCCCTCCAATGTGAAAGGAAAAACCACGGGGCAAATTCCGAGAGCACTTCACTAATCTTAATAAAAGATTACAACTTTTCTCCTAATTTCTTTTTGCCCAAAAATTAGGAAACACTTCGAACTTAAAATAATAGTTGATGTGGGTACAAGAAGGATCTCACCAACGTGTGGTTGCTCTTCCGTGCCCCCCAAATCTGCTCTCAGACTCGTCCGTATCGACCTCCTGAGGTTGCACAGGATTTTTCCCAAGCCTGGGCTTCTCTGGATCTCTCTCAGGCCGCACTCCCCCAATCTGGGATTTTTCTTCTCTCGTATCTCCCACATACGGATCTCTCTCCCCCTACTTTATTTCGGGTTTTTTTCCCTTTTGAAAACAGCTCCGTAACAAACTGTGATGCAGTTTGTTATCATGGGCTCCGTAACAAACTGTGATGCAGTTTGTTATCATGGGCTGGTTCCCTCCCCACGTGGAGGGAGCACCCAACACAAAAGTCCTCTTCTGCTAAACTCTCTAAATCCACCGTTTCCTTTGTTCCCACGGCCGCTGCCACCTCATGACTCCGAGTGGTTACCATAATTCTGCTTCCTTCTTTGCCAAATTTAAATGGTTTACGCAAGGTACCCCATTTGCTTCCCACTATGTTCCATACATCATCGAGGACAATTAGAAATCTCTTATCCTTTAGATTCTCCTTCAGAATTCCTTGAATCTTATCCAAATTGCTGACCTGATGAAGATTCATGGGCATCGGCTCCGAAGCAGCAGACTCTATCATCTCTATTGTAAGCCTTCTCACATCAAAAGTTTCAGACGCGCATACCCAGATCTTAGGATCGAAACGTTCATTTATTTCATTATTGTAAAAGACATGCTGAGCAACCGTGGTTTTCCCCACTCCCCCGATGCCAACTATGGACAGAACAGAAAATATTTCATTATTATTAGATCTGGAATCATCAGTTCTTCCGGTCAATGAATTTACTATATCATCTATCACAGTGTCTCGGCCAACAATTTCAGGTTCCACAGACCTGGAGGTTGTTTGTCGCCACTCCAATGTTTCTTGCCGCCTTTTGACACTTTCAATATTAATCTCCACCAATTTGAGAAAATTCCCTGTCTGGGCACAAATACCATCAAAGCTCCTGACAATCTCACGTAACTCATTGAGGTTATCATCAGAGAAGAAGAGGCGTTTGACCAAGGCTTTAGCATGTTTTAGAATATTATGAGAAGAAAGAGAAGATGCAAAGTTGTCACGCACCTTATTCTGTTCTTCCCACCTTGGCTTGGAGCAATTGATAGTCCAACTTGTCTAGCAAATCCTCTGCATCAAATGCTGCATCTTTAAGATCCCTCAGCCATGTCTTCAAACTCGGATTCTGAATTTGCCCTTTCTCGGCTTCATGGATCACGGCCTGGATGATCAGCAGATTTTGCCGAAGCTTTTTCAAAGCATTCTTCACACCTTTCCGATACTTATACTGGCCCTCAAGATAGTCCCGGATCTTGTCAGCTAGTTTAGCAATGGCAGCAGCCGCAAACCATCCTCCTATCACCAACTCAGCCCCCACCATTTTAGCAAGCTCTTCTTCTTGGAGACACAAGGAAAAGAGGAAGAAGAAAACGAACCAGGAAAGCTGATTAGGGTTTGCACAATCATTTAGGTTCCAATGCTAAATCATATCTTGGATGGCTCAAGCTGTCTTTTTATTTATTTATTTATTTATTTTTTGGGAACAAGCGGGTGCTCTAGCTGTCTTCTTTGGCCATCCAATACCTCGAAGACTTCGTTGGTTGGTCACTTAATTAGATCGGCTATGCAAACCATACAGCTATAGACGAAGACCCCCTAATACCATGGAGCCAGGTCACTAGAAATAGATGGATGCTGCCATCATATGCGAATAAAAAATGGGAGTTTTGTTTGCTTGGCAAATGCTGATGGGCAGAACTACGTTTACATATTCGGCTTAGCACATATGAATGGTCACACATAGAATAATTGGTACATTAAATAAAATTTAAAAAAGTAAAAAATAATAATATAGTTCAGAGCAATTGAACCTACTATCAAAATAAAATAACTCTCTGAGCTGCAACCCCTCCGTCAATCAAAGAATACTGAAAAGAAATTCCAGCACCGCTCATTGGCCCACCACGCTCAAACCGCAGCAGCTCTGATTGGCATAATTAAATTTTCCTATTCGGCTTTGAGCTGTCTCGCAGGATTGGTACGTTAAATAAAATTTAAAAGTAAAAAATAACAAAATACTACGGAGTTGTTGAACCTACTACCAAATAAAATAGTTTTCAAGACAACTTGATCAATCAAGCATTGGAAAAAATTTTTTAGCACCACTCACTTTCCCACCATGCTCCAGTTATAGGTGACTCTTATATTGTGATGCCCCATATTCAAGGATGAATATAGGGCATAACAATCCTTCATACGTATATAAAACTAAATTTTATAAGATATAAAACATCTTATAAAAACATATAATTAATTAGATTTAATTAATATTTATAAATCAATTATTTATTGAATCAAACTAATCAAATTCAAATTACTATCAATAACTAAAAGATTATCCTATGATTTTAAAATCAAAACACTAAATGTTTCTTAAATCTAAACTAAAGTAATTTAATGTTTAAGTAGCAACTCAACAAGTACTTAATTGCATTACCTTTTATCCGAATCACATTTATATCTCATTCTGTGAAAAAAATAAAAATAAATAACATTTTTATGAGCTAATGCTCCATAAGTAAACCACGATCATAATCAGAGAAATCAAGTATGATGCTGCAATTTTAAATACATATAAAATATAATAATGCTTGAATAATGTTTATATAAATAATTTTAATAGTGAAAAATGCATAACATATAGAACATTATCAATTTCACAATTATAAAACTTGGACTACAGTCAATAAAAATCATGATTTAATTGTTTATACCTTGAAAACTGCTATTTATGTCATAAGAATAATGATTTGGTACAATTTTTTTCAAGAAAAGGTGATGGAGAGAGTTCCCATTGAATTTATTAATGTCAACAAAAATATTTACTAAGAAGAAGAAGAAGAGAAAATGGCAAAAAATAAATTACAAGTTTTTGAGTGAGAATCCAATAATATTGTTGCATAGAGATTATCCTACAACATAAAACAAGTAAGGATCTTAATCTAGTCATACCAAGGCCTCTAGCGACGGTTCCAAGAATAGGTTTTGTCAGTGGATATGTGATGAGCAAATGATTTGCTAACTCATGGCTAGCCTCACATAATACACATCCAAAGATAACCAATGATCCTTTCTTTACAAATGCTTTTCTAGTGTGTAGGTTGTTGCTCAGTGCCAACCAAAGAAAAATCTTAACCTTTTCTAGAACTAAAACTTTCCTATTAGAATTATAAAAGGGGTATCTCATATCAAGGTCAATAATGAACCTATAGAAGGAGTCTACATTAAAGGTGCCATCCCATGAAGCTTCCAAACTAGGATATACATAGGTTAAGATGGGCAAGTAAATGAGAGGAGACTCTATAGCTACTGAAGCTATAGGGACTCATATGACAGAAGTGGTAAAAAAAATGAACCTTCCACTGGTGCTCTCTTTGGCTCCATACTGAAGAAACTCAAACTTGCTTCTTTCAAGCTTAACCATAAAAATCTTTGAAAAAAAGAGCCATGGGATAGGACTGATCCAACTATCTTTCAAAAACCCTTATACTTTTCTGTTCCCCAATTTATATATAACAGGCTTTAAAATGCCTTGAAATTGCTGCAAATGTCATTTTAAATTGGGAAAGCTTTTCGAGATTTGATCCTTCTTCTCATAGAATATCTATCTCTTGAGTAGTTTGCTCTATGGATTAACCTGGTCCAATGAATGTTTCCCTCCTTGTGTCCGTTTAAGAACATGTACACCAACTTCAATAGTAGACCAGAGTTCATATATGTAGGCTCTTGTTACTAAGCCCTCATTCCTTATTATCGCTACAGCCAAAATCCTAGATAAAAGATAGTGCAAACCATTGATCACCTCTTTTTCTTTTCATAAAAAGGCTCTTTTTAACTTATCTATCTTAATAATCACCCATTCTTATAATCAAAGTATAGACGTGAAGTAGAATGAGAGTGAAGAGAGGACTACATTAATGAGACGTAACCAACCTCCAATTAAGCAATCTACCTTTCCATAAAGCCAACCTCCTTTCAGTCCTCTCAATTAGTGGCATCCAACACTGTTTGGATAACTTTCTATCATACAATGGCAATGCCAAATATGTTAGTGGGAGATTTCCTTTTTTGCAGTTGAAAAGGATGGCAAAAAATAGTGCAACTTCTTCTACAACATTCAAACAAATCATCAAGAACTTATAAATATTGATCTTGAAGCTAGATACATTCTCAAAAGTAAGAAGGACAGCTTTGATTAATTGGTATAAGGATCCCTTTCTTTATTGCACAAAAGAAGAGAGAATCATCTATGAAGTGTAAACTTATATTATCACAAAAGCAAAGAGTATCACTAATATCTTTGATAGGTCTACTAATTTGGCCCATTTCAATTATTTGGTCAGAACACCCATCACAAGAATAAAAAGACTATAGGATAGTAGATCATCTTGTAGAGGCCCAAACTTATAGTTTATCCATTTGCCTGGTCACCTATTAACTACAACTCCCACCTCATCTAAGAAAAGTAGGACGAAAATACAATTTATTCATTGAGTTAGGAAGCCCCAAGCTGTCAACACTTCCACCAAGAATCTTTACTTTACTCAGCCAAAGGCCCTCTCGAAATCTAACTTGCATAAAAACCCTTGGTAGCTAGTTCTTTACTCAATCAAAGGCCTTCTCGCTTAACCTGTTAACTAATAATAAAAAGATCAATTGTTAACCTTTTAACCCATTTAACCCATTTAATATATTAACTAGCAATATAAATGGGTTGGACAAATGGGTCAACCCGACCCAACCCAACCCAACTAATTACTTAAATAGGTTAAATGGATTAAGAACATTAAATCTAAACTTTACCCATTTAATATACAGGTCTAAATGGATCAACCCATTTACAACCCTAAATTATTTAACTCAAACCCAAACCCAAACCCATTTATGATAGGTTTAGTATGGGTTAGATCCATTTTTGCTACTTTTCGATTGGAGGCTCTTCTATTTATTAGAGCCCTACTCCCTGAGGTTATTGGATCCAGCTTTATATAACATCATAGGCTTTCTCTATTTATTGGAGTCTTACTCTACTATTCTTGGAGAATTTTCCTCTAGCAGGGGCTTCCTTTGACTTTGCAGTTCTACTCCATTATTATTAGAGGAGTTCCTCTATTTTGGGTAGACATATTCTGTGCTAAACCAATAGATTGGGCAAATAGTGCCAAGCACATTAGAGGGTCAATTTCGAGGAGAGGTTTACAATGTCGATGGTGAAGTAACAATTGACAAATTCAATGAAGTCGACGACTTCAACATCTAATAGATCAATAAACAAGTCTTTTTGGTGTAATAAAGACTATGGAAGGTGCTAGAAGGCTAAGATAGATTACCAATAACAATGTCCAATAGAGAGAAGGATGAGTTATTAGTAAAGTCACATAGTATAATTTTATTATGTTTGGCAGATGAGGTTATAGAGAAGTCATTGAGGAGAATATGGCAACTAGAATCTTATTGAAATTAGAAAGTAGATATGTGATGAAGTCTCTTACAAACTAGATATATTTGAAGTATAGAGTCTATCATCTATAGATAAAAGAAGGTATACCAGTGAAAGACCACATAAATGAGTTCAACAAGTTAATTCTTGATTTAAGGAGTATTGGAATCAAAATTAAAAATGAAGATCAAGTATTGATTCTCTTGTGCTCATTATCATCCTCATATGAGAATTTTGTAAACATATTGTTGTTTAGGAGAGAGTCTTTGGTGAATTATGTGAAAGATGCTCTGCAATTTAGGGAGCTAAAGAGAAAGGTATTTGGAGCCTATGAGAAAACCAAGGAGAAGTTTCATTGCAAGAGGTAAAAGTAAAGAGAAGGGTTTAAACATTAGAGAAAAATCAAGGTCGAAGTCAAGACACTAGAAACTTCATTATTACTTTTGTCATAAGGGAATATTAAGAGGAATTATTCGAAGAGGAAAGGATAAGATGTGTAGGAAAGTATCTCTGTTGTTAGAGCAAGATAGTTGAAAAGAGCACTTTGGAAAGCTCTAATGGTGTAGAAAGTGAGATACTCTTAGTCAGCATTAGTAACTTTAGAAAGGAGCAAATTATGTATTCTTGTTGTTTCTTTCATATGACTCCAAATAAAAGTTAGTTTTCGAACTATCGATCGAAGATAGGAAAGGTTCTATTACGTAACAACAAGGTTGCAAATGCTGTCGGAATTGGAACTGTTGTCCAGATGTAGCAACCCAAGAGTGGGGTGAATTGGGTTTCATAAAAATTTAATTTACTAGCAAGTATGTGCTCTTATATTTTTTTTACAAATAAATAACATGTAGTAATGTGAGACTAATATGCAAACAACAACAGATAGTATCACACACAAACATGCCAAGATTTATAGTGGTTCGGCATCAAACTCGGTACCTACATCCACTCCCTAAGAACTCCTTAAGAATTCTACTAGCACCACTAGCCTACCTGGCTAGCAAACTTGTTTCTAGGCACAAGCAAGCCTTACAAGTACACTTATGGGTAGGCCTCTATCCTCACACATTTCACAACTGTGAAACACAAATCAAAGCACAATAAATATAATGTTTATATAAGATGCTCCTAAAGAATGAGTAGATATTCAACAAGAAATACTTTATAACTTGAAGAGCTCAATACGATGTAGCTTCTTTCTTTGAGTGCGCAGCAGCAATAATGAAGCCTTCATGGAAGCCTTGAATGCTCTTCAAGAATGGTTGTTGGAGCTTTAAACACCACGCCAAGAATCAGAAGTAAATGCACTTCAAGTGGCCTTGAAACAATCAATGCAACTCTTCAACTTTCTTTAAAGAATGAATCACTCTTTCAAAGGATTTTTCTTTCTCTTTTCTTTATTTTCTTCTTATATTTTTTACTATTTTTTCTCTATGATTTTGTAACACCTTTTCTCTCTACAGAATCATTGTTTAACGGATGTATATATACCCAAAAATATAGCCATTACATGAACGTTGTAAGAGAGAATGAGAGAGAAAGAGAGAGCATGCAAACCTTAGAAGCCTAGATTCAATAGTTGGCCATCCAAGGCATAAATCCAATTGCCCAACTCTTGAACCTGATCGCCTAAAGAAAAGATTGGAAGCCCAAAGTTTGAATTTGGTCAGCCATAAAAAGTCACAAGGCAAAATTGGAAGCCCAACGAAAATGCCCAGTCGTCCAATAAAAGTCACATCACTACAAGAAAATATTGAAATAGCGACGCAAATTTAGCAACGCATCATTGGGTCGCTAAATTGCGACCACTTTGCGATGCCTCCGTGACAACAAAATAATGCGACGCAATTAGCGATGCATTAGTGACTCAATAAATTAGAAAATTAAAAAAAATTAATTTTTTATTTAGCGACGTAAATAATGTGTCGTAATATTTTTAAATTAATTTTTATAAAATATAAATATGGAAAAAAAATATTGTGACGCAACTCAGTGTGTCACAATATTTTTAAAATAATTAAATATGTTAAATAGCGACGCATTAGCGACGCAATAAATTAGAAAACTAGAAAAACTATTTTTAACTTAGCGATGCACCAATTGCATCACAAATAATTTAAATAAAATTAATATAAATATGAAAAAAATTACGATGCAACTCAGTGCATCTCAATATTTTTAAAAAAATTAAATATGTTAAATAGCGATGCATTAGCGATGCAATAAACCAAAAAATTAGAAAAATTATGTTTTAATTTAGCAACGCACTAACTGCATCGCAATTATTTTAAAAAAATTAATTTTGATAAAGTATAAATATAAAAAAAAAAATTGCGATGCAACACAGTGCGTCGCAATGTTTTTAAAAAATTTAATTATAATAAATAGCGATGCATTAGCGATGCAATAAACTAGAAAATTAAAAAAATTATTTTTAAATTAGCGATGCAATAATTGCGTCACAATTATTTTAAATAAAATAAATTTTTATAAAATATAATTATGAGAAAAAAATATTGCAACGCAACTCAGTGCATCGTAATATTTTAAAAAAATTAATTATGTTAAATAGCGATGCATTAGCGATGCAATAAACCAAAAAATTAGAAAAATTATGTTTTAATTTAGTGACGCACTTGTTGCATCGCAATTATTTTAAATAAAATTAATTTTTATATAATATAATTATCATATTAAAAAATTTGATGCAACCCTTTACGTCGTAATATTTTTAAAAAATTAATTATGTTAAATAGTGATCGGTCCAAGAACGGTCGTGGCCGATCGAAATCAGGGCTTGGATCGATCGCAACAGTCGGATCGTCGCCGATCGGATCGATCACCGTGGTCCGAGATCGGTCGTGGCCGATCGGGATCAGGGCTGGGATCGATGGCAACCATCGGATCGTTGTCGATCGGTCTGATCGCCACGGTCCGAGATCGGTCGTGGAAGATCGGGATCAGGGCTTGGATCGATCGCAACCATCGTATCGTCGCCGATTGGACCGATCACCACGGTCCGAGATCGGTCGTGGCCGATCGGGATCACGGCTTGGATCGATCGCAACCGTCCGATCGTCAGCGATCGAACCGATCGCCATGGTCCGAGATCAGTCGTGGCCGATCGGGATTAGGGCTTGGATCGATCGCAACCGTCAGATCATCAGCGATCTCGGACCGATCGCAATGGTTCGGGATCGATCATGGCCGATTGGGATCAGGGCATTGATCGATCGCAACCGTCGGATCGTCACCGATCGGACCGATCGCCAGGGTTTGAGATCGGTCGTGGCCGATCGGGATCATGGCTTGGATTGATTGCAACCATCAGATCGTCGCCGATCGGATAGATCACCACGGTCCGAGATCGGTCGTGGCTGATGAGATAACAGCTTCGATCGATCGCAACCGTCGGATCATCGGTGATCGGACCGATCGCCACGGTCTGAGATCGGTCATGGCTGACCGGGATCATGGCTTCGATCGATCGCAACCATCGGATCGTCGGCGATCGGACTGATTGCCATGGTCCAAGATCGATCATGGCCGATCGGGATCATGGCTTGGATCGATCGCAACCGTCGGATCGTCAGCGATCGAACCGATTGCCACGATCCGAGATCGGTTGTGGCCGATCAGGATCAGGGCTTGGATCGATCGCAACCGTTGGATTGTCGCTGATCGGACCGATCGCCATGGTCCGAGATTGGTCATGGCCGATCAGGATCACGGCTTGGATCGATCGCAACAGTCGGATCGTCGGCGATCGGACCGATCGCCACGGTCCGAGATCGGTCGTGGCCGATCAGGATCACGGCTTGGATCGATCGCAACCGTTGGATCGTCGCCGATCGGACCGATCGCCATGGTCCAAGATCGGTCGTGGCCGATCGGGATCATGGCTTGGATCGATCGTAACCGTCATTGTCGCCGATCGAAGCGATCGCCATGGTCCGAGATCGGTCATGGCCGATCGGGATCACGGCTTGGATCGATCGCAACCGTCGGATCGTCGGCGATCGGACCGATCGCCACGGTCCGAGATCGGTCGTGGCCGATCGGGATCACGGCTTGGATCGATCGCAACCGTTGGATCGTCACCGATCGGACCGATCGCCATGGTCCAAGATCGGTCGTGGCCGATCGGGATCACGGCTTGGATCGATCGCAACCGTCGTCATCGCCGATCGAAGCGATCGCCATGGTCCGAGATCGATCATGGCCGATCGGGATCACGGCTTGGATCGATCGCAACCGTCGGATCGTCGCCGATCGGACCGATCGCCACGGTCCGAGATCGGTCGTGGCCGATCGGGATCACGGCTTGGATCGATCGCAACCGTCAGATCGTCGCTGATTGGTCTGATCGCCGCGGTCTGAGATCGATCATGGCCGATCGGGATCAGGGCTGGGATCGAAGGGAACCATCGGATCGTCATCGATCGATCCAATCGCCACGGTCCGAGATCGATCGTGGACGATCGGGATCAGGGCTTGGATCGATTGCAACCATCGGATCATCGCCGATTGGACCGATCGCCACAGTCCGAGATCGGTCGTTGCTGATCGGGATCATGGCTTGGATCAATCGCAACCGTCGAATCATTGGCGATCGGACCGATCGCCACGGTCTGAGATCGGTCATAGCCGATCGGGATCAGGGCTTGGAGCGATCGCAACCGTTGGATCGTCAGCGATCTCGGACCGATCGCAACGGTTCGGGATCGGTCATGGCCGATCAGGATCAGGGCTTGGATCGATCGCAACCATAGGATCGTCGCCGATTGGATCGATCGCCGCGGTCCGAGATCGGTCATGGCCGATTGGGATCACGGCTTGGATCGATCGCAACCGTCGGATCGTCGCCGATTGGACCGATCACCACGGTCCGATATCGGTCGTGACCGATCGGGATCACGGCTTCGATCGATCACAACCATCAGATCGTCGGTGATCGGACTGATCACCACGGTCCGAGATCGATCATGGCCGATAGGGATCACGGCTTTGATTGATCACAACCGTTGGATCGTCGCCAATCTCGGACTGATTGCAATGGTCCAGGATCGGTCGTGGTCGATCGGGATAATGGCTTGGATCGATCGCAACCGTTAGATCATCACCTATCGGATCGATCGCGACGGTCCGAGATCGTTCATCGCCGACCGAGATCGATTAGTGCTTGGATCGATCGTAACTATCGGATCGTCGGCGATTGGACCGACCGCCACGGTCCGAGATTGGTCGTGGCCAATTGGGATCAGGGCTTGGATCGATCGCAACCATCAAATCATCGCTGATCGGACCGATCGCCAGGGTCCGAGATCGGTCGTGGCCGATCGGGATCACAACTTCGATCGATCGCAACCGTTGGATCGTCGCCGATCTCGGACTAATTGCAACGGTCCAGGATCGGTTGTGGCCAATCGGGATCACGGCTTGGATCGATCGCAATCGTCAGATCATCGCCTATCAGATCGATCGTGACGGTACAAGATTGTTCATTGCTGACTGGGATCGAACAGGGCTTGGATCGATCACAACTGTCAGATCGTCGGTGATCGAACCGATCACCATGGTCCGAGATTGGTCGTGGCCGATCGGAATCAGGGCTTCGATCGATCGCAACCGTCGGATCATCGGCAATCGGACCGATCACCACGGTTCGAGATCGGTCGTGGCCGATCGGGATCATGGCTTCGATCGATCGCAACCGTCGGATCGTTGCCGATCTTGGACTGATTGCAACGGTCCAGGATCGGTCGTGGCCGATCGGGATCACGGCTTGGATCGATCGCAACCATTAGATCGTTGCCTATCGGATCGATCGCAATGGTCCAAGATCGTTCATCACCGACCGAGATCGATCAGGACTTGGATCGATCGCAACCATCGGATCGTCGGCGATCGGACCGATCGCCACAGTCGAGATCGGTCGTGGCTGATCGGGATCAGGGCTTGGATTGATCGCAACCGTCGGATCGTCGCCGATCGGACCGATCGCCACGATCCTAGATCGGTCATGGCCGATCGGGATCATGGCTTGGATCGATCGCAACCATCGGATCGTCGGCGATCGGACTGATCGCCATGGTCCAAGATCGGTCTTGGCCGATCGGGATCATGGCTTGGATCGATCGCAACCGTCGGATCGTCGCCGATCGGACCGATCGCCACGGTCCGAGATCGGTTATGGCCAATCGGGATCACAGCTTGGATCGATCTCAACCGTTGGATCGTCATCGATCGGTCCGATCGCCGTGGTCCAAGATCGGTCGTGGCCAATCGGGATCAGGGCTGGGATCGATGGCAACCGTCAGATCGTCGCCGATCGGTCTGATTGGCACGTTCCGAGATCGGTCGTGGACGATCGTGATCAGGGCTTAGATCGATTGCAACCGTCGGATCATCACCAATTGGACCGATCGCCACGGTCCGAGATCGGTTGTGGCCGATCGGGATCACGACTTGGATCAATCGCAACCATCGGATCATCGGCGATCGGGCCAATCACCACGGTCTGAGATCGGTCGTTGCCGATCGAGATCAGGGCTTGGATCGATCGCAACCATCGGATCGTCAGTGATCTCGGACCGATCACAACGGTCTGGGATCGGTCATGGCCGATCGGGATCAGGGCTTGGATCGATCGCAACCATCGGATCGTCGCCGATTGGATCGATCGCCACGGTCCGAGATCGGTCGTGGCCGATCAAGATCACGGCTTGGATCGATCACAATCGTTGGATCATCGAAAATTGGACTGATCGCCACGGTCCGAGATCGGTCAAGGCCGATCGGGATCATGGCTTCGATCGATTGCAACCGTCGGATCATCAGCGATCAGACCGAACGCCATGGTCCAAGATCGGTCGTGGCCGATCGGGATTACAGCTTCAATCGATCGCAACCATCGGATCATCGCCGATCTTGGACTGATTGCAACGGTCCGGGATCGGTTGTGTGCGATCAGGATCACGGCTTGGATCGACCGCAACCGTCAGATCATCGCCTATCGGATCGATCGCGACGGTCCGAGATCGTTCATCGCCGAACGAGATCGATTAGGGCTTGGATCGATCGCAATCGTCGGATCGTCGGCGATCGAACCGATCGCCAAGTTCCGAGATCGGTCGTGGCCAATCGGGATCAGGGCTTGGATCGATCGCAACCATCGGATCATCGGCGATCGGAACGATCGCCATGGTCCGAGATCGGTCATGGCCAATCGGGATCAGGGCTTGGATCGATCGCAACCGTCGGATCGTCACCGATCGGACAGATCGCTACGATCCGAGATCGGTCGTGGCCGATCAGGATTACGGCTTGGATCGATCACAACCGTCGGATCGTCGGCGATTGGACCGATTGCCATGGTCTGAGATCGGTCGTGGCCGATCGGGATCAGGGCTTGGATCGATCGCAACCATCGGATCGTCGCCGATCGGACAGATCTCCATGGTTTGAGATCGATCGTGGCCGATCAGGATCACGGCTTGGATCGATCGCAACCGTCGGATCGTCACCGATCGGACCGATCGCCACGGTCCAAGATCGGTCATGGCCGATCGGGATCACTGCTTGGATCGATCGCAACCATCGGATCATCGGTGATCGGACCAATCGCCATGGTCCGGGATCGGTCATGGCCGATCGGGATTACGGCTTGGATTGATCGCAACCATCGGATCATCGCTGATCGGATCGATCGCCACGGTTTGGGATCGGTTGTGGCCGATCGGGATCACAGCTTGGATCCATCACAACAATCAGATC
The DNA here is from genome assembly GCA_900491605.1 of Calamus simplicifolius. Taxonomy (NCBI): domain Eukaryota; kingdom Viridiplantae; phylum Streptophyta; class Magnoliopsida; order Arecales; family Arecaceae; genus Calamus; species Calamus simplicifolius. Next base: position 327,931 of record UESW01004805.1, read on the forward strand.
GTCGGCAATCGGACCGATCGCCATGGTCCGAGATCGGTCGTGGCCGATCGGGATCACGGCTTGGATCGATCGCAACCGTCAGATCGTCGCCGATCGGTTCAATCGCCACGGATCGAGATCGGTCATGGCCGATCGGGATCACGGCTTGGATCGATCGCAACCGTCGTATTGTCGGCGATCAGACCGATCGCCATGGTCCGAGATCGGTCGTGGCCGATCGGGATCAAGGCTTGGATCGATCGCAACCGTCGGATCGTCACTAATCGGACAAATCGCCATGGTCCGAGATCATTCGTGGCCGATCGGGATCATGGCTTGGATCGATCACAACCGTCGGATCGTCGCCGATCGGACTGATCGCCACGGTCTGAAATCGGTCGTGGCCGATCGGGATCACGGCTTGGATTGATCGTAACCATCGGATCATTGGTGATCGGACTGATCGCCATGGTCCAAGATCGATCGTGGCCGATCGGGATCACGGCTTGGATCAATCGCAACCATCGGATCGTCGCCGATCAGACCGATCGCCACGGTTCGAGATCGGTCATGGCCGATCGGGATCACGGCTTGGATCGATCACATCCATCGGATCGTCGGCGATCAGACCGATCACCACGGTTCGAGATCGGCCGTGGCTGATCGGGATCATGGCTTGAATCGATCGCAACCATCGGATCGTCGCCGATCGATTCGATCGCTGCGGTCTAAGATCAGTCGTGGCCAATCGGGATCAGGGCTGGGATCAATGGCAACCGTCAGATTGTCACCAATCGGTCCAATCGCCACGGCAGAGATCCATCGTGGATGATCGAGATAAGGGCTTGGATCGATCGCAACCGTCGAATCATTGCCGATTAGACGATCGCCATGGTCTGAGATCGGTCGTGGCTGATCGGGATCGTGGCTTGGATCGATCGAAACCATCAGATCGTCGGCGATGGGACCGATCGCCATGGTCCGAGATCGATCGTGGCCGATCGGGATCAGGGCTTGGATTGATCACAACCATCGGATCATCAGCGATCTCGGACCGATCGCAACGGTTGGGATCGGTCATGGCCGATCGGGATCAGGGCTTGGATCAATCTCAACCGTCGGATCGTCGCCGATTGGACCGATCGCCACGGTCCAAGATCGGTCATGGCTGATCGGGATCACGGCTTTGGTCGATCGCAACCATCAGATCATCAGCAATCGGACCGATCGCCATGGTTCGAGATCGGTCATGGTCGATCGGGATCATAGCTTTGATCGATCGCAACCGTCGGATCATCGCCAATCTCGGACTGATTGCAAAGGTCTGGGATCGGTCGTGGCCGATCGGGATCACGGCTTGGAACGATCGCAACTGTCAGATCGTCGCCTATCGGATCGATCACGATGGTTCGAGATCGTTCATCACCGACCGGGATCGATCAGGGCTTGGATCGATTGCAACCGTCGGATCCTCGGTGATCGGACCGATCACCATGGTCCGAGATCGGTCGTGGCCGATTGGGATCATGGCTTGGATCGATCACAACCGTCGGATCATCGCTGATCAGACCGATCGCCATTGTCCAAGATCGATCGTGGCCAATCAGGATCACGGCTTGGATCGATGGCAACCATCGGATCATCGGCGATCAAACTGATCGCTACGGTCCGAGATCGGTCGTGGCCGATCGGGATCATGGCTTGGATCGATCGCAACCGTTGGATCGTCACCTATCAAACCGATCGCCATGGTTCGAGATCGGTCGTGGCCGATCGAGATCATGGGTTGGATCGATCGCAACCGTCGGATCGTCGGCGATCAGACCGATCACCATGGTCCGAGATCGGTCATGGTCGATCGGGATCACGGCTTGGTTCGATCGCAACCGTCGGATCATCGCCGATCATTCCGATCGATCGATGCAATTTTTAAGAAAATAAAAATAATTTTTTTAGATAAAATAATTTTTAATATTGTGACGCATTTATTGCGTTGCAATATTTTTAAGAAAAATAATAGTAATAAAAAATTAAAAAAAAATATTGCAACGCAATATGTGCATCGCAATTATTTTCAAAAAATGTAATTTTTATTAGTTATAATTAAAAAAATATTATGATGCATTAGCGACGTAGTTTCCTAAAAAATAATTTTTTTGAAGAAAATAATTTTTAATATTGCGATGCATGTATTGCGTCACAATGTTTTTTAGAAAAATAAATGTAATTAAAAAAATTTTAAAATAACATTGCGATGCATTATTTGCGTCGCAATTATTTTAGAAAATATAAATTTTATCAGTTATAAATATTTAAAAAATATTGCGATGCATTTGCGATGCAATTTCCTAGAAATATACATTTTATTAGTTATAAATATTTAAAAAATATTGCAATGCATTTGCGACGTAATTTCCTAGAAAATAAAAATAATTTTCTAGAGAAAATAATTTTTAATATTGCGATGCATTTATTGCGTCGCAATATTTTTAAGAAAAATAAATGTAATAAAAAATTAAAAAAATATAGCGATGCAATATATGCGTCGTAATTATTTTTCAGAAATATAATTTTTATCAGTTATAAGTATTAAAAAATATTGCAACGCATTAGCTACGCAGTTTCCTAGAAAATAAAAATAATTTTTCTGAAGAAAATAATTTTTAATATTACGACGCATGTATTGCATCGCAATATTTTTAGAAAAATAAATGTAATTAAAAAATTAAAAAAAAACATTGCGACGCAATATTTGCGTTGTAATTATTTTTAGAAAATATAAATTTTATCAGTTATAAATATTTAAAAAATATTACGACGCATTTGCGATGCAATTTCCTAGAAAATAAAAATTATTTTTCCGCCGGACATTGGCGCCAAGTTAGCGACTCATTAGCGATGCAATTAGTTGCATCGCTAAATTTTGCATAAAATAATAAAAAAGCTAAATTAGCGATGGATTAGCGATGCATTGTTGCATCGCTAATCTATAATAAAATTTTAAAAAAATAGCGAGTGATTAGCAACACATAAATTGCGTCGCTAATCACCACTATTTAACGCTTGGTCGGGCTGCCCCCCCTTCCCTTCTCTTCTTCTTCCTATTCCTACCCTAGCCGCCGCCGTCCGTCCGCTCCTCCGGCTCCCCCGTCATCTCCCCCGACAGAAGCTCCCCAACTCCGGCGGCGTCCCCTTGCGACCGAGGTAAGCCCCCCTCCTCCTAAATTATTTTTTTAAAAAAAAATAGGTTCCGGCCATGGCCACGGCCACTGCCGTGGCCGGCCGTGGCCTGGCCACGGTGGCTAGGCCACCCAAAAAAAAATTTACGTTCGTCTTCTCCGGCCACGGCCACGGTCGTGGCCATCTTCTCCGGCCACGGTCGTTGCCGTGGTCGGCCATGGCCTGGCCACGGTGGCCAGGCCACCAAAAAAAAAATTTACAGTTTGGGGGGGGTTTCCCCACCCCCCCTTCGTCTTCTACGGCCACGACTGTGGCCGTCTTCTCCAGCCACGGCCGCTGCCATGGCCGGCCATGGCCTGGCTACGATGGCCAGGCCATCGAAAAAAAAATATTAATGGGGGGGGGGTTTTCCCCACCCCCCCCCGTTCATCTTCTCTGGCCATGGCCGCTGCCGTGGCTGGCCATGGCCTCGCCATGGTGGCCAGGCCAAAAAAAAAAGTTATGGGAAACCCCCTCCCGTTCGTCTTCTTCGGCCACGGCCGTTGCCGTGGGCGGCCGTGGCCTGGCCACAGTGGCCAGACCAAAAAAAAAAGTAACAGCTAGGGGGCTTTTCCACATCCCGACCCCTTCAATTAAAAAAAAATTAACACTCATAAAAAATAACCAAAAAAATTAGATTCTATCATATTTATTGTTTTTAAAAATACTTTCAAATAATTTGATGACAAATATAAAAAAATATAAATATTTTTAAAACATGGACAACTTAATTTTTTTTTAAAAAAGTAATAGCTAGGGGGGTTTTCCCCACCCCCCGACCCCTTCAAAATTTTTTTTAACACTCATGAAAAAAAAATTAACACAAAAAATTTAGATTCTATTATATTTTATTATTTTTAAAAATATTTTTAAATAATTTGATGACAAATATTAAAAAAATGCGACTACTAATCTAATTTTTTATTAGATTACTTATAAATTAATTAATTTATGTCATTAGTTGTAGCTCTTTGGATAGACTGATTTAGCTCATCAATCATGACTCTTTTTAAATCAATTGATTAACTCATAAATCGTAGCTATTTAGGTCAATTAATTTAGCTTATCAGTTTTAACTTCTCAAGTAAGCTGATTTTAGACCATCAACCTTGTCTCTTTAGATCATCAATCAAAACTCTTTAGATAGGTCGAGCTGAATTAGCTTAGCTATTTAGGTCAACTAATTTAGCTCATTAACCATAACTCTTTAGATTTGGTAATTTCAAAATTGTAGTCGTAGCTTTTATTTTTTTATAGCTGTTTATGCAATAATATTTATGCATTTGTAGTTATTTACAATTGTTATGTCTTGATTATTTACATTCTGCTTCAAATTGAATGATGCATTAAATTAGGTAATGCTAGATAGAAAGTCTTGTTGTATTATTATTTAATTTTTAGCAACAAATTAGTAGTTTAATGATTTATATTTTAGTCTTCACAAACATTTATATTCGACATAATAATCTTAAGAAGTCAGTGACTATATATATAGAACACTATTCCTATATATGTATAATTGACAAGAAGTTAAGAATAACAAGCATAAGTTCGATTGTTTGGATTTCCATATTATTAATCACAGCACTATAACCTTTAGACCCGTTTGAGAATTTGTAAGACTTAGTCTTGCAAATTCTCAAATTGTCCTGGTGGACAGTTTGAGAATATTTTTTGTGATATGTTAGTCTGCTATTAATCATCGTTGGGTAAGATTGCGGTTTGTATTTGCTCATATGTTCTCCTAGTGTGGCATATATGCCACACATTTAGGAGAACATATGGGAAATGCTGCTGAAATTTCAACGTAACCGATCGATGATAATTAATAGCAGAATAACATATCACAAAAAATATTCTTGAATGGGATAGGGCCTACCTTTTAGACATGGAGTGAAGGTAGAATTAATTTAGGACACTTGAATGCTTGTGAAGTCTCATGATTAAACGGGCCGCCTTGCAGCCCGACCCGAACTCAAGCCCTAGCATTAGCCTGGCATGAACCTATGCCTCGTCCTTGCTAGCACGCCAAGGATCGTAGCCGTAGCCGGGCCTTGCAGGGTAGGGACCTTAGTTGTCTAAAAAAAATTGATTTAGTTATAAATTATTTAAATGGTTGTTATTAACCTTAGTTGTGTAAAAGAAATAATTTAGTTATATATTTAGTAATGCTAATATAGTTTTATAATGGTTTCCTTTAATGGTTTACCAGAAATTGTATAAGTCGGTCAAAAATGAGCGGGGCTCGCTCGTGGATGTATGCAAGGATAAAAGATGGCTTGCTTAATCCAGATTTTCTGAATGGATTGGAAGAATTTATCGCATTTGCATGTAGCCAACCTGAATGGATGGATGGGCCTAGGATTAGGTGCCCATGCAACTATCACAGGTGTCAGAATAAAGCCTACAGAGATGTCGAAACTGTTAAGGTGCATCTGTGTAAAAAGGGGTTTGTTCCTGATTACGATGTTTGGTACTATCATGGTGAACCAGAGGAAATTCCAGCAGTTGTTACAAGCCAACAAGTGTCAATTCCCATTGATGAACCATTTGTGAATCTAAACACATATGAAGAAATGGTGATGAATGCATCGGGTAATGAATTCAATCAGAATACATTTATGGAAGAACCAAATCCAGATGCACACAATTTTATGATATGTTGCGTGCTGCAAATCAAGAATTGTATCCTGGTTGTGAGGGTCATTCCCAGTTGTCTACGCTGCTCGGTTGCTGAATATTAAGGCAGAACATCGATTATCAAGAAAAGGCATTTAATTCTGTAGCTGGGTTAATCAAGGAAATTTTGCCAAATGATAATGTTGTAGCAGACAGTTTTACTCAACGAAGAAGTTGTTGCGTGGGCTTGGGCTCCCAGTTAATAAGATCGATTGTTGCTTGAACAATTGTATGATATATTGGGGTGAAGACTCGGAGCTGAGATGGTGTAAGATTTGTGGGCAATCGAGGTACAAAAACGGCGAAGGGGGAGCTAGTACAAGTAGGAGGAAAAGTGTTCCTTACAAGAGGATGCATTACTTTCCTCTGACTCCACGCCTGCAGAGATTATACAGATCTGAGGCTACAGCTGCTGATATGAGATGGCATGCCGAACATGAATCTAAAGAGGATGAAATGGCATCCATCAGATTCAAAAGCTTGGAAGCATTTCAATGAAAATCATCCTGATTTCGCTGAAGATATAAGGAATGTCAGATTAGGTCTTTGTACCGATGGCTTCCAACCATTCGGTCAAGCGGGGCAACAGTATTCATGTTGGCCTGTGATACTGACTGTATATAACCTTCCTCCATGGAAGTGCATGAAAGAGACTGCAATGTTTTTGATAGTTTTGGTTCCAGGACCATCAAATCCAAAGGAAAAGATTGATGTCTTCCTGCAACCGTTGGTGGCCGAATTGAAAATGTTGTGGGAAACAGGAGTCGTAGCCTACGACATTTCTATGAAACAAAATTTCATCATGAGAGTTGCTTTGATGTGGACAATAAGTGACTTCCGGCATATGCAATGTTGTCTGGTTGGAGCACTGCTGGACGTCTGGCATGCCCTCATTGCATGTATGATTCGGATGCATTTACATTGCAGAAGAGTGGTAAGCAGTCATGGTTTGATAATCATAGGAAGTTCTTGCCCCCAAATCATCCTTACAGGCGTAACTTGATCGCCTTCCGGAAGAACAAAGCAGTCACAAAATTTGCCGAACCGGTTAGGTCCGGCACGGATATATTTGATACTATAGAGCATTTTGGGTTGAGGTATGCTTGGGAACCAGATGCAGATAGAATAAATGGCCGTATATGTAAAGAACATAACTGGAAGAAGCGGAGTATATTTTGGGATTTGCCTTATTGGAGCACAAATCTCATCCGGCACAACTTGGATGTTATGCATATCGAGAAATTTTTTGATAACATATTTAACACGGTGCTAAACATCCGGGAAAAACAAAAGATACTGCAAAGTCAAGAGAAGAACTTAATCAGTATTGCAGAAGAGGTGATTTGAGGAGGAGTACCGATGGGACCTATCCTAAAGCCTGTTACACTCTTGACAGAAATTCACGAGAAGTTTTATGTAACTGGCTTAGAGGGTTAAAATTTTAGATGGTTATGCCTCAAATATGGTAGGTGTGTGGACATGCATAAGCTCAAGTTGTTCGGCATGAAGAGTCATGACTGTCATGTTTTCATGCAACGGTTATTGCCTATAGCTTTTCGTGAGTTGCTTCCGCAACATGTCTGGAAGGCATTGACAGAGCTCAGCTTGTTCTTCAAGGAGTTGTCTGCCACAGTCATTACTTCTGCATCCATGGCAAGGCTTGAGAGAAATTTCAATTATTTTATGCAAGCTGGAGAATATTTCCTCCCAGTTTTTTTGACTCAATGGAGCATTTACCGGTTCACTTGCCATACGAAGCGAGCATAGCTGGTCCCGTGCAGTATCGCTGGATGTATCCTTTCGAGAGGTAAATATATACATCATTAAGACATATTGACATTTTGAATATTATTTCATTGCGAGAAAATTGGTTAATTTTTTGTCTCAACTTTACATATAGGTATCTTAAGAAGTTAAAAAATAATGTGCGTAATAAGGCAAGGGTTGAAGGTTCTATATGCAATGCACACTTGGTCGAAGAAGTTTCAGCTTTTGCCTCGCATTACTTTGAGGGTCACGTCCACACGAGGAGCCAAAATCTTGGTCGTAACGATGACGTATGTGTGGACGAAGGAGAACCTAATGACGGTAGAATATCAATTTTTAAAGGTATCGGCCGTTCATTTGGGGGGCAGAAGTCAAGAAATCTTAGCGATATGGAGTATAATGCAGCACATTATTATATCCTAATGAACTGTAGAGAAGTCGATCCATATATTGAGTAAGTGTATACTTCAATGCTTAATTGGAACTTCTAATTTAAATTACAATATACCAATATTTAATTGCTAACATCAATTTTAATCCTTATCATCCCATAAGGATGTATTGTGATAGACAACGACAGATGAATCCCGACATCAGTCAATTTGCAATTGGACAGAAGTTAGAAACGGAGTTCGCTTACTGGTTTTATGAATTTTGAGTAGTATCACTCAATCAATTTCAGTAATGGCTTTAATTTTTCGAATTGGTTGTGAATAGCTTATTAATTTATAGGTAAACGGTCCATGGTCCACAACCGACAATATTTTCATTAAATGTCTATCGCAATGGCCATTGAAGACCGTAACAACCTCTACTGGCTATTTTGTTAATGGGTACAAATTTCAGATTGAACGATTAGCAGCTTCAAGAGGCACGCAGAACTGGGGCGTGTGTGTTAAAGGAGAAAGTGTTGGAGCAAATATGGATTATTACGGAAAGTTAGTAGAGGTGGTTGAAGTTGAATATCCCGGTTGGCCTATGAAACGAACCGTATTGTTTCATTGCGATTGGTTCGATCCGACAGTTCCTGTGGGCAAAAGGGTTCATAACGACTACAATTTGGTTGAAGTGAACCATCGACGAAGATTGCAGAAATATGACCCATTCATCCTTGCATCCCAAGCTCAGCAAGTGTTTTACTACGGATATCCAAGTTTGCGCAATGACAAGCGAGATTGGTGGGCTGTTTCTAAAATCGTCCCACGTTCAACAATCTTATTAGAGGAGAGTTCATCAAGTCAATCAGCCGAGTGCCCTGCATTTCAAGAGGATGAGATGGAAATGCATGCAATTGAGGACGACACAAGGGCTCCTGAAACATCACTTAGAGATCCAAATGGTGATGTCCAAGAAATTGCGGATGCAAATTTCCTTCCGATGATAATGAAACTGAATCGCAGTCCGATACGCATCGGATGTTGAACCAACATTTCACGAAACAAATGACACCGATTAAACATAGAGGTTTTTTTAAATTCAACTTTTATTTTATAAGTGGTAAATTTTTACATAGTCAATCATTAATCGTAATTTAATTGCATGAATCTTTAGTATTTTCAGTATGACGGGCAGAGGTAGATCTACCGATGACATACGGAGTGAGCAGGGACGTAGCCCTGCTGCATCAGATCACATGAGCTTTGGAGATGGAGAGTTCGGATCTCACACATCGCACACCTTCGATCTCTCCAGCAGTCGGCGGTGATCCTGCATTGGTATTACCATCCAGCGATCGGCACATACCTCCGAGAGTTCTTCCACCATCGGCCGCACCGTACTTCGACTTGATGCTCATGGGCTGTAAGTATATACTAATTAAAAATATATGTTTATGTTTTTAAGTCAATTACTTATAAACATGCATTTTTTTAACAGATTTATTGAGCAGCATCATGTATCCAGCCACATCAGCGCCGTATTTCAGAGGCGTGCAGATCCCAGTGGCTACGATTGGCGCCACGTATCTCCAGCCATGAGGGAGTTTTATTTTTCTGAGTTTCAGGTAAACTTATTAAATACAATTTATCACTGATATAAAATTTCTTAATCTTAATAAATTCTGAAACTAACTATTTATTTTAATGCAGAAAAAGTTTACGTGGGACCCTGCCAGCCATGATGCCATTAGGGCAGCATGGGAGGCTCTTACGGGACCGATACCCGACATGCTTCATCGTTGGAGGTCATCGGGTCAGCGTCCTGCGCATGTGCCAGAGGGTATTTGGTATGAGTGGCAGCAGGCCTGGCAGTCCGATGGCTGGCGCAGGAGGTCCGCATCA